>SJYQ01002426.1:418238-538824 GCA_006410935.1 Redunca redunca
ATCGTTTAACTTCAACATCATAATGTTTAAGTAATTGCTTGTTTTAATTACTTTAGGGCACGAATGATATTTATATCTTTTTAACAGCAAATTCTTAATTAGCATATTAATCAAGACATGAATAATTTACAAGTTCAGTAACAGATGAATTATTCTAAAAGAGGCCCTGTCCATTAAGGATTCAGAAAATTTATCAGTTTTTTGAGTAGTTTCTGGGCATCTAACCAAGAGTACCACTAGCTATTCAATGGGCTATGAAGAAAAATGAGTGTAAGAATTTCAGTAGGTCAAGGACATTGAAAAGGTCACCATGTTCTCTGATCTCTTACTCAGCTCTGTCTGAAATGCAAAGCAAAAAGGAGAAGCAGTTATCCCCAAATTAACCTTGAAACTATGACCCAGCCACATCCTGAGCTGGTGAGATAGACAGTCGTCTACCTCAACCCAATGTACCCGGAGCTCGAGAACAGCGCTGCGCTCCAAATGCTGCTAGTTATGTCAGTCTTTGTGCAAGCTCACTCGTAAGAGTGCAAGGACGATGTCACTGAGTTTCTAATGAGGTGTTTTCCCTCTGGGCCAGTGCCGAAGGATGCAGGGCCTTACAAGCCAATAGGATGGCTTCTCATCTCAAGATGCGTTTTTCTATCCTTAACATATGTTTTTCACCACTACATGCACACAGACAAGGCCACATACACATATACAACACACACGGCAACACACACACACACACCATATACACGTAATATACATAGACACGTCACTACACATACACATCCTCTAGGAGATTTTTAGCCTTACTACTGGTCTGCTCCCTTGCTGCTGGCGTTTTCCAAGCCCAGCTCCCCAGGTGCAAAGCCCCTCCCTTGACCCTGGAGTGAGATTCAGGTATAGAGGTTCTTACTGAGGACACATTCCACCCCTGAACTCCCCGAGTGCTCCCTGGACATCTTGAGGGGATGTTCTCAGCCGTCTTTAAGATTTCTACATTTGGCCCATCTCGCAATTCACCTTGGTGGTTTCTATCTTAGAGTCTCATTCGGAGTTGCCGTGGCAGCCTCCTGTCTCAAACATGCCCTGGGAATATGCACACACAGTGATGGAGGGTGGGGAAGGGTGCTCCGGGGACCCGAGACCTGCTTCCCCAGCTGCTCTCCTCCTGGGCGCCAGGGTCTCCAGACAGTCACGTAAGAGTAAGTTCACTCAACTTTGTACCACCAGGAATGTCCTTTTTCTTTTTTTTTTTTTAATTTTTATTTTTACTTTGCTTTACAGTACTGTATTGGTTTTGCCATACATTGACATGAATCAGCCACGGGTGTACATGAATTCCCAATCCTGAACCCCCTCCCATCTCGCACCCCATATCATCTCTCTGGATCATCCCCGTGCACCAGCCCCAAGCATCCTGTATCCTGTATCCAACACAGACTAGCGATTCGTTTCTTACGTGATAGTATACAGGTTTCAATTCCATTCTCCCAAATCATCCCACCCTCTCCCTCTCCCACAGAGTACAAATCTTCGACAAAGGAGGCAAGAATATACAATGGATTAAAGACAATCTCTTTAACAAGTGGTGCTGGGAAAACTGGTCAACCACTTGTAAAAGAATGAAACTAGATCACTTTCTAACACCATACACAAAAATAAACTCGAAATGGATTAAAGATCTAAACTTAAGACCAGACACTATAAAAATCCTAGAGGAATGTCCTTTTTCAGAGACCGCCCATTAAATGTATACGGTCAAATCAAAACCAAAGATGACCTTCAGATATTCTGGACATAGGAATCAGCAAAAGGAAACTCATTCAGTAAGACTGCA
Organism: Redunca redunca; assembly: GCA_006410935.1. Taxonomy (NCBI): domain Eukaryota; kingdom Metazoa; phylum Chordata; class Mammalia; order Artiodactyla; family Bovidae; genus Redunca; species Redunca redunca. The sequence continues at coordinate 420,067 of SJYQ01002426.1, forward strand.
TGTTGAGTACATTTAATCATATTCTAGTTCTTCAAAAATGAATGGACCATATGACTCAGTGAATATCTCTTTATTCCTGGGACAGACTCACACAAATTTTAGGGTAAATAAATAAATACAAATTTTCTGGCCTGAGGCAAAAAGTTAAGGGTTTTCTCTACAGGAAAAAATAACATAACTTTAGGGAGACCAGTTTCGGCACTCCACTACAGAATTACATCTGTTTAACATATACTATGTTGGTGACAGAGTAGATGAACTATAATATATAGCAATTTCACTAAACATGTAAAGCTCAATAAATCATTGTGTTTTACTATCTAAACTCGAAGAAACCAGAACAGAATATAGCCACACACATCTGTCATTTTTTTAACCAATGTATATATGAGACCAGATTTTCATTGTGATGACTTATTTAATTTCTATTCTGTGATTTGGAGTAGATCATAACATTGTCCTCAATCATTGTTTACATAACAAAATTCTGTCTCTGCAGTTCATTTTAAGGAAGAGAAAACATAAAATCTACATTCCTAAATCCAGGGGCAAAAAAACGCCAACTTGAAAAAAAAATCCTGAGTAATTCAGAAACATTTGGTCTTATAAAGTATATCTAAGTGACTTTTAAGGGACTTTCCCGGCAGTTTAGTGACGACAACTTCACCTTCCAGTGCAAGGAGGTCTGGGTTTAATCCCTGGTCAGGGAGCCAAGATCCCAGATGCCCTGGAGCCAGAAAAACAAAACATAAAATAGAGGCAATATTGAACCCACATCACTTGTGTCTCCTGCATTGGCAGGTGAATTCTTTACCAACTGTGCCTGCCATCTGGGAAGTCTATAAATATACACATATTTCTAATATAAATATAATAATAATATATAATANGGTGGCTCTAGTGCTAAAGAATCCACCCGCCAATGCAGGTTAGATGTAAGAGATGGGGGTTTGATCCCTGGGTCAGGAAGATCCCCTGGAGAAGGGCATGGCAACCCATACCACTACTCTTGCCTGTAGAAACCCATGGACAGAGGAGCCTGGGAAACTGCAGTTCATAGGGTCACACAGAGTTGGACATGACTAAAGCAAATTAACATGCACACACATATATAATAAAATACTTTGGGAAAAATGCATTTAATATTTTAGGAACAGAATACTTCTTTATTTATATATTCATCATTTTTCACCTGGGGGTATCTATTTTTATGAATATTTTTAGGATGATCTAATTTTTAAACCAAAAATCTAATAAAAGAAATATGGTAAATCCAAGAATTATTAGGGAAAATGAAATACAACTTCCCTGATGGCAATCACTTTTCAAAAGAGCAGGTCTACTGCATTTTAGAGGACATCAGAATGATGAACATATTGTACGATTATGGGGAATAATTTTTAAATGCTTTCATACACATAATTCATGTTTTTCACAATCCTATGAGGTAGATTGAGGTAGATTTTTTATTTCCTATTTCACATGTAGGAAATTAAAGCTCAGAGAGGTAAAGTGACTTGCCATGGTCACATAGCTAGTGAATGCTACAGCTGGGACCTGAACTAAAGTCCTGAGGTCCAAAGAAATCCTATTCCTTCTGTGGTACTGTTCCCAGACTATAGTACTCCCTGTAGGAAGGAAGGAGAGGTGATGAATTAGAGACTGGCTCTTAGGAAACTGAAATTTGGAAGGCTTTCTGATTCCTGGCATTTATTAGTTTGTTGTGGAAGAAGCACTTTTGTGTAATAAAAGCAAGTATAGAAACTTACAATATCTGCCAAATTCCCTTTGGACAAAGCTATTAACTGTAACATGGATACACCCTTTTACCTAGAAGTTGAGCTCTTAGAACTTATTTGGGGATTTACTCACTTGCATTCACATTGAGACGTGCCCAAAAATGTTTGTTGCAGATTTATTGCAATTGAAAAAGAGTGGGAAAAATCTGAATATCCATTAACAAGAGACAACTGCAATAAATTATGCTATATCTATTCAGGAGATTTAGTGAAAACAAGCAAGGTAGACCTATGAGTTTTTGAGGAACTAAGCCTAGCACACAGTCCTACATGAAAAAGTACTTAGGCAACAATATTTGTAGAATAATATCACTTGTAAAAAAAAAAACCAAAAAAAAAAAACAAATCCATGAAATTTCTATATAATATTTATGCCCAGTGGCTTTGCATGTGTGCGTGCTTGTGGGCGTGTTCAGTCACTATCATGCATGACTCTTTGTGACTCCCTAGACTAGCCCACCAGGCTCCTCTGTCCGTGGATTCTCCAGGCAAGAATACTGGAGTGGGTTGCCATTTCTTTCTGCAGGCGGTCTTCCTGACCCAGGACTCAAACCTGCCTCTCCTGCATTGGCAGGCAGATTCTTTACCAGTGAGCCACCTGGGAGGTAGTTTTCATGAGTTGAGAATGCTCTGCTTCTGTTTCCAGATCCATCTGTCCCTGCACTCTCTGAACGCTGGCCTGTGGCGCTGACCCACAGGGATAGGGACCCTGCCCTCTGGCTGCCAGTTGGGTTTGGCCAATGGGGATGTCCTTCCTGAGACGGGAGGGTTGAGGAGGGAAAAAGGAGGTTGAGGTTTTTGTTTCTCCAGCTTCCCTGCCAAACCATGGCCCTGAGCTATGGTAGGAAGGAAGGAAGAGGTGATGTCTGGTTTCCTTAAATCCCACCCAGGCCCTTGTGGACAGAGCCTGTATCGGATCCTCCTCAGAAGACCCTAATTTAAAGGATCCATTTGTTTCCTGCTGAGAATCTGACTGTAGCTATATATTTAGACTTGTGTGTGTTTATATATGTACACCTGTGCTGTACAGTGGGGTGAACTCTGTTCCCTGTTCATGTTTTCAAACCTGAATGTGACCTTATGTAGAAAACAGGGTTTTTGCAGATGTCATTAAGTTAAGTACCTGGAGATGACATCCTCCTAGGTTTAGGGTGTACCCCAAATCCAATGACTAGCATCCTTATAATGGAAAGTTAGAGAAAGGTCTGAGCCACTTTAGAGACACTGGGAGATGACCGTGTTAAGATAGAGGCAGAGATTGGGGGATGTTGCCCCAAACCAAGGCATATCTGAGACCACCAGAAGCTGGAAGAGGCAGGAAGTCTCCTCCCCTTCCAACCTCCAGAGGGAAACCTGCCCAGCTGACACGGGATTCCACACATATGGCCTCCAAAACTGGGAGAGAATAGATGCATCTTATTTTAAGTTATTCAGTTTGTGGGTAATTTTATTTTTGGAAACCACAGGAAATGAATGCATACCTTTTTTTTGTCAACATTAATATATTTTTAATATAAGCATAGAAAATTTCTAGAAACATGTGGTTAATACTCGTGTAGTTTTCCTCTGAGAATGGAAGTCTACTCCTCATTATTTGTGTGTATATGTGTCTGGTTAGAATGTGTCTACTTTGATAATTTATAAAATATGCTAGGAAAAGAAGGAACTAGAGCCTAGAAGGAAATGGCAACCCACTCCAGTGTTCTTGCCTGGAGAATCCCAGGGACAGTGGAGCCTGGTGGGCTGCCGTCTATGGGGTCGCACAGAGTCGGACACGACTGAAGCGACTTAGCAGCAGTAGCAGAGCCTAGAATCCCCTTGGAAGAGTGTGCTTGTTGGATGACAGTTACAAACGCTCAACAGAATGAGTCTTCTCACAGCACTGAGAACCCCGTTTACCCGTGTGAGTGGGGAGACATCACAGAATAAAAAAGACATTTCTTTTTCCTTTCTTTTCTCATGTGTGATATTTGTACAGCCATTCTTCTCAGACCTTCACAAATGTGAGACAAAGAACCTGGTTTAGGGTTTTCAGTAAGGAAATTCTACTAACCATATTCTTGGAAATATCTTTACTTTTAGTTAAAATGAACAAACAAGCAAAAGGCAGATTCTTCATTAATGACACACCAAAGAAAGTCGCGTATGCACCGTTAGCCATATAAAACAGTCCGCAAGATCACGCTGCTCTGTTTCTGTGCCCCCCCCTTTTTTTTCTAAATCAGTGCAAACCTCTGAAATATTGAAGAATCAGTATTCATCGCCTTGTGGGGGATGATTGGTCTTCTTCACACACACAAAAAAGTCTTGGTGTGCAATTTTGTAGCAGACTATAATTTAGGGAGCATTAAAATGAAGCCCAACATTTTTATAAAAAATGAGCACTGTTGCGTTCAACAGGAAATAGCTCTGGCACGTTGTCAGCCAATTCCAAGTAGAAGAAAGATGTCATACAGAAACAGAATTGCACAACAAAAGGCTGTTATGTCCACTTACCTGAAAATAGTGTTAACATCTCATACCACTTAATTTTCACCATGCATCCTCTTTCTTTCAAAACAGTATTTTTTTTTGCAATTTTATTTCACATTATTCCAAAGAAAAAGGCCCTTTCAACCCAGTCTACTTTGAAAGGAAATTAACTCTGTGCTCATCGTGCAACAATGAAGATATGGTTGATATAGGTTTAAACACATCATTGAATTGGAGATCATTAAGCAAACAGTGGTTACAGCATTAGGGTAACCTGATAGACACAGTCCACTGCTGTAAAATGTCCAAACGTGGAGTTGAAGAGAGAAAAAGATCAATCCTCTGGGTGTTTTTCTCAGTCTCATGCTAAATCGCATCTTTGATTTCTTCTTATTGGGTTGATGGTTTTTTTCTCGGTGGTTGTTGCTTCATTGTGTTTTCATCGTCCGGTTGGATCGATGTGCCTCTGGTGTAGTCGCTGCTTTATTGTCTTCTTTTCTAATCACCCGGGATGTCCAGTTCCTCTTCCAGACACTGAGACTGTAGTGGGGTGGGGGGTGATGAGCAGTGTGTCGTGCTGTCTTCACCAAGGGATTTCTGAAATGCCCTGTCCTGCAGTTCAGGCTACAGAGTAAACAGGACCTTTGCACCAGCCCCTCAGTCTCCTGCCTCTGTCCTTCTCCCAGGCTTGAGTGTCTTTACCTTGCACCCAAATTAACACTCACTTCTTTTATTCACGTGATGGTCGTAGACTCCTCAGCCTCAGTGAAACTCCTGCTGGTGATGTAATAGAAACTGCTCCTACTCTAATCTTGTTTTCTTTTAATAAACTTAAAAAAAAACAAACTTTTAGAACAGTTTTAATGTCTAGGAGAATAATAAAAGCGGTACAGAGATTTTTTTCCTATGCCCCATACCTAGTTTTTCTGATTATCAATGCCTTACATTCAGTTCAGTTCAGTTCAGTTGCTCAGTTGTGTCCTACTCTTTGTGACCCCATGAATCACAGCCCGCCAGGCCTCCCTGTCCATCACCAACTCCCGGAGTTCACGCAGACTCACGTCCATCGAGTCAGTGATGCCATCCAGCCATCTCATCCTGGGTCGTCCCCTTCTCCTCCTGCCCCCAATCCTTCCCAGCATCAGAGCCTTTTCCAATGAGTCAACTCTTCGCATGTGCTGCCTTACATTAGTGTGGTGCATTTGCCATGGAGCTTCCCTGGTGGCTCAGTGGTAACGAATCCACCTGTCAGTGCAGCAGACATGAGTTACATCCGTGGATCAGGAAGATTTCCTGGAGAAGGGCATGGCAACCCACTCCAGTGTTCTTGACTGGAGAATCCCACGGGCAGAGGAGCCTGGAGAGCTAAGTCCGTGGAGTTGCAAAGAGTCGGACACGACCTAGTGACTGAAAAACATCATGTTGACATAGTTTATTAAACAAAGTCAAGAATTATTCATATGTTGCTACTTTTTTTACTCAATACTCTTTTCCTGTTTCAGAACACCATACCGCAGGTAGCTGTTATATCTCTCTTGGCTCTTCAGACTGTGTAAAGTTATCAGATGTGCCTGTCTTTAATGACTTTAGCAGTGAGAACTATTAGCTTAGAATTTTGTGGAATGCCCCTGAATTGGGATTTTTCTGTTGTTGTTGTTGTTGTTTTTCATGATGATCAGACGGAAGTTAAAGAGCCTCTTGATGAAGGTGAAAGAGGAGAGTGAAAAGGCAGGCTTAAAACTCAACATTCAAAAAAACCAAGATCACAGGACCTGGTTGCATTACTTCATGGAAAATAGATGGTCAAACAATGGAAACCGTGACAGACTTTATATTCTTGGGCTCCAAAATCACTGCAGATGGTGACTGCAACCATGAAATTAAAAGACACTTGCTCCTTGGAAGAAAAGCTATAACCAGCCTAGACAGCTTGTTAAAATGCAGAGACGTTACTTTGCCAGCAAAGGTCCATTTAGTCAAAGCTATGGTTTTTTATCCAGTAGTCATGTATAGATGTGAGAGTTGGACTATAAGGAAGGCTTAGCACAAAAGAATGGATGCTTTTGAGCTGTGGTGTTTGAGAAGACTCTTGAGAGTCCCTTGGACAAGAGGGAGATCCAACCAGTCAATCCTAAAGGGAATCAATCCTAAATATTCATCGGAGGGACTGATGCTGAGGCTGAAACTCCAATACGTTGGCCACCTGTTGTAAGGAGCCAACTCACTGCAAAAGACCCTGATGCTGGAAAATATTGAGGGCAGGAGGAGAAGGGGGTGATAGAGGATGAGATGGTCAGATGGCATCATCGACTCAATGGACATGAGTTTGAGCAAACTCTAGGAGATGGTGAAGGGCAGGGAAGCCTGGTGTGCTGCAGTTCTTGGGATTGCAGAGTCGGACATGACTGAGTGACTGAACAACAAGCTGGAGGTTATGATTTGGGAGTGAGGAAGACCACAGAGGTAAAAGGGCCTTCTCAGCACATCATATCCAGCGGAAGCAAGTAGTAAGTAAGTGTTAGTTTTTCAGTTGTGTCCGACTCTTTGGGATCCCTTGGACTTAGCCCACTAGGCTCCACTATCCATGGAATTCTCCAGGCTAGAGTACTGGAGTGGGTAGCTATTCCCTTCTCCAGGCAATCTTCCCAATCCAAGGATGGAACCCAGGTCTCCTGCATTGCAGGTGGGTTCTTTGCCGTCTGAGCCACCAGGGAAGCCCCATATCCAGGGTACTTGTTATCAACACAACTCATCACTGAGGACATTGGTCCTTATCACCTGGCTGAGGTTGTATCTGCACAACAAGTTTCCCCACTATGATCCTGCTCTTTTATCCCCGTCATGCTGTCCTCTTTCAAAAGAAATCACTGTGCTCATGGACTCGGATTTTAATCTGAGTCTGGAACTTATTACTTGTCAAATAGTTCAACTCTTTGTTTCTATTCTTCCCATCTGTAAAATGGAAATAATATTTGCTTTGAAGAGTGGTTATAAAGATGAGAAATTACTTATTTTGAGCCCGGTCTGTCACCCCTGGATTGGTGTCTGGTAAAAATTGCTGTTTCATAAGCAATAATTTTCCTAATTGGCTTCAATAGGTCATAATGTACCAAGTGCAGATTGAAAGTCGTCTTATTTTTTATAAAAATATCATAACTTCAAATATCGAAATAAGCTAAGATGTATTTATAAGTTGTTTATTTCTTAATATACATTTTTCACATTCAATTTTTTAATATCCAGTTTGAAATTATACATCCCAGAATATGTTCATTCTTAATATGTCCTGAAGCATTTGGAAAGATAGATTTTTTTTTGATGTAATTTCTCAGACACAAGCACATGTACCAAGGGTGTCACACTAGTTATAAAAATATAACCAAGGCTGGTTTTGAAGTTAAAATTATGAAGTGATATATTTGAGGGAAGTCTAAGGCCCTCAGCCAAGGAAAGGTGGTGGTGTCTACTTGATTATGATTTTATTAATAACTATAAATATTTATACAAACATCTTTTTAATAAAGACCAATAACCAATTATAGTTCTAATATACTTTTATGTATCATGGTATAAATGGTGCATCCAAGCAGATTACATGTGCTCAGGAACGTCCCTGGTTTTCTTAATAGTAACCCACCTTCATGAAATAATCATAAGTGTGATTTATGCTCCAGGGCTTTAATATTGTGCTCAATTCTCACAACTTGTGAAGTAGGTGGTGTCACTCGCATTTAGATCTGGACTGGGGCTCACAGAGGACGTGACCTGTTCAAGGCTGGAGAGCAGGTGAGGAGACCTACCTGTCAGACCGTCTCACCTGAGCCCCCAGGGAACACCTCCACTCTTCTGTGGCCTCCGATGCGCCCTGTGGGTGATATGTCTTACACCCTGAGAACCTCCCACTGGAGAAGGCTGGTGATTTTTCTGCAGAGGAAACACTTTCTTCACTTTCCATTGTTTGCTTTGGCTAAGACTGAAAAGTACCTCTTGGAAACTCTCGTAAATTTTATGTTTGGAAAATTGAAATAGCACATTGAGAATAAGCAGAAAACCAGCCTGGTCTACTTTGCAGAACAGTAACAGGGCAGAAAAGATAACTATACTTCTATTACTAAATGTTGGCCTTTTGATGCATGCTTTTCTACATTTATCTTAATTTCCAAATAAAGGGTAAATTATTTTATATCAAAATAATATATAATGAAAGATTTGTGATATTTCTGTAAAAAGAGTAAGAGAAAATAATACCAGTAAGTATTCTCCCAAACTTTGCTTAATTTATTTGACAAATATAGATATCAATTTGACAAACATTTTTTCTAAGAATAAAACCATGAAATGGAAAGCCTTATTACTGGATTGCAATCACTGTAGTTGCATCAGGCTATAATTATCTTGTGATGTAATGGGTAGCAAAAGATATAACACATAAACCTTGGTTGCATATTTTATTAGGCCATTGATTTAAGTATACTCTCATTTTACTAATGACTTAGTGTTGTTTGAAAAGAACCTCAGAGTAATTGTACTTTGTCCTTTCCCATATTTATTGGTAAAGGGACTATTATAATAAAATATCATGAAGAAAGCACCTCTCTTAAATGTCAGCTGCTCTGAGATATACAACAATGTAAAGTCGCTATGACATATAATTAAAACCTGGGCAATTCTACTAAGACTAAAATTGGCAGAAGTGAATTATAAAAGCTAGTTACCCGTGTATTAGATAGACATTTGATACTGGAGGAAATTTGAAGCAATATTGGATCACCTATTGTTATTACTGTTGTTGAGTCTCATTCGTATCCGAGTCTTTACAACCACATGGACTGTAGCCCAGGATTCTCTGTCCGTGGGATTTCCCAGGCAAGAATACTGGAATGGACTGCCATTTCCTTCTCCAGAGGACCTTCCCGACCCAGGGATCGAACTCCTGTGTCTTGCATCTCCTGAATTGGCAGCTGGATTCTTTACCACAAGTGCCACCTGGGAAGCCACCATATTCTGCATGTGAAAGTGTCTCAGTTGTGTCTGACCCTTTGTGACCCCATGAACTACACAGTCCATGGAATTCTCCAGGCCAGAATACTGGAGTGGGGAGCCTTTCCCTTTTCCAGGGAATCTTTCCAACCCAGGGATCAAACGCAGGTCTCCTGCAGTGCAGGCAGATTCTACACCAGCTGAGATACCAGGGAAGCTCATATTCTACATGTGAGGTTTTTATCTGATGTATGATGTGTCTGTAAAATCTCCCAAGGCTGCTGTAACAAAGTGTGACAAAATGGGTGGCTTAACCAACAAAACCACATTGTCCCACAGTTCTGGAGACGGAAAGTCTAAAATCAAAGTGTCTAAAGGGTTGGCTCTGTCTGAGGGCTGCAAGTGGAAACTCTTTTCCCAGCTTCTCTCCTTGACTTGCAAACCACCATCTTCTCCCTGTGTCTGTTTACACTGCCTTCCCTCCATGTGTGTGTCCACATTTCCCAGTCTCTTATGCACACCAGTCTTCCTGGATTAGCGTCCACTCTACTGACATCAGTTTAGTTTGGTTAGCCCTCTAAGGATCGCTTTTCCAAACGAGGTTGCATTCAGAAGCACTGGGAGCAATTCATACACTGCATATAAATATGGGTTAACTTAATTCAATTCATAACAATTTTCAGATGTTTCCTCCCAGCCTTATGTGGTCTGAGTGTTTCTTTCCCCTCGAAATTCACATGTTAAATCCAACATCTAATGTGATGGTATTAGCAAGGGAGACCTTTGGTGGTCAGTATTTCATGAGGGTGGAGCCCTCATTGATGGAATTAGTTCCTTTATAAAAGAGACTTGAGAGAGCTTCTTCACTTTCCATCATGTGAGGTTATAGCGACAAGACCTGAGCAGTGGGTTCTCACCAGACAAAAAATCTGCGGAGGTCTTGATCTTAGAATTGTCAGCATCCAAGATTGTGAGAAATAAACGTCTGTGTGCAAGCTGCCCAGTCTCTGGAGTTTTGTCATAGCAGCCCAAATGAGTTAAGATAAATTATATGACTTAGCATGCACATACACATATACCCTATCTTTTCATTATTTTAATGGAATTTTTTAACATGCAAAGCTTTTTTCTAAATATATGTACAGTGTTCTTGCCTGGAGAATCCCCATGGACAGAGGAGCCTGGTGGGCTACAGTCCATGGGGTCACACAGAGTCAGACACAAGTGAGTGACTAAGTACAGCGCAGCATAACATATGTGTCCATATATATATATGTACACACACATTGTTCGCTTATATAATTTACAACTCCTTAATTCCAAAGTCAAAGTATTTTTACATGTTAAAACTACATTAAATTATTTGAAAATACATGAAATACATTGAAAACATGCATATTGAATACTTCTCATTGCATAGTCTAAATAAGAAAATGTTTTCTCTGAAAACTAACTTTAAAAGCTGAATTAGAAAATTGAAATTAAAAATTAGAATTACTATTTTTTGGCCTTCTTTCTATAAATACACAACTGCTAATAGAGGTAGAAGCTAAAATGACAGCCATGCCAATTAATCAAAAGGTAATTGTGTGTGTGTGTGTGTATACTCATGCATTCATATGTATGTACATATGAGAGAGAGAGAGAGGGAGAAAGAGTAAGAATTTTTCCAAAATTCACGACTGAAGGATATAACATTTATAAATGAACTTTCCAATTTTAAATGTACCCAGAAGTTGATAAGCAGTGTAAGATCGCAGTTCTAGTACATCATGTTCTAAATGCAAAGGATTTCAATCAGATCTGGGATATTTTCTATTAAAATTGTTCCTGAGGTAAATGCCATTTCTTCATTTTTTCTTCCTTTGCATACTGACATTATTACATGTAAACGGTAGATATGATTTCCTTTTGACACACACATGTAGCCTAGAAGTAGATCATCTTATCTTTTTTCCTATTCTTTAAAGCTATAATTATTTGTGAAGATCACAGGGCTTCCCTGGTGGCTCAGACAGTAAAGAACCTGCCTGCAGTGCAGGAGATCTGGGTTCAGTCCCTGGGTTGGAAAGATCCCCTGGAGAAGGGAATGGCTACTGCCGGGGTCCAGCCCCCGCAGGATCCAGGGAAACCCGAAGGAGAAACGGCGTCGGCGATTGAGATTGATTTAGAGAGAGAGAGAGATAGTTAAGAATGTTGTAGATAAGAAAATAGAGGAGAGAAGAAAAGAGGCTGATGTTCCTTGGTTTATACAGAAAGTCAATAAAGTCTCAAGACAAGAGACTTGCACCGTCTACGTGAGGCCGCAGGTGCCCTCCCGGCCTCCCGAGGGAGTGCCGGTTCAGGTCTTAAAAACCCAGGCAAATAAGTAGACACGGCGGACTTCTGTACTCCAGATGGGAACNAAATCCCAGGGCTGATCTCCTTCAGAATGGACCGGTTGGATCTCCTTGCAGTCCAAGGGACTCTCAAGAGTCTTCTCCAACACCACAGTTCAAAAGCATCAATTCTTCGGCATTCAGCCTTCTTCACAGTCCAGCTTTCACATCCATACACGACCACTAGAAAAACCATAGCCTTTACTAGACTGACCTTAGTCGGCAAAGTAATGTCTCTGCTTTTTAATATGCTATCTAGGTTAATCATAACTTTTCTTCCAAGGAGTAAGCATCTTTTAATTTCATGGCTGCAGTCACCATCTGCAGTGATTTTGGAGCCCCCTAAAATAAAGTCTGACACTGTTTCCACTGTTTCCCCATCTATTTCCCATGGAGTGATGGGACGGGATGCCATGATCTTCATTTTCTGAATGTTGAGCTTTAAGCCAACTTTTTCACTCTCCTCTTTCACTTCCATCAAGAGGCTTTTTAGTTCCCCTTCACATTCTGCCGTAAGGGTGGTGTCATCTGCATATCTGAGGTTATTGATATTTCTTCTGGCAATCTTGATTCCAGCTTGTGCTTCTTGCAGCCCAGCGTTTCTCATGATGTACTCTGCATAGAAGTTAAATAAGCAGGGTGACAATATATAGCCTTGACGTACTCCTTTTCCTATTTGGAACCAGTCTGTTGTTCCATGTCCAATTCTAACTGCTGCTTCCTGACCTGTATACAGATTTCTCAAGATGCAGGTCAGGTGGTCTGGTATTCCCATCTCTCTCAGAATTTTCCGCAGTTTATTGTGATCCACACAGTCAAATGGTTTGGCATAGTCAATAAAGCAGAAATAAATGTTTTTCTGGAACTCTTGCTTTTTCAATGATCCAGCAGTTGTTGGCAATTTGATCTCTGGTTCCTATGCCTTTTCTAAAACTAGCTTGAACAGCTGGAAGTTCACAGTTCATGTATTGCTGAAGCCTGGCTTGGAGAATTTTGAACATTACTTTACTAGCATGTGAGATGAGTGCAGTTGTGCAGTAGTTTGAGCATTCCTTGGCATTGCCTTTCTTTGGGATTGGAATGGAAAGTAATCTTTTCCAGTCCTGTGACCACTGCTGAGTTTTCCTAATTTGCTGGCATATTGAGTGCAGCACTTTCACAGCATCATCTTTCAGGATTTGAAATAGCTCAACTGGAATCCCATCACCTCCACTAGCTTTGTTCATAGTGATGCTTTCTAAGGCCCATTTGACTTCACATTCCAGGATGTCTGGCTCTAGACCACTGTGGTGGGTGTTAGTAAATATCACACCTTGTCTCTTATTTTTCTACACTTGTGTGTCCCACTTAGGCACCTGGACTGGGGAAGAACAATGCCCAGTGGGATCTGTCAAGAGCCCACTTTAATAAATAGCAGCCTGTGGAATGCATTAGGAGGGTCATAGGACAAGTGTATACTTATTTTCACATTTTAATGGCTTACCTTGATTCTTCCTATAGTTCCTTTGGAACTGAATTCCAGAACAGAAAGAAATAGGTTTTCCAAATGTCTCTGTTCTCCCAGGCGAACAATGGAAGAATATAAATATTTTGAGTTTCACCGTTTCCTCCATTGGCTAGAAGACCTGTTGAATGTATAAAATAAATGTATTATTAAGTCACGGTGGCTGCATTGGTTTAAATCAAATTTCATTTTTAAAGAATGACTCTGAAAGGAAAATATATAGTTCGAGTTGTTGCCTCCTCATATTTAAAGTAGCTGAGTTATAGATCTCAAAGCATTTTGATGGGAACTTAGATATGTCCTGCCACCTAGAAGCCCTTCTGGGTGCTTCAGTGATGTACAGGGCCTGAGAATGTCCAGAAAGTTTGCATATATGTGCTTTCAAGCAAACAGATTGCTGTTTTACCAGGTGTTGTTATTAATGCAGAATCTAAATATATGCTCGTCAGGTGAGACTGTCTGGAAACATTCAGAGAGACTGTGATCCTGTACAGGAGTGCTTCTCAGATTTTAATATAAATGCAGAACACCTGGGACCCTTGTTAAAATGTGAATTATTCAGTGGGTCTGGCATGTGGACCAAGAGTTTACATTTCAAGCAAGTGCTTAGCTGATGTTAATATTCCTGGTCAACTGCAACACGTTGAGAAGCAAGAACCTAAAATAATGCAAAAGCTTTCAATAGTACTTCATCTATGAAATACAGTGTCCATAGGGTTAACAAAGTGTACACTAAAGAATTTTGTTAACTCCCAGTGAGTGAAACGGATGCATATCTACAAGATTTGTTGTAAAGTTTATCATGACAATTTTTTTTCCCAATAATGTTGTCATAAAAACAATTTTCTTTGGAGGAAAAAAAAGAAAGACTTCTTAAATACACAGAAATATATCAGAATTTTAGAAAGACATTCAAATTTTCATTTAAGCTAAAAAACAGAAATGATAAAATATCCACAATTTTATACAATGCCTTAGCCATTGTCAATAATAACATGGCACTATTCTAATAAACACCTGAAAATATCCCACTGGTAAAGAAATATCTGGTATGGGGATTATGGTGCCATAGAAACAATGAGAAAATTGGACAAAATATATAAAAGAATTGTTTTTAGATATTGGACTACATGAAGTGTTAGACTGTAATTCCTGAGATAAGGGAAATTAATGATGGGATACAAACAATTGTCCCAGCTTTCTGCCTGCAGGAGATTTCTGGGCAGGGCTTCAGGAATGAGAAATCCCAGCAGAGACACATCATCTTACTAATACAGAATTAGGACATCAGTGAGGCTGTGGAAATTGGAATTTGCATGGCAAATATCAAAGAGAACCAAGCTACAAAGGGGAAAAAAAAAAGACTCCATAAATTTGTATAACATTCTGGGGAAAACTGAAGGCAGGAGAAGGGGCTGACAGAGGATGAGATGTTTGGATGGCATCAATGACTCAATGGACATGAGTTTGAGCAAGCTCTGAGAGATGGTGAAGAACAGGGAAGCTTGACATGATGCAGTCCATGGAGTCACAAAGAATCAAATGGTGTCTTGGATCGAATACTGTCCTGCTCATATATAGAGTGGGCTTCTCTGGTGGCTCAGATAGTAAAAAATCTGCCTGCAATGCAGGATACCTGGGTTCGATCCCTGGGTTGGGAAGATCCCCTGAAGAAGGGCATGGCAACCCACTCCAGTATTCTTGCTGGGAGAATCCCCATGGACAGAGAAGCCTGGCGGACTATAGTCCATAGGATCACAGAGTTGGACATAACTGAGCGACTAAGCACATGTATACATAAAGCTTCCCAAGGCCAGACAAAGGGCCACTGCTGAATGCTGTGGGGGGAGATGTTCGACCCAGAGATTGTATTAAATACCCAAGGTAGTCAGTAGATATTCCAGAATGTTAGAAGACCTTCCCTAACAGACCTTAAAAAATAACTGAAAAGATTACATTGAACTGAAAATAACATCTAAACAAACTTTAAATCTTTAAACAGGACAATTAAATCTAAATATTCAACCATTTTACATTCAAAATCTCAGGAAGAAAACAAAAAGTTAAAAAAAATCAAAATAAAAGGTCATTAGAATGTAACCCATATCTTGCAGAAAAGTGAGTCAATAGAGTCAAACAAAACAATGAAAGAGATGATGGAATAAGCAAGCAATGGCTTTAAACCAGCTAGTAAATAAATTAATTAATTTTTAGAAAGTGAACATAGTGAGGGATAAAATGAAGGATAAAAAATGCATGGCACTTTTAGAACTGAAAAGTGTAATATTTAAAATGAAAAATAAAACCAATAAAATTAGTTGAAGAATAGACACTACAGAAGAAATAATTGGTAAACTTGAAAACACTGCAATAGAAGTTAGCCAAACTGAAACAGCTTTTTAAAAGTGGCTGAAAAATCAAAAAATGAAAAAACCTATATGACTAGCAGAACACTATAAAAAGGTTCAATCATTTAATTGTCACACAAAATGAAGAAAAGAAGAACATTGCACAAAAATTATTTGAAGAAATAAGGAAGGGATAAGTTTTCTACAAATTTCATGAAAATTCTCAACTCATAGATTCAAGAAAAAACTCCAACCAAGCACAAAGAAAGCACCAGGAAGGTATACGATGCTCAGATTGATAAAAATCAGTGCTAAAGAGATGATATTTAAGACTGCCTGAATGAGAAAAAAATATATGTATAGATTGTTTTATATAAAGTGTATTACATTTATATACAGGTGAAAAACTATAAGAATAGCTGTATAGTTTTCATCAAAAGCAAAGCAAAGAATAAGAAACTTGAACATAATTTTGAAATGCTAAAAGAGGATTGTCAAGTAGAATTCTACATGGAATGATAGTGTCTTTCAAAATTAAAAGTACAATTATTTTTTCATTGACAAATGTGAGAAAACTTGTCATTAGTAGATCTTCACTTCAGGAAGTATTAAAGAAAAGTTTTTCAGTAATATAATAAAATGAAATAAAGGATACACAAAAGACACACAGATGTACATTTAAGGATAAAGAACACAATAACTGGGAATTAAAAAGTGTACATATGGATGTAAATATATTTCTATATAAAAATATAAAATGATTTCTTTTTCAGATTTTAGCTAAAAATAAATAATGCAAATCTTCACCTTAAGAAATCTGGAAGGATTATTTCAGGTCAGAGCAAATAACTTTCAGAATAGAGATATCTTCAAAAATAATCATTTACATTTTGGAATATGGAATGGTTAATAAATCAAGAGCACACTGAAATTCTAAATACATGGGCAAATAACACATTAAGAAAATATGTGAAGTAAAACTCATAGAAGTGAAAGAAATATAAGAAAAATCACCATTACAGTAGAAGATTTCAGTATTTCTCTCTCAGTGATTTATAGGACAAATATATTTTTAAAAATTCTTACTTAAAGAGACTACAAAAGAGTCTCTTTAAGAGTCTACAAAAGACTTATAAAACACTATCAACCAGCTTAACTTAATTAACATTTATAGAACATTGAACCCCAGAAGAGAAGGATATATATTTTTTCAGCTATACGTGGAAAAGGTACTGACAAACTTCATAGAAGATCAGAAAAAAATTATTCCTAAATAGATAAAAGTTGAAATCATAAAGAAAAAGCTCACTGATCTTAGTGGTATTATATAAAAAGTAATGGTATGGACCTAACAGAAGCAGAAGATATTAAGAAGAGGTGGCAAGAATACACAGAAGAACTGTACAAAAAAGATCTTCACGACCAAGATAATCACAATGGTGTGATCACTCACCTAGAGCCAGACATCCTGGAATGTGAAGTCAAGCAGGCCTTAGGAAGCATCACTATGAACAAAGCTAGTGGGGGTGATGGAATTTCAGTCAAGCTATTTCAAACCCTAAAAGATGTTGCTGTGAAAGTGCTACACTCATTATGTCAGCAAATTTGGAAAACTCAGCAGTGGCCACAGGACTGGAAAATATCACTTTCCATTCCAATGCCAAAGAATGCTCAAACTACCACACAATTGCACTCATCTCACATACTAGTAAAGTAATGCTCAAAATTCTCCAAGCCAGGCTTCAGCAATATGTGAACTGTGAACTTCCAGATGTTCAAGCTGGTTTTAGAAAAGGCAGAAGAATCAGAGATCAAATTGCCAACATGCACTGGATCATGGAAAAAGCAAGAGAGTTCCAGAAAAACACCTATTTCTGCTTTATTGACTATGCCAAAGCCTTTGACTGTGTGGATCACAATAAACTGTGGAAGATTCTGAAAGAGATGGGAATACCAGACCACCTGACCTGCATCTTGAGAAACCTGAACGCAGGTCAGGAAGCAAGAGTTAGAACTGGATATGAAACAACAGACTGGTTTCAAATAGGAAAAGGAGTATGTCAATGCTATATATTGTCACCCTGCTTATTTAACTTCTATGCAGAGAACATCATGAGAAACGCTGGGCTGCAAGAAGCACAAGCTGGAATCAAGATTGCCAGGAGAAATATCAATAACCTCAGATATGCAAATGACACCACCCTTATGGCAGAAAGTGAAGAGGAACTAAAGAGCCTCTTGATGAAAGTGAAAGAGGAGAGTGAAAAAGTTGGCTTAAAGCTCAACATTCAGAAAACGAAGATCATGGCATCTGGTCCCATCGCTTCTTGGCAAATAGATGGGGAAACAGTGGAAACAGTGTCAGACTTTATTTTGGGGGGCTCCAAAATCACTGCAGATGCTGATTGCAGCCATGAAATTAAAAGACACTTACTCCTCGGAAGGAAAGTTATGACCAACCTAGAGAGCATATTCAAAAGCAGAGACATTACTTTGCCAACAAAGGTCCGTCTAGTCAAGGCTATAGTTTTTCCAGTGGTCATGTATGGATGTGAGAGTTGGACTGTGAAGAAAGCTGAGCACCGAAGAATTGATGCTTTTGAACTGTGGTGTTGGAGAAGACTCTTGAGAGTTCCTTGGACTACAAGGAGATCCAACCAGTCCATTCTAAAGGAGATCTGTCCTGGGTGTTCTTTGGAGGGACTGATGCTAAAGCTGAAGCTCCAGTACTTTGGCCACCTGATGTGAAAAGTTAACTAATTGGAAAAGACTCTGATGCTGGGAGGGATTGGGGGTAGGAAGAGAAGAGGACGACAGAGGATGAGATGGCTGAATGGCATCACTGACTCAATGGACATGAGTTTGAGAGAACTCTGGGAGTTGGTGATGGACAGGGAGGCCTGGCGTGCTGCAATTCATGGGGTCACAAAGAGTGGGACATGACTGAGTGAACTGAACTGAATAACAAATAAATCTAGAAAAGTTTCCAAATATTTGGAAATTAAATACATACTGCTAGCTAATCCATGAGGTTAAAATAAATATTTGAAATAGAAGATATTTTGAGTTGATTAAGACTCCCGGAGAAGGTAGTGAGATAAACTCGAGAACAATCGCAGAGTTCCAGTTCATGTATTTTAGAGCATTTGTTATGACTTGGGCTGTGGACAAGAATGAGGTCTAGAAAAGCAAACCTGGAAAAGTGATCTTGGGTGAGTTCAGAATCTTGAATTTAACAGCTACAAATATATGTTTATTCTGGAGGTGATCAGGAGAAGGCAATGGCACCCCACTCCAGTACTCTTGCCTGGAAAATCCCATGGACGGAGGAGCCTAGTGGGCTGCAGTCCATAGGGTCGCTGAGAGTTGGACACGACTCAGTGACTTCACCTTCAGTTTTCACTTCCATGCACTGGAGAAGGAAATGGCAACCCCCTCCAGTGTTCTTGCCTGGAGAATCCCAGGGACAGTGGAGCCTTGTGAGCTGCCGTCTATGGGGTTGCACAGAGTCGGACACGACTATAGGGACTTAGCAGCAGCAGTACTGGTTTTAGAAAGGAAACATTTCATGGACTTTTGCAACTAATTTGCTGATATCAATAGGCACATTATTATACCTTGAATGACTAATCAATTTCCATATTAATGTTTTCTATATTTCACCAATGATTGATATATATATATTAGTGTCCGATAGAGGACCCAAATTGAGCTGGTGAAATACGGTAGAGGAAAATCACAGACAAGCCTGCAGGGGTGTTTGTATTATAGGCATTAACTGATATTAGACATGAAACAAAATAAGAATTCAGAAACCTTATCTATAAACTAAGGTAAAACGAATTGCTTGATTGGTAAATCCACTGAAGAAACATAAGAAACATATCTCTTTTATATTAAAGGACCTTTGATTGAGTATATGTTATGATACACTTTCCGTATAGTAATTGAACATTAATTCAGCACACTTTGTTTGCCATACAAGATAGATGCCTAGCCCTGTATTATAAGACTTAGCTTTAGTAGATGCACAGAAAGAGCTTCTCAACTTATCAGGTTTTTTTTACTATTGTTTTCTCAGATAAGAAGCACATTGTGTGCTGTTTAGTATATGAATAATGTTGAACTGCTTATTGACTTTCATTGTGTCTAGAACATCACAAGGGATGAATTAGCATCAGGAGGATTATGCTGTGTGTTTATCCAGACTATGAATGTCTAATATCAAAAAGTTAAAGTAAATAGAGCAGGCACCATCATTTCATTTCAGGGGTCAAGTGATGCAAAAAGTTCTTACCATAACTTTCTTTCAAAGATGACAAATATAACTCACCTTTCTCCTTAAATCAATGTGGAATCTCTCCGTCACCATCACTGTTCTCTCTACCCTACTGAGAGGCAATTCAGTTATAAATAGTAGAGATAAAAATGTACCAAAAAAAGCCTCTATTTTGAAACATCCCTGCCAACATAACCCAAATACTTATTAAAGAATCTTATTTGTATATTGTCAGCATAGGAACATAGCTTATAAATGCTTTAAAACCTTGCTGATCTTTCTTTGAAACTAATGTAGAGCAGATATTATATTATTAAGTGCATTAATTCTAAAAATAATTGATTTGTACATGCTTCTGCCTTGCAATTCACTGAATACCTGTTGCCCAAGGAAGCACATTCCCGTGACAGGCTAACACTTGGGGGATTCTCTGTATTTTAGCAGTGCTGCTGCAACCGGAGACTGAGAAGTCACCATAGTAGGGTCAGTACAGAATTTTTTTTCCATTCTATGTAATTTCCCTTCACAATGTAATAGAAAAAACTCAGTATTTCAATGAACCTGATATTCTTGCCAAACTGACTATTTTTTTTTTTAATATCAAATGGTGCTTAACTTTGTGGTTAAATTATAGGAAATATAGTCACTTACCAGCAGAAAACATAGAAATTCTGCTAGGATATTTTGAGTTTGAAGTTCTTACTGGCTTCACTGTGATTTCCAAGAAGCTGACCTATAAAGACACAGCATAAAAGGAGCGGTCAGCCAGTATACTCATGGACCTCTGTGCTAGAAACAGCAGGGAGAACTCCTCACCCTCTGCCTTCTTGCACCACATGGCCTTCATCCACCCAGTTCACCACCGCACAGCGAACGATGGCCTTTTTTAGATTACATATGTGTTTGTTTGAATTATGTTTTTCTCTGGATAGATGCCCAGGAGTGGAATTGCTGGGTCATATGATAGTTCTGGGCTTCCTAGGTGGCTCAGTAGCTGAAAAAAAAAAAAAACAAAAATACTCACCTGTCAATGCAGGAGACACAAGAGATGAAGTTTTGATCCCTGGTTTGGGAAGACCCCTGGGATGGGAAGATCTCCTGGTGAAGGAAATGGCAACCTGCTCCAGTATTCTTGCCTGGGAAAATCTCATGAAGAGAGGAGCTAGACAGGCAGTCCCTGGGGTCGTAAAGAGGCAGACAAGACTGAACGCACACGCACTCACGCACAATAGCTCTATTTTTAGTTTTTTAAAGGAACCTCCATACTGTTCTCCATAGTGGCTGCACCAGCCTACATTCCCACCTATTTACGAAACAGAAATAGAGTCACAGAAGTGGGAGGAAGAGAGGGATAAATCGGGAGATTGGGAGTGACATACACACACTACTCTATACAAAATAGATAACCAGGAAGAACCTTCTGTAAAGCACAGGCAACTCTACTCGATACTTTGTAGTGGCCAAATGGGAATAGACTCTAAAAAAGAGTGGATATGTGATATGTATAACTGATTTGCTTTGCAGTGCAGCAGAAGCTAATACAATAGTACAAATCAACTCTAACTCCAATAAAAATCAATTTAAAAAATTGCCTTTAGTTCCCTCCTCTTTCATCCTGTCTTCTTCTCTGTGGTAACTTTCTACTTCAAACACAGTTTTCATTTCTCACCTTGCTGTTGGAATACCTAACATCAAGCACCAATGACTCATAACATGAGATTTGGCCAGGGCACATGTTCCTAAATCTTCAGGTTACTAAATCAGCTCCCACAAACAGCTTGGATTCACCTCCTTCTGCACCAAAGTGCTTCCTCAAATCATTGAAATCTATGTTTCCAGTTCCACACTACACTTAACCATTTTGTTTATGTTACTAAATCATATTGATTTGTAGATTGTATGAAAGTCTTATGTCACAGTATAAGTTTCTCTTAAATTATCAGTTATTCAATTTCAGGAAGCATAGACTGGATGACAAGTTATTTGGTCTTTTGTTACTGAATCTAAGTCTAACTGGCTAGCAAATAGATTGACTTGCTTTTAAATAGTCGATCAATCAAATGGTCTTAAGTGTTCTGATGTGTAAAAGTGATGACTCACATTAATTATGTCCCACTGAATTTGGTTTAAGAAAGTGCTGATGTATAAGTTCTCTCTCGTAAAGCCATGTAGTACACACATCTACTCAATGACCAGTCATCAGTTCCAGGAAGTGTTAGTTCATTTCAGTAAAGTTCAGTTCAGTCTCTCAGTCGTGTCCAACTCTTTGCAACCCCATGGACTGCAACACGTGAGGCTTCCCTGTCCATCACCAACCCCCAGAGTTTTCTCAAACTCATTTCCATTGAGTAGGTGATGCCATCCAACCATCTCATCCTCTGTCATCCCCTTCTCCTCCTGCCCCCGATCTTTCCCAGCATCAGAGTCTTTTCCAAAGAGTCAGTTTTTCACATCAGATGGCCAAAATATTGGAGCTTCAGCCTCAGTCCTTCAATGACTATTCAGGACTAATTTCCTTTAGGGTGGACTGGTTGGATCTCCTTGCAGTCCAAGGGACTCTCAAGAGTCTTCTTCAACACCACAGTTCAAAAGCATCATTTCTTTGGTGCTCAGCTTTATTTATAGTCCAACTCTCACATCCATACATGACTACTGAAAAAAAACCGTAGCTTTGACTAGATGGACCTTTGTTGGCAAAGTAATGTCTTTGCTTTTTAATATGCCATCTAGGTTGGTCATAACTTTTCTTCCAAGGAGCAAGCATCTTTTAATTTCATGGCTGCAATCACCATCTGCAGTGATTTTGGAGCCTCCCAAAATAAAGTCTGTCACTGTTTCACGATCAATTTGCCAAGAAGTGATGTGACCAGATGCCATGATCTTCGTTTTCTGAATGTTGAGCTTTAAGCCAACTTTTTCACTATCCTCTTTCACTTTCATCAAGAGGCTGTTTGGTTCATCTTCACTTTTTGCTATATCTGAGGTTATTGATATTTCTTCTGGCAATCTTGATTCCAGCTTGTGCTTTATCCAGCCCGGCATTTCACATAATGTACTCTGCGTATAAGTTAAATAAGCAGGGTGATAATATACAGCCTTGACGTACTCCTTTTCCTATTGGGAACCAGTCTGTTGTTCCATGTCCAGTTCTAACTGTTGTTTCCTGACCTGCATACAGATTTCTCAGGAGGCATGTAAGGTGGTCTGGTATTCCCATCTCTTGAAGAATTTTCTACAATTTTTTGTGACCTACACAGTCAAAGGCTTTGGCATAGTCAATAAATCACAAGTAGATGTTTTTCTGGTATTTTCTTTCTTTTTCTGTGATCCAACAGATGTTGGCAATTTGATCTTTGGTTCCTCTGCCCTTTCTAAATCCAGCTTGAACATCTGGAAGTTCACAGTTCATGTACTATTGAAGCCTGGCTGGGAGAATTTTGAGCATTACTTTGCTAGTGTGTGAGATGAGTGCAATTGTGTGGTAGTTTGAGCATTCTTTGGCATTGCCTTTCTTTGGGATTGGAATCAAAACTGATGTTTTCCAGTCCCGTGGCCACTGCTGAACTTTCCTAATTTGCTGGCATATTGAGTGCAGCACTTTCACAGTATCATCTTTTAGGATTTGAAAGAGCTCAACTGGAATTCCATCACCACCTCATCTAGCTTTGTTCGTAGTACTAGTTCTTAAGGCCCATTTGACTTTGCATTCCAGGATGTCTGGCTCTAGGTAAGTGATCACACCATCATGATTATCTGTGTTACGCAGATCTTTTTTGTATAGTTCTTTTGTGTATTCTTGCCACCTCTTCTTAATATCTTCTCCTTTTGTTAGGTCCATACCATTTCTGTCCTTTATTGTACCCATCTTTGTATGAAATGTTCCTTTGGCATCTCTAGTTTTCTTGAAGAGATCTCTTAGTCTTTCCCATTCTATTGTTTTCCTCTATTTCTTTGCATTGACCACTGAGGAAGGCTTTCTTATGTCTCCTTGCTATTCTTTGAAACTCTCCATTCAAATGGGTATATCTTTCCTTTTCTCCTTTGCCTTTTGCGTCTCTTCTTTTCACAGCTATCTGTAAGGCCACCTCAGACAACCATTTTGCCATTTTGCATTTCTTTTTCTTGGGGCTGATCTGGATCCTTGCCTCCTGTACAATGTCATGAACCTCTGTACATAGTTCTTCAGGCACTCTGTCTATCAGATCTACTCCCTTGAATCTATTTGTCACTTCCACAAGTGTATAATTGTAAGGGATTTGACTTAGGTCATACCTGAATGGTCTAGTGTTTTTCCTTAATTTCTTCAATATAAGTCTGAATTTGGCAACGAGGAGTTCATGATCTGAGCCACAGTCAGCTCGTGGCCTTGTTTTTGCTGACTGTATAGAGCTTCTCCATTTTTGGCTTCAAAGAATATAATCTGATTTCAGTGTTGACCATCTGGTGATGTCCATGTGTAGAGTCTTCTCTTGTGTTGTTGGAAAAGGGTGTTTGCTATGACCAATGTGTTCTCTTGGCAAAACTCTGTTAGCCTTTGCCTTGCTTCATTCTGTACTCCAAGGCCAAATTTGCTTGCTACTACAGGTATTTCTTGACTTCCTACTTTTATAGTCCAGTCCTCTGAATTATGAAAAATCTTATTTATGAATGTTAATACATGGATGATTTTTTGTTATTGTTCTTGTGCCAAACAGTGCAGTATAGTGGGATAAAATAGTATAACATTTACCAAAAGACTGGATTTCTTTCATAAATTTTACCACGGTTTTTAATATAACTGTATTCATCAGAATTGAACATGGAAATCAGAAACATGGTAGATATTCTTAGAAAAAAAGTGTTTTAAAACATAAATGATGTGTTTACAGAATAATTGAGAAGGTGTGAGTAACTGATACAGTCATGTATGGATGTGAGAGTTGGACTATAAAGAAAGTTGAGCACTTGAAGAATTAATGATTTTGAACTGTGTTGTTGGAGAAGACTCTTGAGGGTCCCTTGGACAGCAAAGAGATCCAACCAGTCCATACTAAAGGAAATCAGTCCTGAATATTTATTGGAAGGACTGATGCTGAGGCTGAAACTCCAATCCTTTGGCCACCTGATATGAAGAACTGACTCACTGGAAAAGACCCTGATGCTGGGAAAGATTGAAGGCAGGAGGAGAAGGGGATGACAGAGGATGAGATGGTTGGATGGCATCACCCATTCAATGGACAAGAGTTTAAGTAAACTCTAGGAGTCGGTGATGGACAGGGAGGCTGGTGTGCTGCAGTCCACGGGGTTGCATAGAGTTGGACATGACTGAGCGACTGAGCTGAACTGAATAATTGATATTAGGGAATCAATGCTTGAAAGCTTGTTTTAAAAGTTACATAATACTGTCTGAGATTATTATCCAAGAACAAGGAAGAGGTTTGCACTAGTTCTTAGCAAATATGTGCCTCTCACCATAAATGATCTATCTCCACAAATGTCTGTGGCTTCTTATGTCTGTTTCTGGGTGCTCTGTATTCCACTTCTGACACAATTCTACTTTGAGTTCTTGTTCACGTGTGCCTGCTCAGTTGCTAGTTGTGTCTGAGTCTTTATGACCCAATGGGCTGCAGCCTGCCAGACTTTTTGGTCCAATTTTAAATTATACACTTGATCACCATGGTCATGGCTATTTCTCCATACATATTAAAAGGGAGAAGCAACCAAAGACACAATTATTTGTGGAACACAACAAACGAAAATGTGTGTGTAGTGTAGGAGAAATAGTGCTCACCCAATGCAATGTTTCTTGTGTTCCTGCATGCATTCAGCCTCTTTTGAGTCAGGTGGAGCCGTATAACTATTTCATGGACTAGAGTTTGTAAGCTGCAGTGGTGAACTTCACTTCGAATCCAGGATTCACGATGCTGGTGTGAGTTCTCTCTACTCTTTCTTCGTTTCTTCTGGCAATTCTGGAGGCCGTGTGTCCCCAGTGCTTACACCTCTAGGAAGCCTGCCAGGCAGTTGTCCTGGAGAACTGCTGATCTGCATTGACCTTGGCATCAGCCAAGTGATGTATTAAATCATGGAGATTTCCAGAAACTATTTTGTCCCAACCAAACCTGGACTTTCCTGACAAGGTCAATATTACAACTTTCATATCTGCCATCAGGAGGTGTAGTTTTCTACCACCACTATCCATTTTAATGTGCTCTTTGCCCTCAAACATTTAGCCTGAGCAGAATTCTTTACCTAGTACGAGGGAACAAAACTTCATTTCGATCTATGTTGGGTTGATACTCTCCCATGAATTGTTACCATTATAAAGTACCAAGGAGTGCAGAGAAGTACCCAGCCATTTCCCTGGTTTCCAAATACAGACTTCCTTTTCTTCCTTATATACTAACAAACTAATCCACTTTGATATCCAGAATCAATAATTCAAGAGAACTCAGTATTTCCTTTTAATCTCAAAATAATGAAATGACAGCCCCAACTTCTGGTTATTAAAGAAAGTTAGCATGTCTCCTGGTGAACGCATTTTTCCCATGAGCATGAAGACCTCTAAACAAGCAGATCATAAAGTCATGGAGAGGAGGTAGTGTTCACAAGTGGATTATTAGTCGTAATTGTGGAAGATCGTAGGTCCATTCCTGCACCTTAGTTCTGCATCCAGGAGGAAGAATAAGAGTAATACATTGGTCAACAGTTGACAGCACATTACATACCCTGTGGGCATCGCCCCAGTGCTAACGTGCTGTATGCAAACCACTGTCATCACTGAGTGTTCCCCAGTCCGCTGTTCTCTATGGTCATTTATGTACAAGCAATGGAGAATGTGGTCAGCAGGGAATCTTGTGGCTTCCACAAAGGGCCTCCTGAATTTCGCACTGAGATGCATCACTTGATCAAGGCAGGATCGTGTGGGTAACTGGTGGTGAATGAGGCATCCAGAAAGTCCACAGCTAGTCATGCTGTTTGAAGTTCACCCCTGAAAGGAGTTCCCTCCTTTCCTCCCCTCAGACTTGTGGAGTCTATGACTGTGTGCTTTTCACACGTGCCGGCATGGTGTACAGGACAACTCACAAACTAGGCTCGTTATTTCAATATCATATTCATAAAAGTCTTTCCACCATATCATGCGTACGGGTTGAGCAAGAGATCTCAGTGTGGCAGAGGTGGACACAATTGGTCTAGAATTTGGTGAGAAGATGTGATGACTCAAATCTACTCATCTATTTTAGCCCAAAGGACTTATCCTCTGAGACTTCTGGGTAAATCATCCTCTTTGAAATTACAGAGGCTATTTATTTATTTATTTTTTAATTTTTATTTTAACTTTAGTTTACTTTACATTACTGTATTGGTTTTGCCAGACATTGACATGAATTCACCACGAGTGTACATGCGTTCCCAAACATGAATCCCCTCCCACCTCCCACCCCATACCATCTCTCTGGGTCCTCTCCTTGCACCAGTCCCAAGCATCCTGCATCCTGCATCAGACATCGGCTGGCGATTCGTTTCTTACATGATAGTATACATGTTTCAATGCCATTTAAATGGCAATATTGCCATCCTCCACTCATAACCTAAAGAAGATAAGTACTAATGTGCTCCCAAGAAAAATGACTGTCCACCACTTACTGATCTACTTCTTACTAACTTTGTGAAAGATGATTGATTATCTGTGTCTTCATGGGGCCAACATTCCTGAGTGGAGGGTGAATCCCACCTCCTTCTTAAAAGGTTTGTGTTGTTCCCCCACGTTCTCCTCTTCATTAAATCTTGAACCAGCCTTCTAAGACTCAGGGGAGGCTGAAGCAAAACCTCAGGAGTGGGGAGCCCATAGAGCCAAGAGGGTCAGAAAGGGCGCTGTTCAGCTTCATTAAGTCTGTTCAAATGTTCAATTTCTCACTTGTTTTCATTCAATGCACTTGACCCTGTGCTTGTGAAATCAACCTTCTGTTCTCATGCCTCAACACCTCTACTCACCACATTTGTGAAATGGGACTATGGGAATTCTAGACAAATGGATCTCTAAGCTGCCATGGATGTTCCATAATATGTACTGTAAGATAAAACATAAAAAGCAGAAATTATATGAGTTCTAAACAAAAATCTACCCCTTGGTGTTCTTTGTTTAGGTAAGACTATTTCATTCATCCGTTTAAAAATCCATTCGTCCATTCTTTCCCACCTGTTACATGTAATGAACCGCTCTTGTTGTTCAGTTGCTGTGTCATGTTTGACTGTTTTGTGACCCCATGGACTGTAGTCTGCCAAGCTCGTCTATGGGAATTCCCACACGAGAATACTGGAGCAGGTTGTCATTTCCTTCTCCAGGGAACCTTCCTGACCCAGGGATGGGACTTGCATGTCCTGCATTGGCAAAGAGATTCATTATCACTGAGCCACCAGGGAAGCCTGTAATGAACTATATGTATCAATAGTAGGTTACCAACTAGTTGTAGTTTGTACACTCTTTTGTTTAGACGACTATCAAAATATATCTCAGAATTCAGTAAACCATATTCATGGCCGTAAAAGAATTTTAGGAAAGAATAATTCAATTTCAAGATAAATAAAACCTCCAAGTGTTAAAGTGGATGCAAATCACCAAACACAGTTGATAGAGCTTCAGATTGATAATATATTATCAATATATTAATAATATATTAATAATTGATATATATATCAACAGGGCTCAAAGAAAGTGAAGCAGAAAATAAAATTACTATTGTTGGATGCTGCTGCTTTATATTAATGCAGGCTTCTTTATGTCAAAATCCATATTAAAGAAATGCATTTTCCATGATTTTCTTCAAGAATCTTCATACAACTATTTGCCCTTTATTGAAATATAAATTTCTTTGATAAATGTTTATAAAGTTTAGATTAAGTTGGACGGAGAAGGCAATAGCACCCCACTCCAATACTCTTGGCTGGAAAATCCCATGGATGGAGGAGCCTGGTAGGCTGTGGTTCATGGGGTCGTGAAGAGTCAGACACAACTGAGTGACTTCACTTTCTCTTTTCACCTTCATGCGTTGGAGAAGGAAATGGCAACCCACTCCAGTGTTCTTGCCTGGAGAATCCCAGGGGCAGGGGTGCCTGGTGGGCTGCCATCTATGGGGTCGCACAGAGTCGGACACGACTGAAGCGACTTAGCAGCAGCAGCAGCATATTGGAAAGTATAAGTTCACAACTTTGCACAATATCTAAAAATAAAATTTCCTCCCATTTCCTTCACCTCCCTCCTTCACCCCCATTGGTAAGAGATATTCAGTTCCATGTTACAGAAATTATTCCTCTTATATTCTTGCTCACCTCAAATGTACTGTTAAGAAACTCAACATTCAACAATGAGTTGCATGCTTAACACCTGAAGACAAACAAGAATGTAGATTTATGTGCACACTATATTTAGATGGTCTAATTTCAGCAAAATCAAGGACTATTGTTTAGCTGGTGTGCACAAGATGCTCAAAATAAAAAAAATAAATAATTCATTTTAATGAGCATTCCACATGCTATGTAATTCACACATAATTAATCTGTGAGACCCAAAAATCACTTAAAGAGAGATTTTGAAGATTTAAAGGATGTATTTAGCTAACAATCCTATTGTAACTTAAAACTTAGGACTCTGTATAATCAAAATGCTCTGTGTTAGAATAAATTAGAGGCTTAACATTTCTTAAAGATAAAGGTCACCACCACCTTTTTTTCTATTATGTTCTTACATGATTAACAAACTAGTATTTTATTTTATTCCATGGAAATCATTTGGTTTAGGAAATGTATCCTTAATG
Organism: Redunca redunca; assembly: GCA_006410935.1. Lineage (NCBI taxonomy): Eukaryota > Metazoa > Chordata > Mammalia > Artiodactyla > Bovidae > Redunca > Redunca redunca. The sequence goes on from SJYQ01002426.1 coordinate 449,618, forward strand.
ATGCTTAAAGTTTAACATTTTTATTTTTTTTAAAGAGACATTTTTATCGAATAATGCTTACTGATTTGATCAAGAAGTAGGATCAATATTTTCTACTTTTGAATCTGGGTAGACTTTCGTTGTTATCTTGACCAACAAAATATGGCAGAAGAGATGAAACATGATTCCTGAGACAAAAACATATAAATTACATAGATTTGTCCTGTCCCTTTTATCTCCTGGCTTTTGTGCTAGGACAGCCCTAAGCCAAGGTATTGGAAGTTTAATTATTCTATACCCCTCCAGGCTGGAAAAATCATGTGAGGATTGTACCACATGGAGATGGGAAGAGGTACCAAAGAACTCCACCTGTTCCAGCATTGTGAGTCTTCCGGGCCAAGTCATCAGCCACACTGATGAAGTCTTCAAGATGACAGCTACAACAGCAAGAGGTGTCACCCCTGCATTCAAGAGAAATTTGAACAATATTAGCTGATATTTGTTGTCTTAAATCTCTAAGTTTTGGGGAGATTTATTACCCAATAATAGATAGCCAGAACAAAATTTTAAAATATTCTTGTATTTACTTGCAATTTCCCTTCATGTGTATGTTTTTTTGTTTGTTTTCATTGAAGTACAGTTGATTTATGATACAAGTTCAATCTCTGTGTCTGGAAAATCCCCTGGAGGAGGTCATGGCAACCCACTCCAGTATTGGTACCCGGAGAATCCCCCATGGACAGAGCAGCCTAGTGGGTTACAGTCCATGGGGTGGCAAAGAGTCAGACATCACTAAAGCAACTGAACAGGCATGCACATATTATTTCTCATTCTTTTTCATTATGGGTTAATAACAAGATATTGACTTTACCTCTCTGTACTATACAGTAAGTCCTTGTTTCTTATCTATTTAAGAAATATTTTGATACCAGATATGGAATGCTGCTGCTGCTGCCGCTAGTTCACTTCAGTTGTGTCCGACTCTGTGTGACCCCATAGACAGCAGCCCACCAGGCTCCTCTGTCTCTGGGACTCTCCAGGCAAGAATACTGGAGTGGGTTGCCATTTCCATCTCCAATGCATGAAAGTGAAAAGCAAAAGTGAAGTCGCTCAGTCGTGCCCGACTCTTAGCGACCCCATGGACTGCAGCCCACCAGGCTCCTCCGTCCATGGGATTTTCCAGGCAAGAGTACTGGAGTGGGGTGCCATTGCCTTTTCCGAGATATGGAATACTGCCATGGTAAAAATCTAAGAATATGGCTATTTCTTCAGGACTAAATGGCAGGCAGAAATAGGAAGAGGCTGCACACACTGTTAGGGCAATCTTGGTATCCTTCTAGGATGCTCTTGGTGATGATTTAAAAGAGGGTTAAAAAAAAGATTTATTGGGAATTGGAAGAGAGAGAAACCTTGCTATTTAGCAGTGGAAAGTTTTGCAGTATTATGACCTGCTTTCATATGTGAAACAAAAAATATACATAGTAAATGTATTTACATATCGGTATATATGTGTATATTTCCTAAACATAACCTGATGAAATTCTAATGGTAACTGTGTACAGTAAATTTTATTGCATTTTACTGCCATCTCACAACAGCTGTGGAAAACAAATATGAACACGTGTAACTCCTTGTAAGAATAAGGAACTTGCCATACAGTTAGTATAGTTGAGCCAGGCCCTAAACTCAGATACATCTGACTTTGATGACTATGTCTCGAACATTATAATAGAAATTCTATATGAATCCAAAATATATCCACTAGCTAAAATATTGGAAAAATAATATGTGAACTAAATATTAAGGATTAAAAGAATGATTCATAAAGAGTGTACACATAAATTTTCTTTAAGGTCTGTTGGAAATATTGTTCTTGCTTGTGTTCATCAAACAAGTAAATTCTATGGGGTGTCCAAAGAGATGTCTCCCACAATTTACCAGGCCCAGAATCTAAAGCAAGAAGTAGCATGCAAATAGCATCTAGAAAATAGCCCAATCCCCTTCAGGGTTGTGAGGCCTGAGGCATTAAGGAAACAGTGGAAATGAAATTTCTTGGCAACACATGCCTTAATAAAAGCACACATTAATAAAATGCACTAGTAACATCAGGTGTTTCTACGAAACTCAGCTGCAACTTCCCAACTGACTCATTTAAAAAAAAAATATTGCGATATCTCACTTCTGCTTATATTTCCTCAAAGGTTTTAACCCCCAAACCTATTCACACACAGAAATGAAATAGCCATATTTTTCCTTGTTTTATTCCTTGTAGTTCTCCAAATCTCCACAACCTCAACATGTTGTTGTCGTTGTTCAGTCGCTAAGTCGTGTCTGACTCTTTGCAATCCCATGGACTGGAGCAATCCTGTCCTTCACTATCTCCTGGAGCTTGCTCAGACTTGTATCCGTTGAGCCAGTGATGCCATCCAACCATCTCATCCTCTGTCGCACCCTTCTTCTCCTGCCTTCAATCATTCTCAGCATCAGGGTCTTTTCTAATGATTCAGCTCCTAGCATCAGGTGGCTGAAATATCAGAGTTTCAGCTTCAGCATCAGTCCTTCCAATGAATATTCACAACTGATCTCCTTTAGGATTGGCTTAATCTCCTTGATTAAACCTGACTGTTTTAATCTCCTTGCAGTCCAAGGGACTCTCAAGAGTCTTCTCCAAAATCAGTCTTCTTCCAAAATCTTCTTCAAAAGCATCAGTTCTTTGGTGCTCAGCCTTCTTTATGATCTAACTCTAACATCCGTACTTGACTACTAGAGAAACCATTAATTGACTAGATGGACCTTTGTTGGCAAAGTAATGTCTCTGCTTTTTAATATGCTCTTTAGGCTTGCCATGGCTTTTCTTCCAAGGAGCAAGTGTCTTTTAATTTCATGGCTGCAGTCACCATCTGCAGTGATTTTGGAGCCCTCCCAAAATAAAATCTGTCACTGTTTCTACCTTTTCCCCTTCAATTTGCCATAAACTGATGGGACCAGATGACATGTGTTAGTAAACCCTCATTTCAGAAAATGCTGGTCAAATGTCTGAATTTTGCTGTACTCTCCCAGTTACTGACTTCCTTGGTGGCTTAGATGGTATAGCGTCTGCATACAATGCAGGAAACCCGGGTTCAACCTATGGGTTGGGAAGATCTTCTGGAGAAGGAAATGGCAACCCACTCTACTATTCTTGCCTGGAAAATCCCATGGATGGAGGAGCCTTGTGAGATACAGTCTGTGGGGTTGCAAAGAATCAGAAGCAACTGGACGACTTCACTTCATTTCACTCCCAGTTAGACTGCATTCAATCAAGAGGTGGCAGTAAGCTTGGAAAATAATGTAGGATGATTAGTAGTTCAGTTCAGTTCAGTCATTCAGTCGTGTCCGACTCTTTGCGACCCCAAGAATCACAGCACACGAGGCCTCCCTATCCATCACCAACTCCCTGAGTTCACTCAGACTCACGTCCATCAAGTCAGTGATGCCATCCAGCCATCTCATCCTCTGTTGTCCCCTTCTCCTCCTGCCCCCAATCCCTGCCAGCATCAGAGTCTTTTCCAATTAGTCAACTCTTCGCATCAGGTGGCCAAAGTACTGGAGTTTCAGCTTTAGCATCATTCCTTCCAAAGAAATCCCAGGGTTGACTCCTTTAGAATGGACTGGTTGGATCTCCTTGCAGTCCAAGGGACTCTCGAATCTTCTCCAACACCACAGTTTAAAAGCATCAGTTCTTTGGCGCTCAGCCTTCTTCACAGTCCAACTCTCACATCCACACATGACCACAGGAAAAACCATAGCCTTGACTAGACGGACCTTAGTTGGCAAAGTAATGTCTTTGCTTTTGAATATACTATCTAGGTTGGNTCTTCTGTTGACCGTGATGGCTACTCCATTTCTTCCGAGGGATTCCTGCCTGCAGTAGTAGATATAATGGTCATCTGAGTTAAATTCACCCATTCTAGTCCATTTTAGTTCGCTTATTCCTAGAATGTCAACGTTCACTGTTGCCATCTCTTGTTTGACCACTCCCAATTTGCCTTGATTCATGGACCTGACATTCCAGGTTCCTATGCAATATTGCTCTTTACAGCATCGGACCTTGCTTCTATCACCAGTCATATCCACAGCTGGGTATTGTTTTTGCTTTGGCTCCATCCCTTCATTCTTTCTGGAGTTATTTCTCCACTGATCTCCTGTAGTATATTGGGCACCTACTGACCTGGGGAATACCTCTTTCAGTATCCTATCATTTTGCCTTTTCATACTGTTCATGGGGTTCTCAAGGCAAGAATTCTGAAGTGGTTTGCCATTCCCTTCTCCAATGGACCACGCTCTGTCAGAACTCTTCACCATGACCCGCCCGTCTTGGGTTGCCCCACGGGCATGGCTTAGTTTCATTGAGTTATACAAGGCTGTGGTCCTAGTGTGATTAGATTGACTAGTTTTCTGTGAGCATGGTTTCAGTGTGTCTGCCCTCTGATGCCCTCTTGCAACACCTACCATCTTACTTGGGTTTCTCTTACCTTGGGTGTGGGCTATCTCTTCAAGGCTCCTCCAGCAAAGCACAGCCGCTGCTCCTTACCTTGGACGAGGGGTATCTCCTCACCGCCGCCCTTCCTGACCTTCAACGTGGGATAGCTCCTCTAGGCCCTCCTGCACACAAAAAAGTGCTGTGAATTCATGGTAGTTCTTTTAGTGAATAATCTTGTGGAGCTCTGCTCCCCACTGTTAAGTGAAATGAAATAAAACTCAAATCACTAAATTTGCTAAGTGAAACCAAGATCGTTTGAGATTTAAGTAGCCTGCTTTTTACTCTTACCCAGCCAGTATGCTTTATTTTTCTTACCTTTCAATTTCTCCTCTCTTCACAAATCAGAAATGTCAAAATGATGTTATAGTTTATTATTACTGTATCTGAGAAGAGCAACTGTTTAGCAAGTGTTGAAAATAACTTTCAAATATCTCTTGGTTTGACAAAATGCTTGAAGCATTTTTGCAACACCTTTGCTTTCTCAATTAAAAAAGATCTGCATTTTAAGGAAAATTTAATGTTTCTGAAGCAGATCTGCCTGACCCAAGAATTGAACTGGGGTCTCCTGCATTGCAGGTGGATTCTTTATCAACTAAGCTATGAAGGAAGCCCTGATTTACATTATAAGATTAAATAACATTTTGTAGGGACCACTAGTGGAGAAGGCAATGGCAACCCACTCCAGTACTCTTGCCTGGAAAATCCCATTGGTGGAGGAGCCTTGTAGGCTGCAGTCCACGGGGTTGCAAAGAGTTGGACACGACTGAGAGACTTCACTTTCATGCATTGGAGAAGGAAATGGCAACCCACTCCAGGATTCTTGCCTGGAGAATCCCAGGGATGGAGGAGCTTGGTGGGCTGCTGTCTATGGGATCGCACAGAGTTGGACACGACTGAAGCGACTCAGCAGCAGCAGCAACAGCAGCAGCAGTAAGGACCGCTAGATCTATGGAGCCCTTTATTTATTTTTTATAAAGACTATTTTTTTTTATCTTTAAACCTTGTTCACTGCCTTGAAGGAAAAGCAAGCTATGTAGGCTAGCAGATATGCCAACCCTGAAAAATATGAATTTACTTATAATCTGGGAAGACTCTGCTTTGAACCTCGATAGACATAACTAGCAAGGGGAGCCAAGATATAGGGCTTGATAACTCTAGACATTAAAAAAAAATAATAATACCAAATAATTTCTACTATTTATAAGTTTATATTAGCAGGAAGCCGTCTTCACTAGTCACAACCTGTATTTGGTCTTTGATGCAACTGGAAATAATTTGAAAGGCTGTCTTTCAATTCTTGTGGAGCACAAAGTATTCAAGGTGTCCACATTTCCCAGTATGGACAGGTCCCATCACCAGCATGAGAAAATATTCTTATTATACCAAGCAGGGAAGTCCATACATGTCTCTCATTCCTCTTCCCCCACAATCACTCATTGTTCTAAACTTAAACAAAAATTTCTGCTATTTTTTCTCAGGATGAGCAGAATATGTATAATCTCAGGTAGAAGTGTAAATGGAGGTCCCCAAATCTCAACAGAGCATGTCAGCCAGGGGAGCAAGAGAATCTGTCTCATGTCACCCCAGACAACTCTAGCGCAGCAAGGGCCCAGCAGACTTAGATCCGAGAGTGGATTCTCGTACTGATCCTGACTCCAACCAGCTGTGGTTTCACTTTCATAAAATCAAATGAAATGCACACATGGCAAAATCTATTCTAAAATTCAAAGCTTGCCATTCGAAAGAAGAGTGAAGAAAAATACATACAAGGAGTATCAGGCGAACCCTGTAAATTGTCAGGCAGGAGGTGGAGGCTGATGGTCCCATCTGTGCAGGTGAGTGAGTGAGTCTGGGATGGTGTGACATAGGCGCCCAGAGTGAGGGGGCACACCTGTGGCATCGTTCTGTCCCATCCTCACCCCATGACTACAGACCTAATGGAAGATACTTAGTTACTAGCAAAGTTTTCGCCAGAATCCAGCTTTTCTGATTCCAAAGCCTGTGTCTTATACACTACTTCACTCTAACTCTTGATTAGGAATGCCCATTAGGTTTAAATATGTTTTAAACTTGGTAAAGAGTAAACCTTCAACTAATGCTTGAACAAAGTTTTTTAGTCTCTATTAGAGTATTCTGCAAACATAAGCAGCACGGATAAGGCTTTGAAAAAAGCTCATTTCAAAAGCAACTGCCTAAATAAAATTTAAGCGAGGTCCTGTGACATCAGGAATTAAAAATTTCATGAAGACAATCTGTACAGTTTAGACCAATAACACTGAATTAAGAAAGCAGTGTTTTTCCAGTCAGCAGTGTTTTATTTAATTGCTACAACTCTGTACAAGCTCAGTTGACAAATCTGGATATCATAACTTTCTCCTAGAAGTTTTAATTATAACTCTAATATATATACTTTATATATAATGTATATGTATATATATAAATCTTATATATGTGTATCATTTCTGAAAGGACTATATTTAGAAGCTCAAAGATAGAAGAATCTCATTGGAGAGACTTCTTATAGGGAGAAAAAGGGAAGGTAGACTAAGATAAGGCATATACTTTGAATTTCCACCAAAATGAACACAATAAACACCGTATATGTTTTATAGTCTGCTTCATTTAATAAAGTATTTTACTTAGTTTATATTTACAAATGTATTATAATTACCAAAATAAAACATAGATATTGCTGTTGTTTAGTCACTAAGTAGTGTCTGACCCTTTTGCGACCCCATGGAGTGTACCCCACCAGGCCCCTCTGTCCATTAGATTTCCCAGGCAAGAATGCTGGAGTGGATTGCCATTTCCTTCTCCAGGGGGTCTTCCCCATCCAAGGATGTAACCAACGTCTCCTGCATTGAAAGGCAGATTCTTCACCACTGAGCTACCAGGTAAGCTCAGATTTAGGCTTATACATATGCTTTATAAAATTTACTAAATTACACTTCAATAAAAATTAACCCCATTCAGAGTACACATTTCAACTTCAAACAATGACATTTAAAATAAGTGACATAAAAATTCTTCAGCATACTTCAGGCTCTCGTGGGGGGCTTTTTATTTATTTTTTTTAATTTTTTATTTTAACTTTAGTTTACTTTACATTACTATATTGGTTTTGCCAAACATTGACATGACCCCTCCACCCAAGATTCTGATGCAGTCAGTGCAAGGCCAGGCTCAGTGACTGCATTTCCAGCAAGTTTCCAGATGATGCTATATTGTTGGTCCAAGAAGCACATTTTAAGAATTGCAGCTTTAAAATATAAACTCAGAAGCTTAACAGCAGACTTCTAAATAGCATATGTTACATGTGAAGTAATTAACATTATAAAATAGTTGTAATAACAATAATAATAAAGGTGCCACCTACTAAAATCCTCCTCCTGCTGCTGCTGCTAAGTCACTTCAGTCGTGTCCGACTCTGTGCGACCCCATAGACGGCAGCCCACCAGGCACCCCCGTCCCTGGGATTCGCCAGGTGAGAACACGGGAGTGGGTTGCCATTGCCTTCTCCAATGCATGAAAGTGAAAAGGGAAAGTGAAGTCGCTCAGTGTGTCCGACTCTTCGCGACTGCATGGACTGCAGTCTACCTCCTAGGGAGGATCTTATGAAAATATTGGAAGTATACATGTTTATACTGGGAATAAGAAAGGCTGGAAACTCATAGGGCGAGCATTCAGTGCAGAAAGTAAGGAAAATAGCAATAGAGCAAACTCAGAGATGTAGGAGAAAGGAAGTAATAAGCATGAAAGCAGAGATTCATAAAATAGAAAACAAAGATGTAATTCAGAGGATTCACAATACTGGGTTAGTTGTTTTGAAAGTGTAATAAAATTGACAAGCCTCTATGAAGGCCAGTCAAAAAAAGAAAAGAGGAAATGTTCAAGCAAGTAATATAAGTGAAAAGAAATCACTATGTGTAATAAAGATTAAAAAGATAATGTATCCTAAACTGCATGCATATATTTTCTTGAAAAATCCTCAGGTATATACTGAGGTTCCTAATACAGATGTGAAATAAAAATGAAAACTTCATTTGAAGAGAAAAATACCATATTTAGTTCTACATGCTGATTTGTCATGGCATGTACTTNTGCATGAAAGTGAAAAGGGAAAGTGAAGTCGCTCAGTGTGTCCGACTCTTCGCGACTGCATGGACTGCAGTCTACCTCCTAGGGAGGATCTTATGAAAATATTGGAAGTATACATGTTTATACTGGGAATAAGAAAGGCTGGAAACTCATAGGGCGAGCATTCAGTGCAGAAAGTAAGGAAAATAGCAATAGAGCAAACTCAGAGATGTAGGAGAAAGGAAGTAATAAGCATGAAAGCAGAGATTCATAAAATAGAAAACAAAGATATAATTCAGAGGATTCACAATACTGGGTTAGTTGTTTTGAAAGTGTAATAAAATTGACAAGCCTCTATGAAGGCCAGTCAAACAAAGAAAAGAGGAAATGTTCAAGCAAGTAATATAAGTGAAAAGAAATCACTATGTGTAATAAAGATTAAAAAGATAATGTATCCTAAACTGCATGCATATATTTTCTTGAAAAATCCTCAGGTATATACTGAGGTTCCTAATACAGATGTGAAATAAAAATGAAAACTTCATTTGAAGAGAAAAATACCATATTTAGTTCTACATGCTGATTTGTCATGGCATGTACTTCTAAGCACACTTCTTTTCTGACTTGTTGAAATGCATTATATACCCTACAAATAAACTGCTTTGCACTACTATATGAGAAAAGTTAAAGTGTTATCATGGAATATTGGATGTATGTAGATGTAAAGAGAATTTCCCATCATTTCTAAAATCAGGTATAATAATAGTCAGTCTTTATCCAAATTGTTACTTTAACAACCTACCTAAAAGTTTCTCCCAATGAGCTCAATCGTTTTCATGATCATAATTTAACTCTGAGCATCACATCATGTATTAAAACAAGATTCTCAGCGGCAAATGCGACAAGGTTTAATTTTAAAATATCTCATTAATTTGCAGTAATGAGATATAATGAATATTTATGGAAGGTTTTCTCTGTACCTATTAATTTGCCGCGATGTGTCACAGACAAACCAATCCTCTAAGCTGAAACCGAGAAACAACAAAGTGAAAAGCATATAAAATAATGCCTTATAACCACCTCTTGAGATTGCAGCACCGTGTAAAAGATAACATGTTTCCTGCAAATGAAAGTTTACTGTATAATTCCCTGAATACACCGCAGGGAACTAAGTCATTTTCTCTGCACTCACAGTTTATTACTTTTAAATATCTTTGCTCTCTTCTTCCTCTCCCACTTCACCCATAAGGAGGGAAAACAATGACTTTCTTCAGCAGAAAGCAATTGTTTTTGCTTCTAGACATTGGATTAAAGATCATTTGTATTTCATATCCAAGAAAAGGGCGTGTCTGCAAATCATCAGCATGTTCTACGAAAAGGTCTAGTTCGCTGCGGGTCGCTCAATGGGCGGAGAGCGTCTGCTGGGGTCCCGGCCCCTTCTTGGTTGCGGCAGCACCACGAGCGGTCACTGGGCAGTGGTCACTGGGCAGCCCTCGTGTGCGTGTCCTGCAGGGCACCTTCATTTGCCGCAGAGGAGCACATGAGATTACTTACTCCCACCAGTGTACTACAGAAAATCAAACTTCAACAAGCTGAGCATCTGAAAATGTTCCTGATTGATGAGCCATGAAGTTAATTCCTTCTTATATGCCGAGGTCTTAAACCCGTTACCAGTTTCAAACAGACTAAGAGTTCAGTCCTATTCAACCTAATCATCCCCTCAAGTGCTGTGTCCATGTTCTAAGTAATCATTGGGGTCAGGGTCAGAGGACTCAAAAGTTTGTATCAAGAAGTTGTAGAATTGTGATCTGCAGGGCTTAAACTTTTTGTTATAATGGGGACATTTTCAAGCAAGTCACAGAGATCTGAACTACCCATGGCAAAGCAGGGATACATTCTCAGTAATTATTAATTGTGCAAAATAAGGACCTGTATGTTCACTTTTCTGTTCAGGAAAAATTACATCATTTGGAAGGGTCTTAGTATCTATTTTCAAATATGAAGATAGTAGGGTTAAAGCTTTTTAAATTTAATTTTTCAGCATGAAAACATATCTTTCATTACAAGGTTGAAAACATAAGAAAAAAGATCATTATAATGGTTAAAAAAAAGGTTAAAATATAAAAATAAAATTAAATGTGTAAAACTACTGTGATAGAAATATAAATGTGTCTGGAAAACCAGAAGAATAAGCTAGAACAAATGGCAAGCTATCTCATATAACACTTTCAGTGTCAAAGAGAAAAACAGATACAGACTTAACATCAGAGAAGTTAAGAAAATATCCTGAAATGTTAAATTAGAATTGAAATATGACTATAAGCTCAGGTTCTTTCATAAAATGTAACTTTCTAGTTCTATCATAGGACCTAAAAGAAATAAACCTTTGAAGTAGTGGGAACCAATGGAATCTAAATAGTTGTTTCCAAATACCATTTTCCAACAAAGGAAGTAAGAAACACTTGGAGCAATTCTAGGGCAAGGAAGGGCAATGATAGTCTGAAATGACTTGTGCCAGAAAGCAACAGGGGCCCCAAGACCAAGGAGGGTATGTGTAGAAGACAGAGAAGTTATTCTGAGATTGCTCTTATTGGCCAAATATGGGATAATTACAGCATCAAAAATGAACACTCACTGTAGTTTATTGTACCACACTGAATCAATAAAAATCCACATGTCCATAGCGATGTGAGATTGGTGTGGGTGGAGAGGGCACATTGTTTGGCCTCATTATTGGTGACAACTAAATGTTTTTTCTGCTTTTTTAGGCAGGCTCACAGTGATTCATTCTCAGTTCATGAGGGAAAGTATGTTTTCACAAAGAACAATTCAACCAATGTGGAAGGAATTAGAAAACACCATGTTTCAACCAAGAAGAAAATAATTGACTCAGTCAAGGATCATCAATCATTAATGGATGCTAAAGTCATACAGTGAAGGTTTGTTGAGGAGGATACTTCCAAAGTGCTGAGGTTAGTCCCAGTAATCACTTGTCAATTGAAAAGCAAGAAGAAACAAAAGCAAACAGCAATGGAGCTTAGACCAGTTTATCAAGCTTCAGTTCAGTTCAGTCACTCAGTCATGTCCACCTCTTTGCGACTCCATAGACCACAGCACGCCAGGCTTCCCCATCCATCACCAACTCCCAGAGTTTACTCAAACTCATATCCATCAAGTCAGTGATGCCATCCAACCATCTCATCTACTGTCATCCCCTTCTCCTGGCTTCAATCTTTCCCTGCATCAGAGTCTTTTCTAATGAGTCAGCTCTTTGCATCAGTCCTTCCAATGAATATTTGGACTGATCTCCTTTAGGATGGACTGGTTTGTTCTCCTTGCAGTCCAAGGGACTCTCAAGAGTCTTCTCCAACACCACAGTTAAAAGCATCAGTTCTTTGGTGCTGAGCTTTCTTTATAGTCCAACTCTCACATCCATACATGACTACTGGAAAAACCATAGCTTTGACTAGACAGACTTTGTTGGCAAAGTAATGTCTTTTATCGAGCTTAGCAGAGCAAATAGTGAGACCTCTAAAAACAAGTGCCCTGAAATGTGGTACAATTTCACATACACAGCATTGTCTGCTTACAGCATTAGTTTCCTAGAACCGCCTTGACAAAATGTCATCAACAGGTGCCTGGAATCAAGGTGCTGGCAAGGGCCGGACCCTTCTGACACCTGTCAGATAATTCTTTCTCCTCTCTTCCTGGCTCTGGTGGCTACTGGCTTTCTCAGCATCCCCTGGTTTGCAGCTGCCTCTGTCCAATTTCTGTCTTCAGCATCACATTGCTTTCCCTGTGTGTCTTTGTCAAGCAAAATAAACTATAATGATAAATAAAGATGGGGGATATTCTAGGTTTATTCTCTAAAGAGAAATAAAAATCAAATGTTACAAATGAAATTTAGTTTATAAATATTAAAATAGGCATGAAATATAATTTCATGTAATTAGGAACATTTGAATAGGTCTGGATATTGTACATTGTAAAATAATTATTCCTAGTATTCCATGATTTAAGATTCATGTTGATGTTTGGCAGAAAGCAACAAAATTCTGTAAAGCAAATATCCATCAATTAACCTATAAATAAACTTTTAAAAAGAATGATAATGGAGTTACTGTAAGCAACTATTTTATTTTTAGATCTGGACTGTCAACAATTTCAAATGATTCAGCAGGGAAAAAAATACATAAATAGATCAATAGATAGAACAAATTGTGGCCAAATATTTGAGTCTAAGTCATAGACATCTTTACTTTTTGTTCATTGGACTCTTTCCTCAACTTTTCTTGATGTTTGAAAATTTCAAAATATAACGTTGGAGAAAAAAACTGTTACTAACAATTATAATTTTAATACCTGCAAGATACACTTACACTACATGTAAGGTGACCGTGGCTGTGACCCTAGCAAACGTGTGAGGGGAAGCACTTCTTCTGTATCATTAGTATTCCTAAGGACTGTTCCTGGAGAAGGGGCAGACCACATGCCTCTAGAGGTCCTCTCTTGTCCTCTCCTATCCAACAGCCAGCTGCCCTGGTGACCACCAAGCACATTTAAACTCAGGTTCAGAAATTATAATTGTCCGAGATGACATTCTGTCTTACCCATTAAAGCCGGTTTTAGTAAATAACTCATAGAATTAAAAAAAAAGAAAAAGAAAATACAATTGTAAATGTAGGAAAACATTTAGGAATTTGTTAAGGATTATGAAATAATTTAAGATAAAAATCTTTATGTGTTTCATGTGTTTATATATTAAAAGTTAAGAAAAATGGATCTATTAGATTTTAACCTCCTGCTGTTTGCAACTTAATTTATTATTTATTTAATTTTAATAATTTAGAATGAGGTTATATGCTTTTTCATGGAAGAGAAATTTGAAACAGAGAATTTAAGTAATATGTCAAAAATTAACCATCTAGGAAATAGTAACAGAGGNAAAATAAAGTCTGACACTGTTTCCACTCTTTCCCCCTCTATTTGTCATGAAGTGATGGGACCGGATGCCATGATCTTAGTTTTCTGAATGCTGAGTTTTAAGCCAACTTTTTCACTCTCCTCTTTCACTTTCATCAAGAGGCTTTTTAGTTTTTCTTAACTTTCTGCCATAAGGGTGGTGTCATCTACATATCTGAAGTTACTGATATTTCTCCCAGCAATCTTGATTCCAACTTGTGCTTCATCCAGCCCAGCATTTCTTGTGATGTACTCTGCATATAAGTTAAATAAGCAGGGTGCTAATATACAGCCTTGACATACTCCTTTTCCTATTTGGAACCAGTCTGTTGTTCCATGTGCCGTTCTAACTGTTGCCTCCAGACCTGCATACAGGTTTCTCAAGAGGCAGGTCAGGTATTCCCATCTCTTGAAGAATTTTCCACAGTTTATTGTGATCCACATAGTCAAAGGCTTTGGCATAGTCAATAAAACAGAAATACACGTTTTTCTGGAACTCTCTTGCTTTTTTTGATGATCCAGTGGATATTCACAATATGATCTCTGATTCGTCTGCCCTTTGTAAAACCAGCTTGAACATCTGGAATTTCATGGTTCATGTATTGTTCAAGACTGGCTTGGAGAATTTTAGTAAAGTCTTAACTCTCTTCAATTCCATGAAGGCTGAGAGGTGAGGAAACTGCAGGAAAAATTAAAAAGACATTTTAAGCTAGCAGAGGGTGGTTCATAAGGTTTAAGGGGAAAATGTGTCTTTACAAAATCAAAGTGCAAAGTGAAACAGCAAGTGCTGATATAAAAGCTGCAGGAAGTTACCCAGAAAATTCTACTAAGGTCATCAATAAAGGTGGCTACTGCAAACAACAGGGCTTCTCAGGTGGCGCTAATGGTAAAGAATCCTCCTGCCAATACAGGTGATGCAAGAGACACAGTTTTGGTCCCTGGGGTCGGGAAAATCCCCTGGAGAAGGGAATGGCTACCCACTCCGGTATTCTCGCCTGGAGAATCCCATGGACAGAGGAGCCTGGTGGGCTTCAGTCCATGGGGTTTCAAAGAGTCAGACACAACTGAGTGACTAGGGACAGAACACATATGCTGAACACCAGATTTCCAATGGTTCAGATCTGAAGGATCACCCTCTGCTAAGCTAAGCAGCTCAGACTCTTGAAATCTATGAGACAGTCATGGGAGGACATGTTTTCACAGAATGAACATCAGACAGTGTTTTACTCTTATTTTTACTTCTTTTACTTTTATTTATTCCCATGATCTCAGACAGATTGTGTGAGGTCTATTGTTGCCACCACAGCATAATGTCATGGAGTTGCATCCTTTTACCGTTTCCTATTTGTCTGTTGTCATGGACACGTTAGATATATAGTAGTGGATACAATGATTGTCACTCCAAAACACACAGTAAAACTGATGATAAAAGCAAAAGTAATCTCATTGTTCTGAGCTCTGGCCAGAGGGTACAGCCTGTCTTGCAGGCAGCGTTGCCACATGGGCGATGCTAATAGTCAGTGATGAGGTAAAGAATTACAGACCAAGGAACTTCTCCAAAAAGCAGCACCCTTTGCTTTGGCAGAAAACAGATGAAGTAAAAGGCAAGGAGGATTGTTACAGTTGAGTGGTCCTATTACAGAAGACATTGCTTTTTCAAGTCATTTTGTAATCAAAAGTCCTGAGGCCAGTCACTGCTTTGTTTCCCAGATATGAAGGTCTCCTTTGGCTGACAAGCTACCTATAATCAGTTCAGTTCAGGCCGGTCACTCAGTTGTGTCCGATTCTTTGCGACCCCATGAGCTGCAGCACGCCAGGCCTCCCTGTCCATCACCAACTCCCAGAGCTTGCTCAGACTCATGTCCATTGAATTGGTGATGCCATCCAACCATCTCATCCTCTGTCGTCCCCTTCTCCTCCTGCCCCCAACCCCTCCCAGCATCAGGGTCTTTCCCAATGAGTCAGTTCTTCGCATCACATGGCCAAAGTATTGGAGTTTCAGCTTCAGCATCAGTCCTTCCAATGAATATTCAGGGTTGATTTCCTTCAGGACTGCTGTCCAATGGACTCTCAAGAGTCTTCTCCAGTACCACAGTTCAAGAGCATCAGTTCTTCAGCTCTGAGCCTTCTTTATGGTTCAACTCTCACATCTGTACACGACTACTGAAAAAACCTTGGACTTTAAGGACCTTTGTTGGCAAAGTGATATCTCTGCTTTTTCACATGCTTTTTGGATTTGGCATAGCTTTTCTTCCAAGGAGCAAGTGTCTTAATTTTATGGCAGCGATCATCTGCAGTGATTTTGGAGCCCCAAAAAGTAAAGTCTGTCACTGTTTGCCTTTCTCCCCCATCTATTTGCCATGAAGTAATGTGACCTGATGCCATGATTTTAGTTTTTTGAATGTTGAATTTTAAGCCAGCTTTTTCACTCTCCTCTTTCATCTTCATCAAAAGACTCTTTAGTTTCTCTTCACTTTCTGCCATCTGCTTGCAGTCCAGGGACTTTAAAGATATAGATAGATAGATATCCCATTGTATCTCATTGGTTCTGTTTCTCTGGAGAAGCCTGACTAACACATCATACTTCCTATTTGGTTACAGGAACTGAAAAGAGAAGTATTCATGACAAGCATATTTAGACAGAACACTCTCCCGTTGTATGCCAGAGGTGGAGCTTTTGTGTTTGTTTCTGACTCACAGGAGAAAAGTGCATCAAAGCTGGTCCTGTTCGGGGACTCCTTCCTTCAGTGCTCACATTTGCACTTGCACAGCCAGCCTCCTTGTCCCTGTCTGCTTCCCCACCATCCTCGGAGAGTGAAAGCATTTGGGTGGAGGTGAGCAGACAGCATTCTGGGAGTGTTTCTTTGAAGTGGGTGCGCATGCTGGAACCAGACCGCTGTGAGTCAAAGTTACCAAGAATTTCTCTTTTGTTCAAACTTAAATTTTTATTTTATTTTTTTTTTTTGTACTGGGGGTTTTCCCATGTGGTACTAGTTGAAAAACTCGCTGCCAATGTAGGAGGTATAAGAGATGCTGGTTCCATCTTTGGGTTAGGAAGGTCCTCTGGAGGAGGGCATGGCAACACACTCCAGTATTCTTGTCTGGAGAATCCCATGGATGGAGGAGCATGGTGGGCTTACAGTCCATGGGGTCACAAGGAGTTGGACATGACTGAAGCAATTTAGCACACACACAGCCAGTTAATAGTTCTGTGGTTGTTTCAGGTGAATAGCGAAGTGACTCAGCCATGCATACACATGCATCCATTCTCCTCCAAACCCCCCTTCCATCCAGGCTGCCACATGGCATTGAGTAGAGTTCCATGTGCTATACCGTATATGTCCTTGTTGATTATCCACTAAGCCCAAGTTTCCTTATTTACCCCACAGCCTGGTGGTTTGCCCCTGGTGATAATACAAAGAACATTTCAAAACACCCAGCCTCTCTTCCTGTAGCCACAGATACACCTGCTTCAAAGGTTCCACATGTGAGGCAAGAGCACTGGGAGCCGTAGCTAACTCCACAAACTCCAGTAAAACTCTAGAGGCCTTCATTTCTCCAACCTCTGAGCCTGGGAGACTGTCTCACCTGTTTCAAGGGAATAGAAAGAGAAATTTCTTTCTATTTTAAAGTGCATTTTAAAAAGTCAAGAAGCTTAGTCTTTGCATTTCCTATTAGGCTTTATTGAAGACTATGTTGGTGATCTGTTTAGAATGGTGGTTCCAGAGAAGGTTGGGCCCTGAGCACAGAGAAGAACTGAGGGATCAGCTTGGCATGGATGACACCGTCTTCGCCACTTCAGGAGTCTGCCTGACACTGCCCACGTGGGCCAGTCCAGTAAGCTGCATTATTTGAGGGAGTCCAGTAGGGTCCAACAGTCGTGGGTTCAATTCTGTTACTGCCAATCAAAGCTGTGTGATTCATGAAGACATATAGAGCCTTGAAACATAGACTTCTGCTTTATAAAATGAGGGTGAGAAATGCTAGAGGATTATGTGTTTGTTAGAGGATTATGTGTTTATGAAAGAAATCAGAAAGTGTGTACCTGTGACGTTGAATGGTCAAGGAATATCAGACTCTCCCCCCCACAACTTTATTTCCTGTGGGTAAGTCTTCAATAATAGACTCCTCAATCAATAGTCTAATTTCCTGTTTATCAAGGAGACTATTTACACAATAATCTGGAGAAGGACTAAGGTAAGGTAGATTTATCACCATAGATAAGTAGAAACAGTGACATTCTACCGATGAAAGTAAGCTGATCAGTTACAGAGGCACCAGATAACCTGAGATTCTTCCTCTGTAAGGCTCTATCTTTTACACTATCAGCACGAAAAGCTCTTGGAACGTGTAAAGCACACTCCCCATCCGACTGGTTATTAATAACTCATCCTTGCATAGAACTTTCCCATTTACAACATGGGGTTCACATCCATGACCCTCAAAACAACTTCTGAAAGAGAGAAGATGGCTGTAGATTCTGTTAGTTTCCGACCCAATACCCATGGCTCTCTGCTCTCAGCACATTCTTTTAGTTTCTGAAGCTGTGTGATCCCTGGTGGCTAAGGTAACCAGAGCCCCAGGGGTGGATCTTTATTTGTTTATACCCCTAGTGATAATTGCATCCCCTTCCTGTGGTCACTTAAGAATTGAGTACAGCATATGATACAAACTTGATGTTTTAAAACAGTCTCTTCAGGTTCAGCAAAATACCAAAGACCAAGTGACTTATAAACACAGACAGCTATTTGTCACAATTTTGCCTGATGAAAGTCCGAGATCAGGGCGCCAGCTTGATTGGGTTAGGGCTATCTCCTGGGTTTCAGATTTGTTGAGTCCTTACATGACTGAGGGGCTTCCCTGGTGGCGCAGAGGTTAAAGCGTCTGCCTGCAATGTGGGAGAGCTGGGTTCTATCCCTGGGTTGGGAAGATCCCCTGGAGAAGGAAATGGCAACCCACTCCAGTATTCTTGCCTGGAGAATCCCATGGACGGAGGAGCTTGGTGGGTACAGTCCATGGGGTTGCAAAGAGTCAGACATGACTGAGCGACTTCACTTCACTTCACTTCACTTACATGACTGAAAGTACAAGGGAGCTCTATGGGGTCTCTTTTATAAGAGCACTAATCTCATTAAGAAGGGGTCTACTGTCATATCGTAATCACCTCCCCAAAGCCTCATCCCTTGGAACCTTCACACTGGGGTTTAGGTTTTAACATATAAACCGGGATCGGAGGCAGTGTGCACAAATATTCAGGCCATAGTGTCTGCTCAATAGCAAACCAGAGAAAATTCTTGGCAATGAAAGAGGAGATACTGATTCCAAGAACAGTTTGCTGCCACGGCAGAAAACACACAGGAACACCTTCTCTTGTTTCAGGCATTGCTGGATGAAGGTTAATTTCCAGGAGGTGTTACAACGATCCTGTAGCAGTGAGAGAAAAACTCGAGTGTAAAAGGCAGTACGTGGAGGGTGGAAGAGTAAAAAGACCAAAAGAACTCTGAAAAGGTTATTACTGAGCCACCAAATTCATCAACCACGGAGTCAAGCTATACTGGAGAAGCTGAATGTGTGAGGTCACATTTCCTGTAACAAAATTCCTGTCTTTTTAGGTCACTCCTAGTTCCTAGTTTGATCAAGAAACCTGTAAATCACATGTCAGAAGTCCCCATCCTCCACAATCTAATGCTTGATGTTGTGGGATGGCCCTGATGTAATAATAATAGAAATAAAGTGCACAATAAATGTAACGTGCTTGAATCATCCCAAAACCATCACCTTCACCCCCTTGTCCATGTAAAAATTGTCGTCCATGAAACCAATCCCTAGTGCTAGAAAGGTTGGGTACCGTGGATTTACTGTATTCAGCATTCATTCTGAAAGCATTAATTAAGCACCAACTGTTTGTTAGATGTTGAAGGAGATGCTGGAAATATGAAAATACTATGCGAAGTCCTGGGGAAGACTCTTGATTCAAATTGTGGTGCTGAAGAGGATACTTGAGAGTCCCTTGGACAGCAATCCTAAAGGAAATCAACCCTGAATATTCACTGGAAGGACTGATGCTGAAGCTGAAGCTCCAAAACTTGGGCCGCCTGATGCAAAGAGCCAATTCATTGGAAAAGATCCTGATTCTGGGAAAGACTGAGGTCAGGAAGAGAAGGGGGTGACAAAGGATGAGATGGTTGGATGGCATTACTGACTCAATGGATATGAGTTTGAACCAACTCTGGGAGATACTAGAGGACAGGGAAGCCTGGTGTGTTGCAGTCCATGGGGTCACAAAGAGTAGGACACCACTTAGTGACTGAACAGCATATCCTAGCAGACCGCCTGTGGGCTTTTACTTTTGTTTCATTGTGTGGCTGCTGTGTGCCAACAAGTGGAGTGGATTTCTGACTGTTCTCCATATCTCTAGCCATTCAGTTCAATAGTTAAGCTCAATCAGTCATGTCCAACTCTTTGCAACCCCATGGACTGTAGCATGCCAGGCCATCACCAACTCCCAGAGTTTACTCAAACTCATGTCCATTCAGTTGGTAATGCCACCCAACCATCTCATCCTCTGTCGTCCCCTTCTCCTCCTGCCTTCAATGTTTCCCAGCATCAGGGTCTTTCAAATGAGTCAGCTTTTCACATCAGGTGGCCAAACTATTGGAGATTCAGCTTCAGCAATAATCCTTCTGATGAGTATTCAGGACTGATTTCCTTTAGGATGGACTGGTTGGATCTCCTTGCAGTCCAAGGGACTCTCAAGAGTCTTCTCCAACACCACAGTTCAAAAGCATCAGTTCTTTGGTGCTCACCTTTCTTTATAGTCCAGCTCTCACATCCATACATGACTACTGGAAAAACCAGAGCTTTGACTAGATGGACCTTTGTTGGCAAACTAATGTCTCTGCATTTTAATATGCTGGTTGGTCATAACTCTTCTTCCAAGGAGTAAGCGTCTTTTAATTTCATGGCTGCAGTCACCATCTGCAGTGATTTTGGAGCCCAAGAAAATAAAGTCTGCCACTGTTGCCACTGTTTCCCCATGTATTTGCCATGAAGTGATGGGACCAGATGACATGATCTTAGCTTTCCGAATGTTGAGTTTTAAGCCCACTTTTTCACTCTCCTCTTTCACTTTCATCAAGAGACTCTTTAGTTATTCACTTTCTGCCATAAGGGTGGTGTCATCTGCCTATCTGAAGTCATTGATATTTCTCCCAGCAATCTTGATTCCAATTTGTGCTGCATCCAGCCCAGCGTTTCTCATGATGTAATGTGCATATAAGTTAAATAAACAGGTTGACAATATACAGCCTTGATGTGCTCCTTTCCCAATTTGGATCCAGTCTGTTGCTCCATGTCCAGTTCTAACTGGACCTGCATGCAGATTTCTCAGGAGGCATCTCTCTTCAAGAATTTTCAGTTTGTTATGTGTTTTCCCATCTTGCACAAAAACTGATTTTTCTCCCAACCTTTTATAAAGTACCAGGGCAAGTATATTTTGTTTAGTATAGATTTCCCATCCTCTTAATCATACATACATATTTGTGGTTAATTAACAGAACCTTCTCTGTGTTTCTCTGTTATTTTTTTACATAGTTTCCATATCACACTCTACAATGTTTTGCTGTTTGGCTTCATCACCTGTGAGTTTCAGGTAAAAAGAAACCCAGCTATTCATGCATTAAAATCAGGAATTTATTTAGGGTACAGATCATGCAATCTATTTTTGAACTTCCATATCGAGACGCTATATATGACACATAGTCTGGCTTAACATTTATGAAATGAAAATGTGGAATTTGTTTTAACAAGGTATCATTTTTATATATAGTTTCTTTTTTTAACCTCTTAAGATTAACAGTCTCCAAAGGTCAACAAGTTCAACAAATTTTATTAACACAAGTTATGCTTGATTGACAAATAAATGTACATATTGGTCTATTTGGTTATAATTCAACGTAATCAAATCTATTATAATTTAGTTACAATTCACCCTTGGACAACCTCTGCTTCCACATGGATTTTTCAGTAAGTCCATGCTATAGTACTGTCTGATCTAGGGTAGGTTGAATGCCTGGATGCAGAAACACAGATACAAAAGGACAGTTGTGAAGTTACAGGAGATTTTCAGCTACTCAGAGAGTCAGCCCCTAACCACCATGCTGTTCAAAGCTTCACATTCTCAGTATTTTTATACAATTTTTAATTAGCAGAGCTATTTCTTTCCTTCAAATAACAAAACAAAACAAACAGAAAAAACAGTAAAGTTATTCTGATCCCAGTCCAAATTATCTTTCCTATCTTTATTTTGTAATGTTTCATTCAAGGACTTTCTTCACCCATGGGACTTGAAAAATTTTATATTGACGCTTTCTGGGTCACCATTTTCTCATACACTATAAAATAAACAACGCCCCTTATGTAATTATTATGAAGATTAATTGATGCAACAGACTAATAATAACTAAAATTTTTTACTTTAAATAAGCATTTTTCAAAATATGTTCAACAAGCCACTTCTCCCAGGTTTGCAATAAGATAAGGAAAAGCACCAGGAGGTAAATGAACTGTATCACTGACCTCAGCATTTACTTCTGCAAACAATATTTTTTAAAGGAGAACTTTATGAAGAAGCCAGAGTGTTGATTTTCATTTCTTTGGCAGAAAACTATTTGGGAACCAAAATTTAGAAAAGAATTCCACGTATAGCATCTGTAAATAATGAAATCCTTATGCATAAATCTAAGAAAACATATGCAAGGTACATAAACAGAAAACTAATGAAAGGAATCCAAGAGGACTTCCCTCCATGAAAGAAGAAAAATGAATCAATTCTCCTGAAAATTATCTGTAGCAGCAATGCAATTTATACAGAAAATCAAAGGACCTAAATAGACAAAACAATTTTTAAAAAATAAGAATTAATGTTGGAGAAATCACTTTATGGGCTTTTGACTATGAAAGTTACACCAAAAAATACAAGGTGATTTGATGACCTGATAAACACATGTAACAGTGGAACAAATGGGAGTTCAGAAATCTTCAGTCGCTCAGTTGTGTCTGACTCTTTGCTACCCCTTGGACTGCAGCATACCAGGCTTCCCTGTCCTTCACCATCTATTGGAATTTGCTTAAACTCATATCCATTGAATTGGTGATATCATCCAACGATCACATCCTTTGTCATCTCCTTCTTCTCCTGCCCTCAATCTTTCCCAGCATCAGGGCCTATTCAATGAGTTGATTCTTTCATCAGGTGACCAAAGTTTTGGAGTTTCAGCTTCTCCATCAGTCCTTCCAATGAATATTCAGGGTTAATTTCATTTAGGATTAACTAGTTTGATCTCCTTGCTGCTCAAGGGACTCTCAAAAGTCTTGAGACTTGAGCCCCATAATTCAAAAGCATCAATTCTTTGGTACTCAACCTTCTTTATCCATTCAACACTCATATCCACAATAGGAGAGTTGGACCATAAAGTCCAGAAATAGATCCACACAAACATAGTCAACTAAATGTTGACAAAAGTACAAAAGCAAATCAATGAAGAAATAGCTATTTCTTTCAACAAATGTCTTTGGAACAATTGGGGATCCATGTGCAAAACACACACACACACACACACAATAAAACAACAACGAAAACAATTTAAACCTCTTGTCTTATACATAGATTAACTAAAATTTGATAATGGATATAAGTGTAATACATATAAATACAAAAAAATTAAGTGAGGATAAAGTCTTCTTGACTGTAGGATTAAAAATAGTGTTCTTTGAGACGATACAAAAAGTCTTACCTTCGCCAGTTCACTACTGGTCATCCTAAAGAGCTTCCTTTCCTCACGCCTTGCCTTCCCCTCATCCTGATTCACTGGCCGGTGCATTAGTTAGCAATGGAGGAAACACATTGCAATCTCACTTGTCCACGACCCCGCCTCCCCTTCCTGACGCAGGCCACAGGACCACAGTGCCTATGCCATCCTTTCCCTGCCCTGTGGAAACACCGACCTGCGGATTGTCCAGAAGCAATTCATTGAAAGGACCTAATGGATGAAAGCACAGAGGAGAGAAGAATCCAGTCTAGCCGGAGCTGATGAATACAAAGACCCAGTGGAGAGACAACTGAGCCAGGGGTCAGGGCTCAGGGCTCAGGGAGATTTCACAGGCTGGGAGGTCAGAGGAGGAGCCCAGTAGATGAGAGTTCCAGGTTCTCAGGGCGGTGCCTGGGTGTGGCTACCATCTGCTTAGCCATCCGCTAGGGAGAGCTGACCGTGGGGTCTGAGCACGCACATCCTTGCTCAGAGATGGTGTGTTAATGGACGTCCTCAGAGGGCACAGTGCTGACAGAGTAATTATACATCTTCCAGAACATTTGTCAAACTAAGATTTCAAAATTATGACTTTAAAATGCACAAGAAGAACAATCTACCATCTCAAAAACACTTGAAGGAGACTGAAAACCCTCCTCATTTCATCCATTATCTGATCAAGTGGGGATGAGGGCTCGCCCCCCGCCGCGCCCCCTCGACAGCACCCTCTTCAGCCTGAGGGACCATAGTGGTTCTTTCATCTTCCGTGTCTTGATGTTTCTCAGAAGACAGCTGTGAGGCGTTTATAAATAAGCCCGGCTCTAAACAGCTAGGCAGTTTAGAAAGTAGTCTACTTTTTTTTCTTGTATTAGAAAGTGATGCTGGTGCTATTTAATGTGTGGGTGCCCTAGCAGAGCAAAGTCATAAAAAATATTACCAATTATCAGCACTTCCGGAGGCATGAAGATTTCTGAAGACTTTTAAAGTCCATGCTCCAAAATGCCTGTATCAGCTTGCAAGTGTGAGTAACACATTTAAAGCTGTTTTTAAATGACATACAAAAGGTAGACACGTATATCTACAGTCTTTAGAATCCCAGGTAAATGACAAGACTGTAAGTAATCAGAAAAATGAAACAAGGCTTGTTAAGTTTTAGCACATAATTCTATATGAAGTATATCTTCTGATAAAACAGTCCTTATTTCTCTTTTATTAATTAATAATAATTAATTATTTTAATAAATAACACCATATATATAATAGATCAGGATTTCTTTTGAAGACTGTTAAGAAAAATACAGATTATTGTTTTACTGATATCATTCCATGGTCCTGTGTGTATTACCTTAAATATTGCAGGAAACTGACCATTTAAGCATAACATTTATTCTCTTTATCATTTCTTGGCCAGATTGTGTTTGTGTTACAGCATACTCTTTAGTTAGTGTCACAATACTTCCTAAAAAAAAAAACAAAACTAAAAAAACCTCTCTCCTTGCAAACACAGAAGGACAAGTCATGAAATTAATTACTTTTAGTGGCTCCTCAGGTTCTAGCTTGATCATCAGAATTCATTAATTCCTTACCAGAAGCTAGGTAATCCTGGAAAATTAAGTAGAGCCCTCTGCTAACTTCTGTCTGCTTTATTCTTAGTCAGATAACAGTAGGATAAAATAATATGATAGTTTTTCCTTCAAGTTGAGTAAAGGTTATCAACTTGACCAGGCCACAAGGAAGTGGTCTCCTAAGATTTTATACAAAGGAAGCAGTGTTCCATTAAACATCAATTATTTATTTAATCTGATACATCTGCACTCTGCAAAAATCAATAGGTATGAAATATAAATGTATGCATACACACATGCATATATGCATGAAGGCATATCCCTTAGAACAATGAAGGGTCCGCTCATACGCTCAGGTGTTGTAATTCATCTACCTCAGGGTTCTCCTAGGAATTGTGTGAGCAGGGTGGTGGGCTGGGGGCTTCCCCAGCCTCTGACACGTGGACAGAGGCTGAGTCCAGAGCGTGGGGAAGGGCTGAGCTGTTAAAGGGGAGCTCTGTGCCAGTTCCACTCAACAGAGGGCGTGTCTGCCCAGACCCACTGTCCACAGATTGGACTGATGGTAGTCTGTCTCACACAGGAAATGTCCCAAGCTGACCAGTAGGGAAACAAGATGATCTGGAAGAAATTGATCGAGAGAAGATGACAGAGCTAGAACAGAGGCAGAAAAAGTAGGAAGGAAAATTGTAAAATTAGAAAATATTCTCATTTTTTATTTGAAAAAATATTTATTAGGCTCCTGCTATGTACCAGGCCTAGTGCTAAGTGCTGGATATAAAAGACAATGTTGGTAGAAAAATAAAACAAGGACCCATGGCATTTAGGACGGAACAAGCCCAGACTTGCTCAGGGAGACACTCACCAGGTCCTTTTCTGGGATCCAGGAGTTCTCTCTCTTTGTTCCTTCTTTTATTTGGAGCAGGAATTCATAGAGGCAGATTTAAAGTAGACAACGCAGCATGTGTGAGTTTGTATAAGCTTTTCCTTTTCCAAGTGATTACCCGAAGAAACTATACCCTTCTTCCACTGATGCTAGAGAGCAGACTCCTTGGACAGTGCAAATACTCTGTATGATATGATAATAATGGGTTTATATTATTACACATTTCTTCAAACTCGTAGAATGTATAACATTAAAAATGAAGCCTAAGGTAGACTTTGTGACATGTCAGTGTAGAGTCATCCTTGGTAAAAAAAAAAAAAGTACCATTCTGCATTCTGGTGAGAGATGTTGATCACGGGCCAGAGTGCGGGGAGCGGGTGGTTAGGGGGTGTGATGTGCGGGAACAGAGTATAAGGGAATTCTCTCTACTTTTCTCTGTTCCGTTGTAAACTTAAAACTGCTCTTTTACAAAAGTCTTACGTTTTTAAAATTATGTTTATGAACACACACACATACACAAAACGTTTCTGGAATTTTTCTTAGAAAATCTCTATTGTGGTCATCTTATTAACTACATGGCACAATCAGGTATCACTGCCTTTAAAACTCAAGGCTATTCCCTTCAGCTGTAATCACAAATCTTTCCAGGGCTCCTTGCTCAATGCCTTTTTGGTATTTCTAGAAAGCATACTTATCTCTGACAACAACAAAAACGTAGACGATGTCATCTCCTTCACACATAGAAATCATTCATTCTGATTGGAATTCCAGAAAGGAAGGAAATTACCCTGTAAAATCAGAAGAGACACGTCTTACTAGAAAACAGTTCACAAGCTGAGCACTTTCAATTCTGCACTGTAATCTTTGCAACTGTATATTTTATCAGTAACCTATGAATCTCCCTAGAACAGATCCTGTGAGGTTTAGTAACCAATCAATGAGACATTAGGATAATAATAATAATTTAAAAATCCCAGAAAACCGTTCTCAAAATTCCAAATAATATTCAGGCTGACAACTTTTTAAAATTTTTTATTTGTTTATTTGATGGCCCCTGGCCTTAGTTTAGACACACGGGATCTTTAGTTGCAGCATGAGAACTCTTGGTAGCAGCATCTAGTTCCCTGACCAGGGATTGAACCCAAGTCCCCTGCACTGAGAACGCAGATGCTTAACCACTGGACCACCAGGGAAGTCCAGGTGGTCTTTCACTTTGTTAATGCTTCCCCCGAATTTGTAAACTACTCTTCTTCTTTTTTTAATTTTTAGAGATTTTTTTTCCTATCTTTGTCCTTCTTTTGCTTTATCTTTGTATTTATTGTTAATTAATTTTCTCTTTCAGGAAATGTGTGATATTTTATCAATTAAAATATTTGAGAATAAAGTTTCACATAAATGATTAAGTCATTTACAATGAAAGAAATACCTTTTTTTTTGGCAGCTTGCTCAAGAAATGCATTTGACACTAAATTAATTTCCACATCTGTAACATGTATTCTTGGCCTGTTGCAGACATTGTTCTGGAAAAATCTTCTGGAATATTCTGTCTAGAAGCTGTCTTATTAGAGCTTGGCTTTGCTAAATATCTAAGCATGTCTACAGCCTGTTATGCAAATAAATTATATGTTGTTGGAGCAACTTCCTCCTTTAGTTTTACCAGGAAATACTTACTCTTCTATTCTTTATGCTTTCTGTAGGTCAGAAATCTACTAATTTTCCAGACACAGGAAAAAATAAGTTAAACCATATGTTCGACAAATGTTTTCCGGACTCATAATCTTTGACTTGAAACTGAGTTTTATTGTTGCTGAAAACTGTCCAGGTGATGCCAAAATATTTGAAAAATATGACGGGTGCATGGTGAAGCTAGGAGAGAGTCCAAGAAGGTCGAGAAACACAAATTCTGGGCAGACAGAGCTGCAGATAAATTCCCCTCGGTCAAGTCAGTGGTTCTGGAAGTCACTGCCAAACAGCAACAGGCCTTGGCACGTCTTAACTAAGGTTGCTTCTATAACTAAGTTCACTTCTATTCTTGGCTCTGGCCATTCATAATCTGTAATTTGTTTTCAGTGGTTAGTACTCTGTCCTTTCTAGATTCAATCAACCTAGCAATACTGGTGTTCCTTCTTTTTTCGTACTTACTCATGATTCTGATCAGGATCTGGCCAGCAGAGAGCAATGCTCACACTGTCCTGGGAAGGAAGGGTGTGGACCCTCTGCTCCGCTCCCCTTTCCTCCCCTCCCCCTCCCCCTTCCCCGCCTCCTCCTTCTTTGCTGAGGATCTATTGGGCACATGCCAAGTGCTTCTCTGAGATCTGTGATTACACATTTCAAGCAAGAACAATTCAAATGGTTGTGACAGTTTTCTCCAGCAACATTTCGCTGCTTGGTATAAGATGGTTTCCATTGGCAGGAAAATATGATAGTCAAAGGAATGTGTAAGGAAGTTTAAGATGTTTTTAAGAAAGTCGTTTATCCAAACCATGAGGTCTCAGAGGAGTCAGAGAGAACAGACAAAGGTGGAGGTAGTAAGTTGAATGCATTCAGCTGAGGAACAGCTGGAAGATTATCCCAGCTGGAAGAATAAGAGATGAGAGTAAAAATGCAGATTTCTCAAAATGAACGTTTCAGAAATGGCCCAGCTGCTGGCAACTGCAAGTCTGTTCTCTGACATGAGGCTGGGCTGCTGAGATGGAACCAGGGAAGACCAAGAAGCAGAGAAGATGGAGACATACGGAAATCAGACAGAAGTCTAGTGTCGGGGGAATCCTCATGTGATGTTGAAGCCACCGTGGGGCTATGATTTGGTCTGCATCCAGCCTGGCTGTGCAGTGGTACACTGCACAAAGATGTCAGCCTGTCTCCACTCCGCAACTATTGCAAAGGAGGGTGCTGTCTGCCCAGGGGAGGGGCTCGACTTTCTCAGAAATCTGAGCGTGGAAGTGCATTTCCTAACTTGCACAAAGGTGACATAATCTCATTTGAGTTTTATATGCTTGACTTTGCACAAGTGTCAGGAGGACATTTTGCATAAAATTGGGAGAGTGCCTAAATTAACACAGAGCCTTCCACTCTCCTGTTGAACATCACACCTTAGAAAATAAAATGTGATTTGTAGTATTAAATTGAGCCCATGATATTTAAATACATCTAACTATTTTTATTACTTTTATAGACTTTTATAGCAGTTTTAGTTCACAGCAGAAGTGATCAGAAAATATACAGTGTCCCTATACACTCACACACCCTTGCCCACTATCAACATCATACAAGTGTGAAACATTTGTTATAAACGACGAGACAATATTGATAAGCTATTATTAACTACAGTTCACAGTTGACATAGGGTTCACTCTCGGTGTTGAGTTTGCACAAATGTATTGATGGCATGTGTCCACCATCACAACAGTCTACACAGAGAAGATTCACTTCGCTGGAGATCCTGTGTCCTGCCTATTCATTCCTCCCTCAGTTCATTGTTTCTTGATATAAAATAGGGAAAACAGCACATGTTTACAGAAAGAATCAAGAAAGATTCTTGCATTTCAAGAGCAAAGTCCTTTCCCCATATCACCTCCTCTTATTGTGGGACAGGGCGTGTGCCTCCCAGAGCCCTCCCAGGAGGGACCAGCTGGCTGCCAGCTCCCTCAGGGTTTTTCTCAGTTGCCCAGCACTGCTTTGTCCAAGTCATGGGTTCACAGGGCCACCCACACCCAAGGACTGGCTGCAGAGGGTATAAACGCCCAAGTCACTTAGGAAGAACTCTACGCATGATGTCTGCCACCAAGTTCTCTGTAGGCATGCTGCTGCTGCTGCTGCTGCTGCTGCTAAGTCACTTCAGCCATGTCTGACTCTGTGTGACCCCATAGACAGCAGCCCACCAGGCTCCTCTGTCCAGAGGATTCTCTAGGCAAGAACACTGGAGTGGGTTGTCATTTCCTTCTCCAATGCGTGCATGCAAGCTAAATCAGTTCAGTCATGTCCAACTCTGTGCAACCCTATGGACAACAGCCCACCAGGCTCCTCTGTCCAAGGGATTCTCTAGGCAAGAAAGCAGGAGTGGGTTGCCATTTCCTTCTCAGTCTCTGTAGGCATGGAGAAGCCTTATCTCGCCGTCAGTGAGGTTCCCTTCTCTCTCTGACCAGTCCTGCTCCCTGCTAGATGTTCAGGTCCAGGAAACATCCCAAATGGCAAACTCAGTCTCCACATCCACTCACGAGAACCCCAGTGGTGGTACGTACTGCAGGGGCAGATTGTCTCCTATTTTTTTCAGTTTATAAGTGAAAAAGCTAGGTGTCAGAACATCCCTGCAAAACCTCAGGATTATGTGGTCAGCAAGTGGGAGTAGCATTTGTGGAAGCAGAAAGCTGAGCTCCTGAAAGTCTCTTGAAGGAAGCCTCCCTGGAGACCTCAAAGCAGAATAGCCAGGCCAACACGCTGTGCTGTCTAACGCCTCTCCTTTCTTCCAGAGGGACAAATGGGGATCTTTGCAGGGTGTGGAGAGAAGAGGAAAGTGAATTTGAATGTGTTACCATGTGTGAACGTGAGTCCCCAAAGCCAAAAGTTGCTCTGACTCCCCTCTGTGTTACATCCCATAACGTGTGCATTCTTGACTTTTTGAAAAGTTCCATGAGAAAAAGAAAAAACAAAATAGATCTGAATTGCTGCTATTTCTAAGAGTGGTAACTAATCCAAAGAGAAGTTGTTTTCTAGGTTAGAAATTTTAAAAGAAAAAATAAATTATTAAAGAACATTCTAGGTTTAAGGAAAATAGACAACTCTGGTATTCTAAAACTTAGTTATTGCTGACAATATTGCAACCAAGAAGGAATGTTTTTGAATATTAAAAAAATATTTATTTGTACTCAAAAAATAAAATTCGAGATAAGCCAACAAGGCCCTGGAATACAGTAGCATAGAGCCAATGCCCTGCCCACATGCGAGTGCACCTTCAGTTACAGAGTTACGTCTGTCACCTAAGGAATCTTTGCTGGTGTCCCTACAAAGATGGCCAGGCAGTGGGCAGAAGCTGAGCGGTCTGGCTGAGTTCCAGGGATGCTTTATGACCCAGGTGATCCCTGCCTTCTCGTGCTCTGATGAAAACAGCCAGAAGAGTCTCCTCTTGGGGACGCAGATATATGGATTCCACAAGGCATATTAAGCCCAAACCATCTCATTCAAAACCATCTCATTCAAAATGTGTAACACAAATCCACAAAAAGTCATTGTCGCATCATAATGGTAAGTATATAAAATCAAGTCTCATACATATGGAGGACTTTATGGTTTTCAAAACATTTGCAATAACAGTAACCTAACCTGGCTGAGAGCAAGACCCTGTAAAAAATAGCCTGCATAGGCCAGGCCAACCAGATAGACACATTGTCAAGGTAGATGATTTCTTTGGCACAAAGAAGGTATTCTATATGAAAATACAAATTTCAGTATTATTGGACTTTGAAAGCTTAGTGTTTTCAATGTTCTGATGATCCCTACTGAAGTGCAAATATTCCTGAAAGACTAAACACCCTAAGACGCTAGCACATGTGGATATCCTATCACTGCTGGATATGGTGGAGCCACACACATTTACTTACACACACACATACACAAACACACTTGGGAAATGACAAAGAAGATGTGCTAGATTAGGAAAAAGGCCAACATTAATTTAGAAGGCTGAGTGCTGAAGAATTGATGTTTTCCAATTGTAGTGCTGAAGAGGATTCTTGAGAGTCCCTTGGACTGCAAGGAGGTCAAAGCAGTCAATCCTAAAGGAAATCAATTCTAAATATTCATTGGAAGGATTGATGTTGAAGCTGAAGCTCCAAAACTTTTGCCACCTGATGCAAAGAGCCAACTCATTAGAAAAGACATTGATGCTGGGAAAGATTGAGAACAGGAGAAGGGGTTGGCAGAAGGTGAGATGGTTGGATAGCATCACTGACTCAATGGACTTGAATTTGAGGAAAGTCAGGGAGATAGTGAAGTACAGGGAGGCCTGGCATGTTGCAGTCCATGGGGTCCCAAAGAGTCAGTTATAACTTAGCGACTGAACAACAGCAACAAGCTGACAAAAATC
This sequence comes from Redunca redunca, assembly GCA_006410935.1. Taxonomy (NCBI): domain Eukaryota; kingdom Metazoa; phylum Chordata; class Mammalia; order Artiodactyla; family Bovidae; genus Redunca; species Redunca redunca. The sequence goes on from SJYQ01002426.1 coordinate 481,494, forward strand.
TAGATCAGAAATACCTGATGTCAAGCACTTGGCAGCTAGATCAGGGACCAGATAAAACTTGGCAGTCAAGATATAAGATGGTTAGAACAGTAGAACAGGGAATGTAATCCAAGAAATAGATAGAAACACCATCAAGGGGTGGGTTATAGAAATGTTTTTGTTTTCTCAGACATTGCAAAAAATGTTAGAAAGTCTATAGGTAATGTTTAATCAACCAACTGAATACCCAGGTTACCCTAGCAACATGCTAACAGTATGATAACAAGTATGATTTTAGTCATCTTTTATTTAGTTCCCCTCTTGAAATAGTAACACAACAAAGGTGAAAATAATTCTAGCCCCACAATCAAACTGACAAGTTGAATGTGTTTTTCCAGTAAAAGACATTTATTATTCTAAGTCTCATGAAATATGAAAGAAAAAGAGCCTAACTTTTCTACATGTGCAAACACTTCAATTGTGGTGTTCTCTCCATGTCTGCAATGGTGATAAGCATCATAATGATGGTGATGATAAAAGGTGAGCCATGCCCTCTGGTGATGCTCTTTCAGGTTCCAGCTTGTCGTTCGCCCTCCCCTTGCAGGGGGATGTGTTATCTGAGAGATCCGCAGTGACAAGCTTCACAATAGATGAGCATCTAGGCTCCTCTCACGACAAGGGCCTTGTAAACTCTTTTTCATAACATATGCTTTTACATTTATCGCCTTATTCTTATGGGTATACTCTGTCGGAATGATGAAAAGGTGAAAGACACTCAATCCATGCTTTAAAACATGCTTCTCTTTGGATATTTGCAAGTTTCAAAACACTGTGTCTGCAGGAAGCAAGGTTTCATATGTACAGGAGAAAACTGGATGGAATTCAGAGCTGGACAGGAGCAGTTCAGAGCCCCGGAGGGAAGTTGTCTGTGTCAACAAGAATTGACGGCTCTATTTTAACTTCTGATTCTGAACCAGACAAAAACTGGATGTTGATTCATACACAGAATCATGGGCCTGTGCTCATGGTGATGGCCACGGTGGGCACAGTTGTGAGTCTGGGATCAAGACAGCCCCCTGTGGTCACCTGTGGTCCCCAGTTATTATGGTCTCAAATAGCATAAGTGGCAGCCCTTGTGGCCTGACTTTTACCTGTTTGAGGTGAGTGAGGTGATTGAACTGAGGATTCATCAGGAAGCCTCACAGAAGCAGAAGCATGTGACAGGAGGTTAGAGAGAAGCAGGAATAAATGAGGGGAGGTTAGAGAGAAGCAGAAATAAATCACTGTATTCTGGACATGATGTTTTGGTGCCCGTTATCCTTGAAGTTATTTTTATTATTAACTTCTAGCTCACTTCTAGACTTCTAGACCAGGTCAGCCGTCACTCTCCTGCTCTCGGATGAGCAGGATGTGTGCTCTCCCTCACTGTGGCTGCCTTTAAGGTTTATTCACTATCTGGGGTTCTCGGCACTTGGACTCTTCTGTGCCCAGATGGTGTTGCCCGTGCGTGTGTTGTGCTGCAGCCTTGCTGACCTTCCTGCATCTCTGCATCAAGGCCTTTCATCAAAGAATGCCAAAAAGTGTCATTGGCTACGGATGGCATAGTTGTAGATTCAGAAAATTAAAACGTCTCCAAAATTGATGGAATTGATAAATGACTTGAGGATGAATGTGGGAGGCAACGCCAAATGCTAAAAGCACTGTTACTTCCGTAACAGAGACAAAGGATTGAAAATAAAAGTGTTTAAGCCAATATTTTAGAAAATAACATCAAAGAATGTCAAATGCCTGTTCTGTATTTGAACTATATTTTCTTCATTTTCCTCTTACGAAAATGAATTTATCAAAAGTTCCTAGACTTTTGATGTGTTTAACTTTCATCCAGAATAAAATTTTTATTTCTATCTTTCAGAATGTATTATAGAAATCATTTCATTTCACCTAGTTTCTAAGAAGTTCCCAGAAAAAAAAAATGTTTCTGAGATACAGTGGTGGTCCTTATGTCAAATTTTGATGGCTTCGATCAGATTTCTTTCTTTAGGGGCTTCCTCGGTGGCTCAGATGGTAAAGAATCTGCCTGCAGTACAGGAGACCTGGGTTTGATCCCTGGGTTGGAAAGATCCCCTGGAGGACGGCTTGGCAACCTACTCCGGCGTTCTTGCCTGGAGAATCCCTATGGACCAAGGAGCCTGGCCATATGTGGCTAGTATAAGCATTTAATATAATTTAATTTGTGCTCAGTTGCTTCAGTTGTGTCTGACTGTTTGTGACCCCATGGATGTAGCCCACCAAGCTCCTCTGGCCGTGGGGTCCTCCAGGCAAGAACACTGGAGTGGGTTGCCATGCCCTCCTCCAGGGGATCTTCCTGACCCAGGGATCCAACCTGCCTCTCCTGCTTTGCTGGCGGATTCTTTACTACTGAACCACTGGGGAAGCCCATTAAAAATAGTATATAAGCAGATATTCTGTTTAATTTTAGTAGTCATATAATCACATATAGTGGTAGAAAAGCATATTCACCACCTCAATGTATAATATTTTGTGATGATAAAATTTTCATTTCAGAGTAGAAAATTTTAAAGTAAAAAGGATCCAGTCTAATGAAAGAAAATATTAATGAAATCACAGTTTCTGTACTTTCTGTTAGGTTGCCACGTGTTATTAATGAGTCCTTGAAAGGTGGGTAGTGTTTCATGTTGAAATAATATTTTTGATGCAATGCATGGTATAAAGTTTCTAATTAAGATCAACTATCCATTTGTTTCTGCCATAAGGGTGGTGTCATCTGCATATCTGAGGTTATTGAGATTTCTCCCGGCAATCTTGATTCCAGTTTGTGTTTCTTCCAGTCCAGCGTTTCTCATGATGTGCTCTGCATATAAGTTAAATAAGCAGGGTGACAATATACAGCCTTGACGTACTCCTTTTCCTATTTGGAACCAGTCTGTTGTTCCATGTCCAGTTCTAACTGTTAGCATCCAGTCCCATCACTCCATGGGAAATAGATGGGGAAACAGTGGAAACAGTGTCAGACTTTATTTTTTGGGGCTCCAAAATCACTGCAGATGGTGATTGCAGCCATGAAATTAAAAGACGCTTACTCCTTGGAAGAAAAGTTATGACCAACCTAGATAGCATATTCAAAAGCAGAGACATTACTTTGCCGACTAAGGNGTCTGAGTGAACCCGGGGAGTTGGTGATGGACAGGGAGGCCTGGCGTGCTGCGATTCATGGGGTCGCAAAGAGTCGGACACAACTGAGTGACTGAACTGAACTGAACTGATTCATTTGTTTACTTAAATATTTTTTAAATCTTCTTTCTCTTTTTGGCCTTTTTTGATTTAACAATTTTATGTTTTTTAATGCAGTTATTAAGATTGCATATGTCAATTATGCTACATTTCTAAAGAGCAGTTCTGCTGTATGTATAATTTCAACAAAGCACACATTGTGAAGATGATACACCAAAGCCTGATGTTGGAGAAACACAGGCTTAAGTTACATTCACAGACATTCTGTGGTGGGATTGTCCTCACGTTACTGGCCGCAGGCCATGACTAGATGGCTGTGGCTCGTGCACTCATTCATGAACCCGGTTCATGAATGAGTGCACCGGATGCTTTGTGTGCTGCCTGGAAGTATTAATAAATGGCTCCAGCCAAGAGCACTGATGAGTGGTGTGCTCTTCAGGGGCCTGGTCACTCAGTTCTGCTCCTCGCTCACCTCTGCCTGCTGCTCTCACAGTGACTAGGGTCGCGCATTTGGCTACAGGCCCTCACTTGCACTGGGTTTTCCTGCCACAACCCCAGAGTCTGCCAGGACCGTGGATGCTGTCTGAACCCTGGCCCAAAGAGCCGTCTAGAAAATGCTCCCCTGGGCCTTCAAGGGGGAGGCCTCTTGTCTTTGCCTCTGGCTGTTTGGGGTTTGGACCGTGTGCCTATGTAGCCATGCAGGGATTTAGCGATCCTGTGGCTTGTGGCTTCCTTCTTTCACTGCTCCCTCAGATTCTCAGTTCTCTTCAGACATAGAGATGAGGGGGAAAGGTGAGAACTTGAGTGTCTTCCACTCCAAGAGGAACCGTGACCTCTTGGTTCCTCTTGGCTCCAACTCCTCATCTACAGGCGAGCAGTACCTTGGTGGGACATGAACACATCTGAAGAAGTCAGGCCCTGCAAAGGCTCAGGCTTTTAAGGTTTTCGCCAGTGTGCACAAGGGATGGCCATGCTTTCACTGGGTTTCTTTTTTGAAATATCTATGATATTTATACAAAAAAAAAAAAAAAATGTCTGTAGAACCCTACACTGAAATAGTGAGCTATTAAACATTTTCCTCTCAATTACGGTGGTAACATTGCTTGGTTGATTTTAATGAAATTGAAAAGTTGAGGGGAAAGGGTCATTATGAATGGCATCTGTTTATGTTGAAACAGAGTCCATGACAGCAGCTCTCGTTCATTTTGCTAAGAGTTCATCACCTTCTTGATAGACTTACCTCCTATTCCCTTGCCAGACACTCAGACGGTATCATCAGTGCTTGACAACAAATTCAGAATCTCCAAAAATGTTTTGAGGGGTTATCTGGCCCAAGTGATTCCTTTTTTCCCTGCCTCACAGAGACAGCTTGAGTTGTATAAATTATTTAAAAGAGCACATTAAAGAACATTCAAATACCAGCTTCTCAGGAAATCTAGAAATATGTCACTCAGAGGTAAGCATCAATGAAACAAATTAATATTTTAATGAAAGAATTACAAGCTAGACATAAGAGAAAATGGAAGACCTCTCAGCCCTTCCCCTATTTATAGTAACAGCACAATCTATGCTCAGAATAAGCAATTCTCTCCCCCTATTCACATCTTAATCACTACCAGATGCACATTTTAAAAATGCAATGTTTAAATCCCCAGTATATCCTGTCTGAATTCAGAGGAGGAGAATTGAGAAACGTTGGTGTTACTTTTTACTACTGTGCAATGTGTACATCTTGAATATCTTGCTTTACAACAAAAATATGTTTTTTGCTTGAAGCCTATAAATTCTATTCTTGTGACACAGACATGAATGAATATTTCATGTGATGTTGCTGTGACCATTACAGACAGATAAATAAATAAAAAGCATTCGTTTCTTTTTTTCACCTTCTGCTTTGCCATTTGCTCTGAGTGACCTCATAGAAAATTTTATGAATACAAGAATCTTGAAATAGAATCTTTCACACCTGGAAATGTTTCCTCACCTTTCCTCAGTACAAGAGAATTAAAATAAAGGACTATGATTATTCCTTTTCTGCTTAGACATATTTGATGGTTTCTCTCAAATCAAATAGACTAGTATTTTCCTCAATAATTCCAGTTTTATAACCCTTGCAGTCTCCAATTTTTATTAATTTTGGATTTTCGCTATAGTCCGCCAGCTCATACTTCTAATCACCCATGCACCCGTGAATGCTTCTGCACTTTTTCTGAGCTGAGGACTCTTACTCAGGAGACCAGGAGGCTAGCATGATTGAAGGCCATGTCACGGCTTCTGCTCTGCTTCACCAGCTTCATTTGCTGATCCTTCTGTAAACAGAAAGCCAGCTTCAGAGTTTACATAGAGCGGCAGTAGGTCACTCAAGCTTTTCAGTGCTCTTCCTTCCTTAGAAGAAGGATTTGTTTATTGTTGTATTCTGTAAATTCTAACCAGCCTGATGAGAATAATTGCTCATGAAACACACACTGAATACCATTCTACAAACCAAATGAGCACACCCTGCGAGCAGAAAGAGCATCTTATTATGGATTTCAGGGTCCACTGGCAGTGGGCACCCCACTCCCTCTATCTGTGGTGAATCAACCTCACCCTGCTTCACCCCTTCTTCCCATTGCCCCGCCAGGAGACACGAACAGGAAGCCTGCCTGGGGCCAGAGCCATGCATCTGATCCGAGCATAATGAGGCGTGAAGCCGCCCAGCTAGGAGCTCCGACTTGTCAGAGGCTGAAGGGCATTTCATTTGTTAACTCCCAGGGGCCTTTCTGCCTCTCTGGGTTCATATAGTATTTATTTTAGGCGTTCGCATCTCTCATCTGGGATCTTTGCACCATATGTACAGCATCCCTGTTTTCAATGGAAGGCACCAGAGCAGCTGGGGCTGGGAGGGGAGAGAGAAGCACTGGGTGATGAACTGTGTTTTCTTTCCCGAGAATCCAGAGCCAAGAAGGCTTGTGGCCAGAGCAGCTGCCCTGGCGTCTCTCTGATCAAGATGAGAGCTGTCACACTGGATGCAGACTCCTCTGCACCCCAGAAAGGGCTGGCTTTCCTTGCAAGCGGCTCTTTTCTGTGCTGTGCTCACCACCAGCACACGTTCTTCGGTCAGCATGCACCCTCCAAATGCATGTGTGCTCCGCCTCTTTGGAACCCCTTGGACTGTCGCCCGCCAGGCTCCTCTGTCCATGGGATTTCCCAGGCAAGAATACTGGAGTGGGTTGCCATTTCCTTTTCCAGGAGATCTTCCTGACCCGGGATGGAACCTGTGTCTCCTGTTTGGCAGGTAGATTCTTTACCACTGAGCCACCTGGGAAGTTTTTACTCTGATGCCTTCAATAATAAGATAGGGAAGGTTAAAGCGATGTTCCAGTCAGGCTTCAGGTATGTTTCTTAACCCTAGCACCTAACACATAAAGATGAATTTCTAGAAGGAACTGATTCCAAAGTCCTCCCAGAAAAGTCCGAACAGCTAATGGAATCATACACCATAATGAAGGCATGCATTACACTGTTATTGCTTTGTTGCCTGGAGCTTGCCACGTGGCTCAGATGGCAAAGAATCTGCCTGCAATGCAGAAGACCCAGGTTTGGTCCCTGTCAGGAAGATTCCTTGGAGCAGAGCATGGTTACCCACTCCGGTGTTCTTGCCTGGAGAATGCCATGGACAGAGTAGCCTGACGGGCTAAAGTCCATGGGGTCTCAAAGAGTCAGACACAACTGAGCGACTAATACACACACACACACACACACACACACACTTGCTCTGTTGTGTGGGTTTCCCAGTTGGCTCAGTGGTAAAGAATCTGCCTGTCAATGCAGAAGACTCAGAAGACGCAGGTTTGATCCCTGGATTGGGAAGATCCCCTGAAGAAGGAAATGGCAACCAGCTCCAGTATTTTTGCCTAGAAAATCACATGGACAGAGGAACCTGGCAGGTTACAGTCACCAAAGAGTCAGACATGACTGAGCTACCGAGCATGCACTCTGCGGTGTAGACATTGTGTATAGCATGTGTGAACAGACACTGAGCATCTTAAAGCATTTGGACATCCCTTTCTATGAAATTGACGGAAAATCCCCATGGACAGAAAAGCCTGGCGGGCTATAGTCCATGGAGTTGCAAAGAGTCAGAAGAGCAACTAACACTTTCACTTTTTCATTCTATAAACAGCCGCCAGCACTAGGACTGCCTGGAGGGAAGAGCACTGAGGCCAAAGTCGTTTAGGGACTCAGACACCAGGTGCGTTGCAGCTGCTTAGGGGGCAGCTCTTTGGTGCTTCCAGACCTGGGTGCAGAGCAGGACCACCTGCTCTTGGGAGCACCACCTTTCAGACCCTGGTCTCATTAGAATACTGACTCCATGCAGCATTTTGCAGGAAACATCCATATCTGGGACTACAACTGGACAGTTCACCCAAAGCCCAGCTTTGCAATTCAGCGCACTGATGGGGAAAAGCATCTCCTATTACATCGGGCAATCCTCAAAGTTGAAATCAGTGCTAAAGCTTTACTTGAGTTGAAGTTCACCCTGTGCTCAGAATAGCAGCTTTCTTTTTTCCCTCATGCGAATTGCTGGAACAGGAGCCCAGGATCTTGCATGAATATTTCAACAACGAAAGTGTTGCTGGCAGCAAAATATGTGATTCATAACCAGGAGACCGAGAGTCCCTCTTGAAACAGAGAGGGAAGGAAACATTCCATCTCAGAGCAAAAAAAAAAAAAAAATCAGTTTCTTACTCTAAGAGGTTGACTTGAATATTGTAAGGATGTTGGAGTCAGACGTGGTTTGTAATCCAAAAGGTAGTTCTTCATGGCTTGAGTGACTCCCCCTACTTAAATGAGAAAAAATGCTTCCTTAGAATAGAAATCATTTTAATGCATTTTCAACTAAGGTTAAGTCAAAAACAAGCATGGCTTCTATCTAATAGCCAGGCATGCGTGTTCAGTCATGTCCAACTCTTTGCCCCACTATGGACTGTAGTCCACCAAAAATGGTAGAGGTCTGTCCTCAAATGCAAACTTGGAACTTGGGTTAAAAAAATCTATGTCTGATCTAAGCAGAGCTCCCTAATTTTCTCAGTAATTAAATGCTAAGACAATGAATCCCAAGTCTTATCAATAGAGAGCAATTCCAGCAGCCATGGACCACATAGAATTAGCAGGTAGGATCCAAGCCTTCAACACTTACTTTGTGAATTTCATTCACTTTGCTGTCTTAATGTGTTGACGAACTAGGTCTCTGAGAAAGTATCTGAGGAAACTGGGTATTTCCAAATTGCCAGAATTTCTATTACAGGTGATTTGTTACCAGAACTTAAAAAAAGTAAAGGAAAATATCCTTCTCTTAAGTGTTCATTAAGTGGGAAGGTATTAACAAAAATTATGTAAGTATCAGTTTCCTATTACACGCCAGACTCTGCATAATGTTGTCTCAGATAAATGACCAACTTTAATCTTTACAACAGACCCAGGGGCTGAGGTTTAGATCTCAGTCTGCCTCTGAATCTTAGATCTTTGGAAGAATTCGTTCTTAAATTTTTGCGAACACATTTATCAAGTGCCTTTTCTAGACACTCGGAGAAGGCAATCCCATGGACGGAGGAGCCTGGTGGGCTACAGTCCATGGGGTTGCTAGGAGTTGGACACGACTGAGCGACTTCACTTTCACTTTTCACATTCATGCATTGGAGAAGGAAATGGCAACCCACTCCAGTGTTCTTGCCTGGAGAATCCCAGGGACAGGGGAGCCTAGTGAGCTGTCATCTATGGGGTCGCACAGAGTCGAACATGACTGAAGTGACTTAGCAGCAACAATATTACTCAAGTAAGGAGAAAACCTGAGGCCAAGTTCCAATCTTTCTTGATATACAGCTGCTCCTATGCAAATGGATCATCATAGGAAAAAACCTTCATGCTGTCCCTGAAATAAAGCTTCATCACACATAAAAATATATAATTTGGAAAGTGTGTGTAATTACAATGCCCTGACAATCTCGTGATATTGCTATAAAGGAAAATTGAGACAACATATTTTATAGAACTTACATTGCAAATTATAACATCAAACTAAAAGAAGATGCATTACTTTTATTACATCCTCCTAAATTGACATTCTGTTAAATTGAGTACACAGAAATATCTCCAAACAAATTATCTGATATACTAATATGATGCTATTGGGTCATCATCTTATTATATTATATATGTATTGATTTTAATCAAGTATAATAATCTTACTCTGGATTTTTCTTTAAAAGTTAGCCCCATTGAACTTGACAGACTTATTGCCAAAGGCTATGTTGAATCCTGTCCCCCTGAAATGATATTTAACAGGTAGCAATAGGGAATTTCACATGGCAATTTCTTATAACAATTTTGTAAGCTAGAATTTAGTGAAAGCATTTTCTGAGGGACCAAACTGATATCAAAGTATATAATATTCCAGTGTGTGTGCCTCATGCAAGACTAACCTAGATATTGAAATCATGGAGGAAGTTTTCTCCAACAATGTCATGTAACAGATTTCAAAAAAAATACATTTACTTTCTTCAGTGTGAAAGAGAGTCTTCTAAGAAATCAATTGTTTCAGGCAGATAGTTGATAAAAGACAAATGATAAGGTAAATCTGTAACCAGCCTATATATCAACGTTCTTTGAATTCTGCAATAAGATGGCTACCTGGTGAGGCAGGATCAATAAAAAATGATGTATTTATTAGTAGCAGTTTAGCTGCTTTCACAGAGTAGGTACACAGTAAACAATAACCTAATCCTTTTACGGAATCATTGTTTGTTACCTGTCATTATCAGCATCATGATCCACAATACAGGCAAGTACTATACATCCATGGTTTTTATTAGGAACTGACATTTGAACAAATTATCTCCGCTAAGTATTTTTATTTCCGATTTAGGAAAATAATTAGCTCAATTTTTAAGCTACATGAAATAATAGAGAAATCCAGCAAGTTCAGACTTAGGTAATAAAATAAAACAGAAGATAAACAAACAGAAACAGAAAATCTAACATTTAGCCCTAGTTTCCTTGCATTCTTTTTTAATATTACAAGGTTTGAAAAAGGAAATCAAACACTAACAGATGTCAACGTTTGAAAAAATAAGCCAACATTATAGGTAGTTGTTTAATTTTGTGTATTTGCCTCTTGCCAAAGGTTTTAAAGGCTTATGGCTATTATCACATTGAGTATATCCTTTCTTGTGGGAATCACCATAACAACTTGATTTGCATACATTTGAAGCTACCTAGAGGTGGCTCGAGCCATAATGAATCCATCTGCCAATTCAGGAGACACAGGAGACTTGAGTTTGATCCCTGAGTGGGGAAGATCCCCTGGAGAAGGATCCACTCCAGTATTCCTGCCCAGAAAACTCCACGGACAGAGGAACCTGGCAGATTACAGTCCCTGGGGTCACAAAGAGTTGGACATGTCTTAGCATGTAAACAGGAAATAGGAGACCTCAACAGCACAATTTTTATTTTAAATTCAAGTTAAAGTTCTTCTATGTAAAATAAAGGTATTTCCTGAAAATGAAATACAAGTAAGAGCTCAAATCCAAAGCAGATAGTTGGACTCAGAAAGAGGAAAATCCCACCACTGATGCTTCTTCTGGTGAGAGGTTTTGGGCAGCCCAGGGGAGCCTGTGGGACTTCCAGCTTTGGGGGGAGTAGGTGGGAGGGACAGCAGGGGGTGGAGGGTAGGAGGAGTGAAGGGAATGGCATTCCAGAAGAGAGCTCCGACATCACAGCTGAAGCCTTTCCACAGATGAGACCCTGCGGAGCAGGACTAAGGGAGCACAAGGAATTTGTGAAGTCAGCAGCATTGTTTACCCTTAAAATCAAGAAGGGGGAAGATATTAGCAACAGTAACAGGAGAAGAGGAAAAGGACGAAGACAAAAGCCAACTGAACTGAGTCAGGAAATCAGCAGCCAGCCTCACTCTGGTCTGGCTCCATCAGAATACACTTCATCTTTTTTTTTTTTTTTTTAATTTTATTTGAGCATAGTTGCCTTACAATGTTGTGCTAGTTTCCTCTGTACTGGAAAATGAATCAGCTATACATATACACACATCCCCTCTTTTTTAGATCCTGTTCCCCTTTAAGGCACCATGGAGCACTGAGTAGAGGACCCTCTACGGTTGGCTTTCTCATTAGTTTTGTCCTCTAGCAAACTTTAGTTCATCCTTCTGGGCTGGTGCCGCAGATCAGGTCTGTGGACACTTTCCCAAACCTCCTCTAAGTAAGTTGCTCCCTTGCCTCTGTTTCTGCGCTATTCTGTATGCCTGCTGAAGTGACAGACCCCAAGTTGTATGTCCTTGTGACATGTGTCCGTGTGTGCTATCCACTGCAGCTTCCTGAAGCCAGGTGACACCGTCTTGCTTACATCTGAACACTCAGTTACCAAACCAGATATTCGGTGGGTTTGTACTGATTTGACCTTTATTAAATCTCACATCCTCACTTTGGCAGGCGCCTGGTGCGTCCGTGGCATCTGAGCTCCGTGATGGCCTGTATTCTCATGATAAATGGCAGGTGACATAAAATCATAATGGAGAAGGAGACACAAGGACACTTTCATCTGAAACATGTGTCCTTGTGACTTACTTTCTCGGAGAAGTTTAGCGAGGCTCCCACTTTCTTCTCTCTAAGCCTAGGTGGAGTTTGGTGTTGATTCTGTCCTTCATGTTTGGTGATACATCCAAGAATTTCTCAGAAGACAGGTATGGATTTACCAAACAGTGTTGATGGGTCATTTTCAATACATGAATCAAACATCAGTTCTCTAGCTCTATGTGCAAGATGGGGTCAGAAAAATATCAAGTTAAAATGGCTCTGTAAAAATAAATACAAAAGTAAATCTGAATCTGGGGAAATTTTCAAACAGCAAAAACTACTTAACTATGAAAACACTTTCCCAGAAGGAGTGAACAATATAATTTTGAAGATATTTTAAAGTACTTTAAAATAAGCTTGTCCAAGCCAGAGCTGGTGAACCATCTCACCAATTCAAGTCCAAGTGAGATGGTGGAGAATGCGGGCAGACCCCACCATCTGGTTTGTAATCAAGGCAGCAAGTTGTCAAGGGTGATATTGACTTCCTCTGTATCTATTTTTTAAGTAGAAGGATGGAGTGTGTGAGTCAGGTGAGGAGGTGATTAGCAGGAAAGAAAACAGAAGCCCATGTTACCAAAAGGTGAATCCCCTAAGAGAAACTGACTCTCACATCTTTAAAGGAATTCCTTACTTAAAAAAAATCTCAATTCCTTGGTTTTACGGTAGTAGCTGTAAAGGTATGAGTGGATAGCTTGCAAAATACCATCGGAACCTGTAACTTGACAGATGTCCACTATTTGACAAAGCTTTAGTGCCCAAATTATTTTCAGATTCCCCTGCACAGTGCAAGTAATAAAACAGAGTAATGATTCCAGCTCCGTTATTTATTCATCTTCCACGGAGCCTGAAAAGCCATAAACCTTGCACTGATAGATGTAAATCGTCTCAGACAATTAGGTCCAATTGTCTGATAGCAAATATGAGCTCTCTGCAGTTTAATAATCAGAAAGCCCTGGAACTCACATGGAAGTGAAGTCGGGGGAGGAAACCAGGATGCTGATTGGGAGGCAGATGTGTAAGGAGTGGACTGCTCCCAAACAGAGTGTTAGGAATATAAATCAGCAACCCGGGACACCTCAGCACAAACAAATGTTACATATCAAATGCAGACCGGAGGCTTTTATGTGTCCTCTTGGATGATATTAAAACCCTAGCTTTAAGTAAGGGCAAATGCTTTTTCTTCCTTGAATGCCTCACCCAAGCTTCTTCCAGTAAGTAGAAGATGCTGCCTGGAGAATAAGGGGCTTCTGCTCATCTCAGGAGCCTGTGAAACACAAAAACAAAAGGTCTGTGTGGACATATCACAGTCTTCCAGATGGGAAGCTTTACTGCGATCCTGGTGCAAGTGTGTTCCAGGGGGCTTAGCACGGACCAAACCTAATAAAGAAAGCTGAGCGCCAAAGAATTTATGCTTTTAAACTGTGGTGTTGGAGAAGACTCTTGAGAGTTCCTTGGACTGCAAGGAGATCGAACCAAAAAGAAATCAGTCCTGAATATTCATTGGAAGGACTGATGCTGATGCTGAAACTCCAATACTTTAGCCACCTGATGCAAAGAACTGACTTCTTGGAAAAGACCCTGATGCTGGGAAAGATTGAAGATGGGAGGAGAAGGGGACGACAGAGGATGAGATGGTTGGATGGCATCATCAACTCGATGGACATGAGTTTGAGCAAGCTCTGGGAGTTGATGATTGACAGGGAAGCCTGGTGTGCTGCAGTCCATGGGGTCGTAAAGATTTGGACACGACTGAGCGACTGAACTGAACTGAAGCCTAATAAATATGTAAAACTTGTAGGCTCACTAATATAGGTAGCATTTTGGGTTAGAAAAGTGTTTCACATTTGGGTTTTTCTAAGATTCTATTTTAGAAAATGATGAACTGAAAAACCTTCAGAGTTTTAGGCGGCAATCCTAAGACCCTCATCTGAATCCCACGTTGGTCTCCTTCAAAGTATGTACACTCACAGGTTGGAAAAAATAAAATAGACCCACTGATGTACTGGACTGGACTCAATAGAGAGAGTGAAAAAACAGGAAGTAGAGAAGTAAGCCCCGTCCACAGAAATTATTACAGCACCCAGATTATAAGAAACCCCAAGAGGTCTTCCATTTCAGCCCCTATTTTCTGTGTAACTGATACACAGTCACACACATGCGCACAGAGACACACGCACACTTTCTCAGACACATGATGGTTAAACTCTGCTTGCTCTTCCCTGTCCCCCATGAACTCGCTTACTCTGAGCATCAGTCAGTTCATTCTCAGCATCACTGAGAGTTGGTGACAGGACCCTGATTCCTCCTGAGACAGTCTGGTTCCATTTGGGAATCTCTATTAGAAAATTCACGTCCCTGGGACATGATCCATCTCCCTCTAGTTGGGCACTAACCTCGGGGACTTCGGAGAACTCTTTAACCCTCTGCCTATGACAGCCTTCACAAGCTTGAGGACAGCCCTCCTGAAGCGCTGAATCTTCTATTCTCCGGGGAAATGTCTCAGAAGTTTTCACCTTCCTAAAGCATGCTAATCCTTCTCTGGGTACACCCAGCTTTTCTGTGTTCTGACGTGTGGCAGCCAGAAAGGGGTACAGAGCTCCAGGAGAACACACGCACTGGGAAGAAGTGAAACAGGGTCCCATCCATTGTCTGTTCATGAGATGGGCAGAGTCTGTCTGCTACAATGTCACTGCCTCGAGTAGATATCTAGTCATAGAAAATTTGTTAGGAAACCTGTTTCTAGTGTAGCTGGTGCTACACTTGAAGCTGCCAAGATTATTTGGTATTGTAGAACCAAACATATGTATGGAATAGATAGCACGAGGTATGTCTTATGTTGTTCTTTAGTTGCTAAGTCTTGTCTGACCCTTCTGTGACTCCACGGACGGTGGCCCGCCAGGCTCCTGTCTATGGGGTTCTCCAGGCAAGAATACTGGAGTGGATTGCCATTTCCTCCTCCAAGGGATCTTCCCAACGCAGGGATGGAACATGTGTCTCCTGCATCTCTGGCATTTCAGGTGGATTCTTTACTGCTGAACCACCAGAGAAGCCCCACGAGCGATGCAGCAATAGAAGAAAAATAAGTAAAGCAAATCTGGCAATAATAACAATAGTGTGAAAGGTTTAGTCAACTCTTTGGCAATAATGTACATAGGCTGAGAAGTGTGTGTGTGTGTGTGTGTGTGTGTGTGTGTCTGTCTGTCTGTCTGAAAAGGAAAAAATGGAGCCCCAATCACTAAATCAGGAGCAGAACTGTAATTGTGAAATTTGGACACCTGTGTCTACAGAGATAGCTGGAATTAGCTAAAATGCCTAAGGTAAACCATTTAGTGAAATGTGAATTTATTTTCGCTCATGCTGTGATTTAATTATTCTTTGATAATTGCTTTGTCTCTGAAACGCCAGGCTGAGAACTCTGCTTAGTAATTATCTGAAGGATAGTACCCGAACCCAGGTGAGCCTCCTTGACCATCTCATTCCCCTGGCAAGAGTCCATCAGAGACAGAAATCGAGCTGACGCTCTGGAGATGGCTAGGAACTTGCCAGCCCACCTAGAGAATATTCTAAACAGGCCACCCCACAGGGAGACAAGTGTCCACGCTACACCTCACAGCTNGCCTGAAAAGCCATAAACCTTGCACTGATAGATGTAAATCGTCTCAGACAATTAGGTCCAATTGTCTGATAGCAAATATGAGCTCTCTGCAGTTTAATAATCAGAAAGCCCTAGAACTCACATGGAAGTGAAGTCAGGGGAGGAAACCAGGATGCTGATTAGGAGGCAGATGTGTAAGGAGTGGACTGCTCCCAAACAGAGTGTTAGGAATATAAATCAGCAACCCAGGACACCTCAGCACAAACAAATGTTACATATCAAATACAGACCGGAGGCTTTTATGTGTCCTCTTGGATAATAATAAAACCCTAGCTTTAAGTAAGGGCAAATGCTTTTTTCTTCCTTGAATGTCTCACCCAAGCTTCTTCCAGTAAGTAGAAGATGCTGCCTGGAGAATAAGGGGCTTCTGCTCATCTCAGGAGCCTGTGAAACACAAAAACAAAAGGTCTGTGTGGACATATCACAGTCTTCCAGATGGGAAGCTTTACTGCGATCCTGGTGCAAGTGTGTTCCAGGGGGCTTAGCACGGACCAAACCTAATAAAGAAAGCTGAGCGCCAAAGAATTTATGCTTTTAAACTGTGGTGTTGGAGAAGACTCTTGAGAGTTCCTTGGACTGCAAGGAGATCGAACCAAAAAGAAATCAGTCCTGAATATTCATTGGAAGGACTGATGCTGATGCTGAAACTCCAATACTTTAGCCACCTGATGCAAAGAACTGACTTCTTGGAAAAGACCCTGATGCTGGGAAAGATTGAAGACGGGAGGAGAAGGGGACAACAGAGGATGAGATGGTTGGATGGTATCATCAACTCGATGGACATGAGTTTGAGCAAGCTCTGGGAGTTGATGATGGACAGGGAAGCCTGGTGTGCTGCAGTCCATGGGGTCGTAAAGATTTGGACACGACTGAGCGACTGAACTGAAGCCTAATAAATATGTAAAAGTTGTAGGCTCACTAATGTAGGTAGCATTTGGGGTTAGAAAAGCATTTCACTTTTCTAAGATTCTATTTTAGAAAATGATGAACTGAAAAACCTTCAGAGTTTTAGGCGGCAATCCTAAGACCCTCATCTGAATCCCACGTTTGTCTCCTTCAAAGTATGTACACTCACAGGTTGTAAAAAATAAAATAGACCCACTGATGTACTGGACTGGACTCAATAGAGAGAGTGAAAAAACAGGAAGTAGAGAAGTAAGCCCCATCCACAGAAATTATTACAGCACCCAGATTATAAGAAACCCCAAGAGGTCTTCCATTTCAGCCCCTATTTTCTGTGTAACTGATACATAGTCACACACATGCGCACAGAGACACGCGCACACTTTCTCAGACACATGATGGTTAAACTCTGCTTGCTCTTCCCTGTCACCCATGAACTCACTTACTCTGAGCATCAGTCAGTTCATTCTCAGCATCACTAAGAGTTGGTGACAGGACCCTGATTCCTCCTGAGACAGTCTGGTCCCATTTGGGAATTTCTATTAGGAAATTTACGTCCCTGGGACGTGATCCATCTCCCTCTAGTTGGGCACTAACCTCTGGGACTTCAGAGAACTCTTTAACCCTCTGCCTATGACAGCCTTCACAAGCTTGAGCACAGCCCTCCCGAAGCGCTGAATCTTCAATTCTCCGGGGAAATGTCTCAGAAGTTTTCACCTTCCTAAAGCATGCTAATCCTTCTCTGGGTACACCCAGCTTTTCTGTGTTCTGACGTGTGGCAGCCAGGAAGGGGTACAGAGCTCCAGGAGAACACACGCATTGGGAAGAAGTGAAAGAGGGTCCCATCCATTGTCTGTTCATGAGATGGGCAGAGTCTGTCTGCTACAACATCACTGCCTCAAGTAGATATCTAGTCATCGAAAATTTGTTAGGAAACCTGTTTCTAGTGTAGCTAGTGCTACACTTGAAGCTGCCAAGATTATTTGGTATTGTAGAACCAAACATATGTATGGAATATATAGCACGAGATATGTGTTATGTTGTCCCTTAGTAGCTAAGTCTTGTCTGACCCTTCTGTGACTCCACGGACTGTGGCCCGCCAGGCTCCTGTCTATGGGATTCTCCAGGCAAGAATACTGGAGTGGGTTGCCATTTCCTCCTCCAAGGGATCTTCCCAACGCAGGGATGGAACATGTGTCTCCTGCATCTCTGGCATTTCAGGTGGATTCTTTACTGCTGAACCACCAGAGAAGCCCCACGAGCGATGCAGCAATAGAAGAAAAATAAGTAAAGCAAATCTGGCAATAATAACAATAGTGTGAAAGGTTTAGTCAACTCTTTGGCAATAATGTACATAGACTGAGCAGTGTGTGTGTGTGTGTGTGTCTGTCTGTCTGTCTGAAAAGGAAAAAATGGAGCCCCAATCACTAAATCAAGAGCAGAACTGTAATTGTGAAATTTGGACACCTGTGTCTACAGAGATAGCTGGAATTAGCTAAAATGCCTAAGGTAAACCATTTAGTGAAATGTGAATTTATTTTCACTCATGCTGTGATTTAATTATTCTTTGATAATTGCTTTGTCTCTGAAACGCCAGGCTGAGAACTCTGCTTAGTAATTATCTGAAGGATAGTACCCGAACCCAGGTGAGCCTCCTTGACCATCTCATTCCCCTGGCAAGAGTCCATCAGAGACAGAAATCGAGCTGACGCTCTGGAGATGGCTAGGAACTTGCCAGCCCACCTAGAGAATATTCTAAACAGGCCACCCCACAGGGAGACAAGTGTCCACGCTACACCTCACAGCTATCTTTTGTTAGTCCAGCTGTTGGCAGGGTGACTGACCGATGACAGACTTACCCAACTGTACACCTCATTTTCAAGACAACATTAAATGCTGTAAGCTGTGAAATGGGTACCAGCTTTATGAACACACAGAGCATCAATATGCCCAAGAAAGCACCAGCTACATACTTCTGAAATCATTCCCAGTTAGTAATTGTTTCAAGTGACCTTTCCTCTCTCTGTTCATTTAATGCCAATATGCAAAATGATTTTTCACATGAAAAGGAAACATAGCCAATAAAATAACCTAATGTTGCCTTATTTGCCTGGTGTCTTGTTTAGTTTTTTTTTTTTTTCTTTTTCTTTTATAATTAATTTTCCACATTTCATCAGATGCAGTATCTAATAATTTTCTTTGTCAGGTAAATGAGTTATTGAATGAAGAAGTCATACTCCAATATTTCTGTAAGTGACTAGTCTTGAGTGATCATATTGACTTCTATAAAGAAAAAGCAAGTTACCAGGGGACTGAACCTGCCAGTCAAAAACATCACTTAGTTCAGTTCAGTCGCTCAGTTGTGTCCAACTCTTTGCGACCCCATGAATTGCGGCATGCCAGGCATCCCTGTCCATCACCAATTCCCGGAGTTCACTCAAATTCATGTCCATCGAGTCGGTGATGCCATCCAACCATCTCATCCTCGGTCGTCCCCTTCTCCTCCTGCCCCCAATCCCTCCCAGCATCAGGGTCTTTTCCAATGAGTCAACTCTTTGCATGAGGTGGCCAAAGTATTGGGAGTTTCAGCTTTAGCATCAGTCCTTCCAAAGAATACCTGGAACGGATCTCCTTTAGGATAGACTTGTTGGATCTCCTTGCAGTCCAAGGGACTCACAAGAGTCTTCTCCAACACCACAGTTCAAAAGCATCAATTCTTTGGCACTCAGCTTTCTTCACAGTCTAACTCTTACATCCATACGTGACCACTGGAAAAGCCATAAGCTTGACTAGATGGACCTTTGTTGGCAAAGTAACGTCTCTGCTTTTGAATATGCTATCTAGGTTGGTCATAACTTTCCTTCCAAGGAGTAAGTGTCTTTTACTTTCATGGCTGCAATCACTATCTGCAGTGATTTTGGAGCCCAAAAAAATCAAGTCTGATACTGTTTCCCCATCTATTTCCCACGAAGTGATGGGACAGGATGCCATGATCTCAGTTTTCTGAATGTTGAGCTTTAAGCCAGCTTTTTCACTCTCCTCTTTCACTTTCATCAAGAGGCTTTTTAGTTCCTCTTCACTTTCTGCCATAAGGGTGGTGTCATCTGCTTATCTGAGGTTATTGATCTTTCCCCCGGCAATCTTGTTTCCAGCTTGTGCTTCTTCCAGCCCTGCGTTTCTCATGATGTACTCTGCATAGAAGTTAAATAAGCAGGGTGACAATATACAGCCTTGACGTACTCCTTTTCCAGGAACCAGCCTGTTGTTCCATGTCCAGTTCTAACTCTTGCTTCCTGAAAGGCATCATAACCATAAGAGGGTGTGAAGGAATCTGGAGATTGAAAACTAGGTCCACTTTGAACTGTAACTCGCCTGTTTGTATCGAGTCGCATATTAATTTATAAATATAGGAAAGCCTGAAAACATGTGGCATTATAGTTTATCAGTTTTGCAAAAGAGCTTTAAAGAACAAGTCCTTTATATCAGGGCTACAGCAGTTTAGCGTCTGAGCAGGACGTGGGGCTGGAGCGGGGCCGGTTGGGGAGGCGCAGGGTGCACGGGAGCCAATGCGCAAGCTCTGGGAAGGCGGGGCTGGCGGCTGCGGGAGCTCCGGCGCGCACTCTCCGGGCTGGGTGTGAGTGCAGACGGCGGGGACAGCCTGGGGCTAGGGGGCGGGGGTCAGTGACGCCCATTCCGGCAGCATCAGCTCCTCCGCCCTGCTGCAGGCCTAGGCGCCGGGTCTGGACGAGGACGATGACGACCTGGAGGTGTTCAGTAAGGATGCCTCATTGATGGACACGGATTCCTTCAGCCCGCTGATGCCTGATGCCGACATCCCCTTTATCAATGGTAAACCAAGTCAAGTTTGAAGATGAGCCAGATTTGAAGGCTCTTTTTATTACAGTCGATGAACCCGAAAGCCATGGTACTACAATTGAAACTTTTATTACTTACAGGATTATTACTAAGACATCTCTTGGGGAATTTGACTCCAGTGAATTTGAAGTTAGGAGACGTTATCAAGATTTCCTTTGGTTGAAAGAAAAACTTGAAGAAGCACACCCCACTCTGATTATTCCACCATTGCCAGAAAAGTTTATAGTGAAAGGAAAGGTGGAACGAGTTAATGATGACTTCATTGAGACAGGCAGGAAGGCATTGCACAAATTTTTGAACCGAATTGCTGATCATCGAACTCTAACATTTAATGAAGACTTTAAATTTTTTCTTACTGCACAAGCTTGGGAACTCTCTTCTCAGAAGCAGCAAGGGCCTGGATTACTCAGCAGGATGGGACAGACAGTAAAAGCGGTTGCATTGTCAATGAGAGGAGTTAAAAGTCGCCCTGAGGACTTCATTGAAATATTTAGCCAGAAAATAAATTTGATAGATGAAATATCTCAGAGAATCTACAAGGAAGAATGGGAATATTTCGATGAAATGAAAGAATATGACCCAATTCATATTCTTTGGTCGGCATCGGAAGAAGATCCGGCTGATACTCTAAAAAGTGTTGCCAGCTTTGTCAATGTTACAGCATTGACGGATGCTGTAAGGCCACTGAAAACGGATGTCTGGACTTTCAGAGGCCCTGCTTCCTGTCATCATGAGTATGTGCTTCATAGTGAAATGTTAATGGCTGTCATGAAAAGAAGAGACCAAATACAGGCAGAAGCTTTGACGTCCAAAAAGGCAGATACTGATCTGCTTGCTTACGGAGGAGATTGGAAAACTGGAAGATCAAGTGGAGTGTGCTGATAATGCCCTGAAAGCAGATTGGGAAAGATGGAAACAAAACACGCAAAATGATATCAAGTCAGCATTTACAATTATGGCTGAGGAGACCATCCTCTGTTGTGAACAGTGTCTTGCTACATGGGGATCCTTCCTTACATCACAGACGGATCTCCACTTGGAAGAAGCCTCGGAAGATAAATTGTAATCTCATTGAAGACCTCTATGTGATCTTTGGAAGATAATGTCTGTTAACCAAAGTTATTCTTTCTCAACGGGCTGGATCCTTTCTAAAGTGGATGAAAAGTATTTCACACTATCTGGAAAACCAACAACTTAAAGCTCAGGTGTTNGTGTTCTCTGCCTTCCAAGCCACTGGTTCCAAAGACAGGGCCAGCCATAGCACTGATTCATCTTTTCGGTTTCCTTAATGTATTTTAAATTAGACCTGTCCTGTAATTCTTTGAAAATGTTTTCATAGAGCTTTTCACATCAAAGAGGATTCTTTCTCTTTATTTCCTAACTTGTCTGAGAAAGTTTACCTGTTTATCCATCCTGACAGCTGGAAGATAATAAATGAATACCTGGCTTTAGACCTCTATCTGTCCTGGGCCAAATGCACTTCAGGAAGTTATGTAGAGGCCTGAGTTTAAGCCCAGACTTTCTAAACAAAAGGTACATGACTCAGGCCAGCCTGTGGCCATGTTTGACTTCTCTTACATATAAAATCGGGATGATGAGACTTCATTTCATGGGGTTTCAAGGAATAATCAAGTGACGTGATGACTGTTAAAATGCTTTGTAAATAGTTGAAGGGTAGATACAGATTCGATTCTGTGTTTCTGTCTCACCAAAGACTGGATGGAGGAGGAACAGGTCAATTTCAAGCAGTGACTCACACCTTCCCCTGAATGTGGGAACCTTGTGGAGGGCAATTAATAAACAGTCCATTTTCTACAATTGTCTAAAGCAGGCTCCCTCACTGACCCAGATGTGGATTCACAGTGCCCCACCTAGAGAACTCTGAGTGAGCACTATTTGGCATCAAAGTAGTAATTAAATAGGCAAGAAAGCAGATCAGGTCCTAGGAATGTTAACCTCATTATCACCCTCTCACAGCAACTTGCCAAAGAGTTAACAGCCATTAAAGCTTTTCTGCTCATCCAATCAGAATATTAAATTAATCAGTGCCTCCCTGACGCAAATATCACGGATGGAGTTAATCCTTTGCTTTGTACATATCAAAGGATATGTAGAGGCTTTGGACAAACTTTCTATTATTTTTCACCATTTTAATTATTTCACATAGGGTTTTGTTAGGCCATTTTTAAAGTCCTTATTTAATTTGTTATAATATTGCTTCTGTTGTTTCTGTTCTGTTCTGTTTTGTTTTGTTTTTGCATGTGAGGCACATGGGATCTTAACTCTTGGACCAGAGTTCTAACTTGCTCCCCCTGCATTGGAAGGCAAAGACTTCTTGCAAAAAAAAGATACATGTCTGATGAAAGCAATCTTTGTAAATAATAACTGCTGCCACCAGTTGATCGATATTCCTATGTCTGCATCTACCTGTTGTAGTCATCTTTAGTCACTTAGGGAAACTGATCAAGGTGCAGTCCTCTGGAGAAAGCAATTATACCATCTTCTGTCTGCTAATAAATCACATCATACTCTCAGGGAGAAAAAAATAGTGAACAAAATGTTGTTTGACAGAGGCCTTTGCCCAGTTTTGTTATGCTGGTTGCAACTATGTCATGATCCCATCAGCATTAATTATGCCTGAAAGATAAAATGTGGACATACAAACTGGGCTGTGCCTCTGTGTTTAGCTGCATGTATTTATCTGCATACTCTGCATTTGTTCATGTTGACTGGAACAGAATGGTTAGCAGTTTAGCAAGCCCCAGAACTCTAAAATGAATGAATAAATATTTTCCTTTCATGAGTACTTTTTCCTAGGAACATTGTACCTGAGTGTGCATGAACTAACATGGTAAGAGTACCATATGGACAAATAACTGCTGTTTCCAATCTAGAGTAAAAGCCTGGAAAAAAATGAGATCCACACTTGTTCTAGTCTACTTATATTCATTGGCTAAATGTGCATGTTTTCTGTTAATTGTGATTCTGAAACTAGAGAGGGCTTCTTGGAGGTGACAGACAAACAGCAGGATATCATGAATATGGATGGTGTGTCTGAGAAAATAAATTATCAGGGGCCAGCCACTCTGGTGACCCACTTCTGCTGCCAGCAATGAGTGTGACAGTGAAGGTCTGGACTGTGTGAATTTGCATGACAGAATTTCCTCCCCATCAACTCATTTACTTCCTGCGTTTTGATTATTTTAAGCACTACACAGCAGTCAGATAATCAATCACTAAATCACCAATCCTGACATTAAGGAACACGTAATACATTATTGCTGATTACCACTTAAAAGAGGAGCTGGTACAGCTCCATCTCAGAAGGCAGGGGAGAAGGAACGGCTCTAACACATGGACTCCCCCAGGGTGCGTTGATCCGGGTGTTGTTTGGAAGATGACAAGCTGATGAAATTCCCCTCTTCATCCTGAACCATCTAACTTCACGTCTGAAACTTATCTTTTAAAAAATGTGTAGTCCTTCTAAATGAGACATATTAACCTAGCCTGAAGCAACACATAGGAATTGTCTTGGTAACTGTGATAAAAATAATTAGTTATTACCTAGTTACTTGGGATCAATGTGGTTCTTGGCTTGAGTCACCAGAATAACTGATAGAAATACCCCCAAACATGATCATTCTAGGGTTTAATAATATAAAATACAATGTCACCAAATTTGTAGAATAACCCAAAACTGATATCTCTTGCATGAATTTTTTATTTATAACTGGAGAAGGAAATGGCAACCCACTCCAATATTCTTGCCTGGAAAATTCCATGGACAGAGGAGCCTAGTGGACTACAGTCCATGGGGTTGAAAAAAGAGTTGGACACGACTGAAGTGACTTAACATGCATGAATGTCTCTCTATTATTCAGAAACGGTGAATGTTTGATTACTGAGGGCAGAAAAGATGTCTTATTCACATTTCTATCTCTAGCATCTGGCCCAGCTCCTGGGATACTGAAGCATTTAACAAATATTAGTTCTATCAACTTTATAGAATCAAGAGAATTAGGAATATAGTAGATTATTCAAAACAAATACACACTATTTGCCCACAAGAGGAGAGGAGATAAGAAAAAGAACCTGCTTAGACTTTGAACTGAGACAAATTTTTGAATCGTAGCCCCAGGGCAAGGAACTTAATTTTTTGGAGTTTAATTTTTCTCATCTTCCAAATCTCTGGATTGTCTTATCATCTATAATATAGAGAAATTAACATTTGCCTGAGAAAACAAGCACAAAATAAAAAGCAAAATGCTAGCATAAGAACTGGCTCATATTAGGTAATTGATACATTGTAGCTATTATTAGTAGAGCACTAAGTATAGAAAAGAGTAAAGGATCTAAAAAAAGTATTTGCGAGACAACGCCCTTAAGCTTTGTAATTCATGGAATGTGGAGAAAACAAGACCCAACAGAGCCAACTGTGCTCATCAACACGTCATTTTGAGACTAGAGAGATGGTAATTTTACAAACTAATATAGTGACATAAGGAAAGAAAGACGTTTATGGGGAAATACAATTGCATTTCATTTGGGCTGGACACATGTGAAGTGCTTAGGAAAATACAGTGGGCGATGCTGGGAGGAGAGTTTCTTACGTGTCTGCAGCCCTGGGAAAAACTCTAGCTTGGAGACACATTAGAGAAGAAACAACGAAGGAAGCAGGCACGACAGTGGCTATTATCACAGAGGACAGGATATAAGATGGATAAGCAGGGGACTGAGAACTCTGAGCAAGCTGTGCATTTAGAAGGATGAAGGGACCTAGAAGAGCTGCTAAATGAGCAGAATAAATAACTGCTGAGATATGACAAGAACCAGCAGAAGGTTCCATTCCAGAAACAGAAGGCTGAGCCTTTCACAAAGGGGATGGACAAGGGTATCAAATAAATCCTGTAAAATAAAGGCTAAGAACCATACACTGGAATTGACCATAGACCATCGGTGACCTTGATGAGTACAGAAGGGCAGAAGTGATATTTCAGTGGATGGAGGTGATGGATAATAAATTGAATAGTAGATAGGTGAGAAGAACTCGCTTAAAATGTTCCATGGAAGAATGGATAAAGAAGATGTGGTACATGTATACAATGGAATATTACTCAGCCATATAATAGAATGAAATAATGTCCTTTCATGGCTTGATCTATGGATGCATGGATGGATCTAGAGATTATCATATTGAGTAAAGTAAGTCAAAGATAAATATCATTTGATACTGCTTATACATGAAATCTAAAAAAAAAAAAACTGATACAAATGAGCCTATTTACAAAATAGAAATAGTCACAGAAATAGAAAAAAAAAATTATGGTTACCAAGAGGGAACGGGGAGGGGAGGGATAATTTGGTAGATTGGGATTGACACATGGACACTACTATCTATAAAATAGAAAACTAATACAGACCTAGTGTATAGCACAGGGAATTCTACTTAATACTCAGTAATGATCTATTTGGGAAAAGAATCTCAAAAAGAGTGGATATATGTATATGTATAACATTCACTTTGCTGAGAAGGCAATGCCACCCCTTTACCTAGAAAATCCCATGGATGGAGGAGCCTGGTAGGCTGCAGTCCATGGGGTCGCTAAGAGTCAGATACAACTGAGCGATTTCACTTTCACTTTTCACTTTCATGCATTGGAGAATGAAATGGCAACCCACTCCAGTGTTCTTGCCTGGAGAAACCAAGGGAGGGGGGAGCCTGGTGGGCTGCCTCTATGGGGTCGCACAGAGTCGGACACGACTGAAGTGACTTAGCAGTAGCAGCAGTACAGCAATAAATTATTTTTACTCCAGTAAAAATAATTTTAAAAAATATTCAAATGTGAAGGTCGGTGAGAAACTTGGAGTCAAGAAGGGGAGAATCAACAGACTTTAGGTATCACCTATGTGGCCAGTAGTGTGTTGGATTCTATTGGATTTCAGAGGGAAAAATGTACACGAGGGGCTAGTTTTTCATATGCTAAAAATACCAATGGAACGTCTACAGAATGCCAAACCCTGGGGGACAGTGACCTCCATTCATGAGGTCCTTTCTTATCACTTGTTTTTCTGCTCATATTTAACTTCATGAACAAGTATATACCTCTGAGTGAGAACTCTGACTTGAGAGTCCCTCGTTTGGATGGTGAATAATAGTATCTCCTTTTGATAAATTTAGGACTTCCCTGGTGGCTCAGACAGTAAAGAATCTGCCTGCAATGCAGGACACCTGGGTTCAATCCCTGAAAGGGGAAGATCCCCTAGAGAAGGAAATGACAACCCACTCCCGTGTCTTGCTTAGGAAATCCCCTGGATAGAGGAGCTTGGTTTACTACAGTCCATGGTATAGTCAGACACAGTTTAGCAACTAACACTTTCACTTTCACCTTTGATAACTTTATAATCCTGGCAACATTTTAGTAAAGGCATAATGAATAATGGCATATAGCATGTTCCATAGTTGTTAATATATCCGACTCAGAGGCTGTGTTAAATGTTGCTATTTTTCAGTCGCTAAGTTGTGTCCAACTCTTTGCAAACCCATGGGCTGCAGTGTGCCAGGCTTCCCTGTCCTTCACTGTCTCCTGGAGTTTGCTCATATTCATGTCTATTGAGTCAGATGCTGCTGTCTAACCATCTCATCCTCCATTGCCCCTTTCTCCTCCTGCCCTCAATCTTTCCCAGCATCAGGATCTTTTCCAATGAATTGACTCTTCCCATCAGGTGGCCAAGTACTGCAGTTTCAGCTTCAGCATCAGTCCTTCCAGTGAACATTCAGGACTGATTTCCTTTAAGATTGACTCATTTGATTTCCTTGCTGTCCAAGGAACTTTTAAGAGTCTTCTCCAGCACCACAGTTCAAAAACATCCATTCTTCGACATTCAAGCTTCTTTATGGTCCAACTCTCTTAGATGAATCTGGCTTAAAAAATTGATTTCTAAAGGAAGTGACTTTATAGCCACAGCAAAGAAAAATCCACAAAATCTTGGTCAGATACTGTTTTTGTTTGATTGAATTAGTCTTTTCACTTTAACTTTGCTGTGTGATTTTGCATGATATGACATTGGGGTGTGTATGCTCCCACATCTTTGGTGTTGGGCTATGACTTACCTGTCTTAGCAGGTGAGTTTTAGATGGAAGCATCCCTTGTGCTCTGCTATTAAAGGAACACACCCCTTGTGACTGCTAGACCAAAGAAAATAGGAGATTGTGTAGCAGTCCTGAAAGCAATCCATAGCCTGAAACAAGACCAGTTCATCCTAGGCGAGACCAGGCGAGCCCCTGCAAACCACAGCCTCGAGAAAGACAATCAATATTTGTTTACAGTAAACCATAAAGGGTTTTGAGGTTTGATGCTACGCCATAAAAAATGATCAATATAGTGTTAATTACATTAAGATAAAATAGGCAATGTGAGGATGACTGAATACTATGGAAAGAAGATATATCTAAACTGCACTTACATAAACTTCTTGGCAAAGCAAGTTTTGATGACAAAATCATTGATAAGAAATTCAGATCACTCTGCTTGTTTGTAAATGTTTTTAAATGTCGGATGTAACTTACATTGTCGTCCAAAGGAAATAAGAGGGAATAACTTATAGTTTCCTCTTGTCCCCAGTTTCGCTTACCCATGGTCTGAAATTGCTAAATGGAAATTTCTAGCATCAGAAAATTGAGATTTAAAACTAAGCACCATTCTGAGTCATGATGAAGTCTTGTGCAGCCCAGCTCGGCTTGGCCCAGGATGGGGACCATGCCTTTGTCCAGCACATCCACTTCCTAGTTGCATGGTTAATATAATCTTGGGGAACAGGATTGGTCAGATTCTGAAAGATAATTCAGTGTGGCTTTTCCTCATTCGATACCTGGTTTCTTCCAATAACATCACTAGATATCGCCCAGACTCTGGCAAAATGTTTGCCACTTTCAAAGCTGTTTTATAAAGTCCATCCTTATGTTTAGATGTGAACACATTTCCCAGTGTTCATAACCATTTCGTGAAATTTGAACCCCTACTTAGACAATTATTTGGAAATAACAATCATGAATTCTTAGGTCTTCTTTTCCATTTTTGTTTTGGCTGTGTCACCTGGCTTGTGAAATCTTAGTTCCCCAATCAGGGATGGAACCTATGCCCCTTGCAGTGGTAGTGAGGAGTCCTAAACACGGGACTGTCAGCAAAGTCCCGGGTCTTCTTTTCGTTCAAGTAAATATTCTCAAATTTCTAAAATACTTTTATAGCATGCTAGTATTTCCGAGGCATGGAGTCTGGTCTCTTCCCACCCCACCCTAGCCCCCACACTCCTATTTTCAATATCATGTGATATTTTTTCAGGTTGCCTCCTTATTAGAATATCTGTAGTTATGTGATAGTGAAACACAAGTTTTCCATGTGTTCTGAGTTCAGAAATATACTATGGGGTCTTTTGAATGTGAATGTTTTTGTTCAATAAAAGAGAGGAAAAGCCAACTGTTTGTACTCTGGACACTCATCCTTGCTTTGAACCAAGACTTAAAGAACAAAAGTAGTATTATGATTTCTGATTCTGAGATTTGGTTTTCCTCACCATGTGATATGCAAGATTCTTTCAAAGAATCCTTTGCATAATCTTACAGTTTCTTCTCCTCTTGCACCCATATCCCACTCTTTTATAGCTGATGACTGTGGTGTTACAGTGCCTTCCCTGGTGGCTCAGATGGTAAAGAATCTTACTGCAATGCTGGAGACCTGGATTCAATCCCTGGGTCAGGAAGACCCCATGGAGAAGGGAATGGCTACCCACTTCAATATTCTTGCCTGGAGAATTCCATGGACAGAGGAGTCTGGTGGGCTACAGTCCATGGGGTCTAGTCTATATACTAAGTAGACGAATTTCTCAAGAAATGTCTGGTGTGCTGGAGGCTGGCCCTACCAATTTGTGACACCTGGTTGTGGAAGCTAGTTTTTAACTATTCAGGAATGTTGTAAACTTTTTCTTAAGTATTTGGTGGGTTAACATCAGTCATGGTGGAGTATTTGCACCATGGAAAGCAGCAGGTGCAACCATCCCAAGGCTTTTTCCCCCTACCATAGAGAGCCTATTTACTAACTTACCACTGTTGTTGACATATCTTTCAACAATTATAAACATCACCTCTCCACGAGAAAATTCAGTCTAATGCTGTGCTGTGAGGTATCCACTCTAAGTAAGGAACTGATTCCTCTCCCATGAAGTGAAAATCACTACTTATATGTCACAACTGTAAAACTGAGAACATAATCATTTAAATCAATTTTGGTGAGGCTTAATTTTTTGTTTGTTTTTTGGATAATCGTAGTTGAAGAAGGGGCTTTCCAGGTAGCTCAGCTGCTCAAGAATCCTCCTGCGATGCAGGAGATCCCAGTTCAATTCCTGGGTCAGGAAGTTTCCCTGGAGAAGAGATAGGCTACCTACTCCAGTGTTCTTGGGCCTCCTTGGTGGCTCAGATGGTAAAGAATCCTCCTGCAAGGCAGGAGACCTGGGTTTGATCCCTGGGTCGGGAAGATCCCTGGAGAAAGGCATGGCAACCCACTCCAATATTCTTGCCTGGAGAATCCCAATGGACAGAAGAGCCTGGTGGGCTACAGTCCATGGGGTTGCAGAGCTGAACAGGACTGAGTGACAAAGCACAGCTAGTTGAGGAAAGCTAACCGATTGGTCAAACAGAGAGTATAAGCCAGTGATTATTTTGGCTGATACACACTAGAGTCACCCGGATTTTTTTTTTTTTTTTATTTAAGAGAGATGTCTCGGTCATACTGCAAACCAATAAAATCAGAATCTCTGAAATGAGCATCAAAATTCCCTGGTGGTTTTGAAAACCACTGCCAAAAACATTAGAGAGAAGGGATGGCAGAGCTGTGTGTTTTCTCAAAGGATGGAGGGGGGTGGAGGTGTTGATGAGGATCCAAGGCTTGTTGAGGAAACACTGACCACGTGACAAGTTGCATTGAATTCATTCCTGCAACAGTTGTGGGGAGTAGAAATGTCTCTTTTCCTATCTCATAGATGTGTCTCAGATTAGGAGCCCTGATGGAACAGGGTAATGAGTTCCTGGCAGGTAGAACCATCCCCAGCTGCAGGGGTAGCAGCTGAGAGTCTCCACGTCTCTCCAGGAGGCTCCCCAGCAGCACCTCTGGTCCCAGAGCCGCTCAGTCCTTCATACCAGGCAACTTCCACCAGATCTGATTAAAGTCATATTCATTCCTAATGACTCAGTTCTGGTGTTAACCTTCTAAAAAGCTTTTCTACTTGGTCTCGTCTCTTCTGACTCAGAAAACTTTCATGTGGCTCTTGGAGTCCAAAGTGAATATCCCCCTCATGAAATTTTCTACATGGCTTTGTGCAATACCTGAGCGTCAGGACTGCATTTTATCTCTGAATCTTCAGACCAGAGCCTAGGCGGTCCATAGTATGTGCTCACTAGATATATGCTGAACAAGTTAGTATGTGTTTCACTCCAAAAGCCTATACTGATAAAGCATTTTTAGGGGGGATATATTTCCTCATTATATATATATATATATATAGTACATCATTACACTGACATACATTCATATATGTGTGTGCATGCATGCTAAGTTGCTTCACACACACATAGACACAGAAGTCGTTCAATCATGTCCGACTCTTTGCGACCCCATGGATTGGAGCCCACCAGGCTCCTCGGTCCATGGGATTTTCCAGGCATGAATACTGGAGCAGGTTGCCATTTCCTTCTCCAGGGGATCTTCCTGACCCAGGGATCAAACCCAGGTCTCCTGCATTGTAGGCAGATGCTTTACCGTCTGAGCTACCAGAGAAGTCCTAAGTTGCTTCAGTAGTGTCCAATTCTTTGAGACCCATGGGCTGTAGTCCACCAGGTTCCTCTGTTCAGGGGATTTCCCAGGCAGGAATACTGGAGTGGGTAGCCACGCCCTCCTCTAGGGGCTTTTCCCAACCCAGGGGTTGAACCCAAGTCCCTTGTGTCTCCTGCTTTGTCAGGCGAGTTCTTTACTACTAACACCACCTGGGAAGCCCAAATACATGTGTATGTTTCCTGGATAAAGAATATTNTCTTTACCACTAACACCACCTGGGAAGCCCAAATACATGTGTATGTTTCCTGGATAAAGAATATTTACTATGATAAAGAATATTTGCTTCATTGGAAAAGAATGCGGGCAACCCATAATACCAAAATAATTACATTTTATGACAAAGTTTAAAACTCTAAAAATATTTACCACAAACTCTCATTAGAGCAACACTTAAAGAATATACATCAGGAAAAATAAAATTGATCCCCAAAGGGAGAGTGTAATACCAGAAGAAAATGTGAGTCAAGAAACCTGGCAAATGTGAGTAAATATAAATAAATATTGACTTTACTACATTAAAATAACAACAAATTAATTCTGTGGCTAAGAAAACACAATGGAATTAAAATCCTGAACAAGGATAACATTTTAGACAAGAAAATCAATGCCATACTGAATACATTCTCTTAAAAAAGGTAATTAAATTAAAAATCAATAATATAGAGTCAAGTCCAAAAAACATATAGTTGCAAGGATTAAAAATGTATTTCTAAAAATGTCATGGATCAAAGTAAAAATAATAAATGTTTCAAATAGTAGTGATAAAAGTGATAGTGATATTACTGCAATGCCAAACCTGTAGGATGTGACTAAAGAGGTTTATAGTAGGAAATTTATAATTATAAACATTTTCATTAGAGAAGGACTGAAAATTGATGAGCTAAGACTGCAATTCAAGGGGTTTGAATAAGAACCGCAGACTATATCCAAGTAAAGGTTAAAAATAATAAATGATATCCAACAAAGAGACTGCCATTGGAGATTCATATAGCCTAAACCTCAGCAACTCCACTCCAAATATTTAAGGAACAGAATTCCCCACAGAGGTTTCCATCCTTCTCTTCAGGCTGTTCCTTCCACCTAAAGAACAAACCAAGATTCCTGTATATGTCTATATCTAAATCTGCTTAAAATGAGCTATTTTAGAGATAAAACATATTTCAACATATTTATGCATTGATAAATGTATAGATTTTAGTTTTTGTTTTATATGTTTGTGTGTGTGTTTGTATGACAACCTGATTTTGTAGCACTGTAACTGTATTGCGATGATTAAAGACAAGGGGCCCCACTAAGGACTAGGCTTCTGGAATCCGTCTTGGATAAGTAAGAGAGATGCAATGTTTGGTCTCAAAGGACATGACGCTCTGGCAGGACATCATGCCCACACCCTCACCTCAAGGGGACTTGATGCCCCTGTGGTTTCCCATTGCAGGAGGTCAAGGTCAGAAAGAAGCTCAAGAATGAGCAGGGAGACTGAGAGTGTTCAGCCTCGAGGCTGACCTCACCGCTGCCTTAAAATGCACAAGTCGGAAGGCATGTAGGCATTCCACGCGGCTTCTGGGTCACAGCAGCAAGTGATGATGAAAAATGACAGTGGGAGAATGATAAAAAGTGGGGAGTGGGAGAAAGAAATGCCACAGGTCTACACTAGCCAATTTTAAGATCCTGGGAGAATTACTGAAGTCAAACTTTTGCTTCCTCCTCTTAATAAAGAGAAAATAATTACTTATTTTGTGGCTTGCCAGGACATTTGCATGAGATTAGACATAGAGCATCCTTAGTGCAGAAGCTGACACAGAGCTATATTACACATATTATACTTGAATGTCAACCAAAAGAACTTTATAAATTTAATTTCTGCCAGTTCAACAACATAGAACAGGCAGAAACCTGGTACAATAATAACCAGTGGTGAGAAGCCTGTATGTCCAGCCTGTTTTTGAAGGCATTTATGACCTTGCTAAAACCAACAGCAATGAAAAGAAACAAACAAAACCCACTGAATACTCCAATTTTACAGCAAAACCCTTTGGGGAAAATATTGACACAAGAAAGGTTTGTATTCATCTTAACTTTTGAATTTGGCAATTATTTACTGTGTCCAGTCGCTATGTTGTATCTGACTCTTTGTGACCCCATGGACTGCAGCATGCCAGCCTTCCCTGTCCTTCAATATCTCCTGGAGTTTTTACTAATAATTTGCTAATAACTAGTTGTTAATATCTAATTACTTATAACTGCTGTTAACACCAGAATAAAACTAACTTCAGCAAACATTGGCCCCTGCTTAATACTCTAGACCATGACTTGTCCATCCAGATGCTGTTGACAAGTGGGGCTGAGCAATTCTTTGCAGTGAGGCTGACTCTTGCATGTAAGATGCTTAGCAGCAGCCCTTCCTATACCCATGAGATGCCAGGAACCCCTTTTCCAAGTGTGACAAGAAAATCATGTCTTCAGATGTCACCAGTGTCTCCTCCTTCCAGGTGAAAACCAGTGCTCTAGACAAACAGAAACTCATATCTTTTTCCTTAATTCTCATTTGGTACCTGGTGGCTCAGATAGTAAAGAATCTGCCTGCAATGCAGAAGGGCTGGGTTCAATCCCTGGGTCAGGAAGATCCCCTGAAAATGGAAATGGCAACCCACTCCAGTATTCTTGCCTGGAGAATCCCATGGCAGAGGACCCTGGAGGACTATAGTCCATGGGGTGACAAAGAGTTGTACTTGATTGAATGATTTACACAGACACACACACAGTGGATTGGAATACTGAGATTTTACTGAATATTTGAAGAAAACAGAATGATATGAGTCAAAAAGAGCACCATGAAATTGAATGAATGCACTTTAAAATGCACGTTTTTATTCATCTCCATCTTGAATCTTCCTTCAAATTCAAAGAAAGAGACTTCGATGACCCAGAGCCTAATTTTGGAATAGAGGCCATGCATCCTCACCACATACAAACATCCTCAAAACTATCTGAAACACTCCCCAAATACTGGATCAAGGACCCACATGAGACAGTATCTCATAGCCCACTGATAGTCAATCTCAAATGATCATTAGTGGTAAAGAATTTTCTTAAATGTCAACAATCAATGCCAGGAAAGTCTACCTTATTCACAAAAATTCCCCTTCACTTTCCTTTATCTTTGTGACATCAGTGGGACAAATACTTGTGGACATTATGAGACAAAGCCCTTAAAATCTTCAAGAAGTGCACCCCTAGACGTGACACAGCAGAATAGAAAGACTGTCTGTTTGCAGACCCTGTAACCCTCTGCTGCCGTACTGGCAAAAAATGGTACGTGGCCACAAGACTGGAGAAGGTCAGTTTTTATAACAATCCCAAAGAAATGCAATGCCAAAGAATGCTCAAACTACTGCACAGTTGCACTCATCTCACACTTTAGTAGAGTAATGCTCAAAATTCTCCAAGCCAGGCTTCAGCAATACGTGAACCATAAACTTTCAGATGTTCAAGCTGGTTTTAGAAAAGGCAAAAGAACCAAAGATCAAATTGCCAACATCCGCTGGATCATGGAAAAAGCAAGACAGTTCCAGAAAAACATCTATTTCTGCTTTATTGACTATGCCAAAGCCTTTGACTGTGTGGATCACAATAAACTGTGGAAAATTCTGAAAGAGATGGGAATACCAGACCACCTGACCTGCCTATTGAGAAACCTGTATGCAGGTCAGGAAGCAACAGTTAGAACTGGACATGGAACAACAGACTGGTTCCAAATAGGAAAAGGAGTACGTCAGGGCTGTATATTGTCACCCTGCTTATTTAACTTACATGCAGAGCACATCATGAGAAACGCTGGGCTGGAAGAAGCACAAGCTGGAATCAAGATTGCCGGGAGAAATCTCAATAACCTCACATATGCAGATGNCCATCACTTCATGGGAAATAGATGGGGAAACAGTGGAAACAGTGTCAGACTTGATTTTTGGGGGCTCCAAAATCACTGCAGATGGTGACTGCAGCCATGAAATTAAAAGACGCTTACTCCTCAGAAGGAAAGTTATGACCAACCTAGATAGCATATTCAAAAGCAGAGACATTACTTTGCCAACAAAGGTCCGTCTAGTCAAGGCTCTGGTTTTTCCAGTGGTCATGTATGGATGTGAGAGTTGGACTGTGAAGAAAGCTGAGCGCTGAAGAATTGATGGTTTTGAACTGTGGTGTTGGAGAACACTCTTGAGAGTCCCTTGGACTGCAAGGAGATCCAACCAGTCCATTCTAAAGGAGATCGGTCCTGGGTGTTCTTTGGAAGGACTGAAGCTAAAGATGAAACTCCAGTACTTTGGCCACCTCATGTGAAGAGTTGACTCATTGGAAAAGACTCTGATGCTGGGAGGGATTGGGGGCAGGAGGAGAAGGGGGTGACAGAGGATGAGGTGGCTGAATGGCATCACCGACTTGATGGACATGAATTTGAGTGAACTCCGGGAATTGGTGATAGACGGGGAGGCCTGGCATGCTGCAGTTCATGGGGCTGCAAAGAGTCGGACATGACCGAGTGACTGAACTTAACTGAACTGAAGCCCCCTTACTTATGAAGAGTACTTTATAAATATGTCATTTTCAAGTATCTTCTGGTTCATATCAAGGTTTCCTTTAGCATCCAATGTAAAGTGTTTACTGTTAGTATATATGCCTCCAATATGGGTTAGCATTTTAATTATCATCAAATATCTCCAATCCTATGAAGGTACTTAAATTTCATGCACATGGCCCCATCCTGAAACTGACATCTTGAAGCATCAGATTGTAATACGTGTGTGAAAGTCGCTCAGTCATGTTTATCTCTGTGATTCCCCAGGGACTGCAGGCCACCAGGCTCCTCTGTCCATGGAATTCTCTAAGCAAGAACACTGGAGTGGGTTGTTGTTTAGTCGCTCAGTTGTGTCCGACTCTTTGCAACCCCATAGACTGTAATCCGCCAGGTTCCTCTGTCCATGGGGTTCTCCAGGCAGGAATCCTGGAGTGGGTTGCAATCCCTTCTCCAGGGGATCTTCACAACCCAGGGATTGAACCCAGGTCTCTTGCATTGGAGGCAGATTCTTTACCATCTGAGCCACCAGGGAAATCCAGCTGACTGTAAAGTCCTCCATTATTTCAGACACTCTATAAGGAATGTTATACTGATAGATAGAAACCAGCTTACTTTCTTTAGAAAATACAAAGTTAATTTTTTTTTTCCAGGCAAGGTTAACCATTTTCATACATGGTCTTGTACTGCATTGAAGGCTGTGTTAATTAATTTGGTGTCTTAGTTTATGCAGGGAATGAATATTGTTCAATGGATGGAACAGCCAATCTGAAAACAAATTTTTCCCTTTTTAAAACTTTAAAAATGATCGATTTAATGTCTGAAATAGCAAACACACTGAAGCCATTAAGAGCTAAATTACTCAAATGTTTTTCAAATAAGCTGCTCAGAAGTCTTTGATCCTGTTAGCTGACAGCCGAATGGCAGCCCCAGCATGGGCCTCTTAAGACAGGGTAGGGGGCGGTCTGCTGACATGTCCCGCGCCCTGAGGCCTGGAGCCACTCTGGGAGCAGAAGACCACTGGAGGCCCTGAAAGGAGCACTCAGCTATATCATAATCCCAACACCCAACGAGAGGGAAAAAGCAGTCCTTTTATCGTTTTAGATGAGTGTTGTCCTCGAGTTTGCTGAGTTAGCCAGATTCTATTCATTTTCACCAAATTGTTTTATTTAAAAAATAGCGTTTTAGAAGAGCACTCTAAATGAGCTTATAGTTATCAGTGGGAGGGATAGTTAGGGAGTTTGGGGTTGATATGTACTCTCTGCTGTATTTAAAATAAATAACCAACAAGGACCTGCTGTATAGCACAGGGAACTCTGTGCTCAGTAATAAACTAAATTGGAAAAGAATACATATATGTATGTATAATTGAATCATTTTTCTGTACACCTGAAACTAACGTAACATTGTTAATTAACTATATAGTCCAACATAAAATAAGAATTTTTAAGTAAAGCATTAAAAAAAAATTCTAACCTCAAACCTAGATCAAAGAAATGGTCCTGAGAAAAGAGAGTTCGCAGGCCTCCTTCCTCTCCTCCTTACTGAGCAGTCCTGGGCCTATTCCTGAGTCTCTCAAAGTCCTCTTGGAATGATTAGGGCCACCCCAACAAGTCCAATCCAGAGTTAGCAACTAATACCAGATTGATCTAGAAATTCATGGTGAGAATTGCAGCTCTATGACAGAAGGGCAGGAAGATGCCACCTTTCAGATTCCCCCACCGACTAGGTATGCTGGGACCCTCCCCTGTATATGTGGACCCTCCAGGTACCACATAAACAGTCTCCAAGTCCAGCATGAAAGCTTGAAGCATGCCCACCCGGGAGCAGCTGTCATGGCCTGTGGTCAGGGCTGCCATTCACCGTTGTCTGTAGCATCATGTCTTGAAAGGCTGGGTACCATCAGAAGAGTCAGAAGGGCGCCCCTCAGCATGCAATAGACTTCTGTGGGCACCATGGCACCCTGAGGGTGCAGGGTCCCTCGCCCTTTAGCAGGCAGATGTAACACTGCGGGGGAGAGGGACAACGGCTCCATAATTCAGCCGTCTGCTGCTTTATCACAACTCTCAGCAGCTCTCTAATGAATGTTTCCGAATGCATGTTTCTAACTGATAATCAAACTCAGAACAAGTCCTAATTGGGTTTTCTAGTGATAGAGGAGGGTCTATATTAGCTTGGCAGATGTCCCACTAATGTTAGATTAAAACTATAAACATTGCACACTTAAAAAAAAAATCCTGCTTTGGTTGGTTCTTAAACATATACAGAGAGCTGGATTTATGGATATTCACATATTCAAACAGCTTTTAACTATGGTCTGTCCCCAAAGAGAAAAGTCAGAAAAATGCCTGGCATAGGGGAAGATGCTAGTAGAGGTATTTTAACTTGTACATAGAGAGTCAGGAAGATGAAAGTTTATCAGAAATTTGAAAGGGGGGAAAAATATTGCTACTTATATTTAACTAAAATATTTCCGAGCTAGGCTTGTTACTTTTCTTTAATCATTAATGTGATTAATCAACCTCTGGCTCTCACTTGAAGCCTCCACCTTCCCTGGCTAGACATTTTTTATAAAGTTTAGGGAGCTTAGAATAAGGGAAGAAAACATAAAACTTGCACCTCTTCTGACCCTTCACTGTGCCCTTTAAAGAGCTAAATGATCTTTGAAGCCCACACCTATCACACTGCCTGGCCAAGAGTACATCCTCAAAACAATGTTTGCTAAAAATTGAATGAATAAGTAGGACTCAGAGGAGCTTTGGGGAAGCAAGACTACTCTGTATGATATTACGATGGTGACTATGTGACATTATACATTGGTCTAGACCCATAGAATGTGTGAAACTAAGAGGGACTCTGATGCAAATGATAAACGTTAGGCAATGATTGTGTGTCTATGTGGTTCGTCAGTCATACAATTGTATCCTTTTTTGGGGACAATGGTAATTGGGGGAAGCTATGTGGCAGGTGGGGAAGGAGGTGTAGGGAAACTTTTGTGCCTTCTGCTCCATTTTATTATGAATCTGAAACTGTTCTTTAAAAAAAAAATCTGGATTAAAAAAATATTGACAGCACTGAAAAAATTGAATTAACAGTGGTTAAATTAAAATACAAGTAAATTCATTTCCATAATGTATTTTATCAAATTTTGAATAAGTCTTTGATGAAACAGATGTGTGTACGTTTGAACTGATATAATTAATTCTCAGGTCTAAGGTCGTCTCAGACGGCATGTGATTTAAGGTTCTCTTTTTTACGTATGTGCAATCTGGGGCCCTGTGAGAGCTGGCAATTTGTCCTAGAAGAACAGAGTGTGAACCCAGAATTCCTCACCTGGTCCTTTGATGCAGCTTTCTTTCCTGTATCTGTTCCAGCCCTGGCCAGTGAATCCATCAGCAAAGTCAGAGGGGCCTGCGTGTGTGGACATGTCCCTAGCTGCCTGCAGACATTATTCCCAGGCCACCCCCAAAGTGAGGCCAGTCCAAACAAGAACAAGTTCCAATTTCTACCCGTTTGATATGTTAAACTCACATCCCTGGTTGTTCACTCAGATGGGGAGTTGATTCTTCACTTAGAGGAGGGCATGTTGCCATCTTTGAACCTTCCACCATGGTTCTACCTCTTCTTTACCCCAAACACTTTAAAAGCAAAAACCTCTCAGCAAGGCCTGGGGTTCTCCTGCCCCGTTCTCTCCACCCACCCTGTTACCTGCTCTGTTACCTGCCCATTTCATCCTCAGATGAAGACTCAAAGCAGAGATGTGTGTTCCCGGGACCTCTCTCCACTCTGGTGCTTCAGAACTGCTGGCTAACACCACTTCTCCTCTGGGGGGTCTTGGAGCACAGCTTAGCTCCTTCTGGGGAAACTACCCTTTTCTCCATACCCAGGATCCCACGCTGAAGGCTTTAACAAAATGCAGTATTTTGTTGTTATTTTGAACCACTCTTACAATATTTTCCTTTTGAAACCATTGGTTTTTTAATCTGAGTGTTTGTCTTTATCTCCGTCATAATAATGTTTTTATAGACTATGGATTGAACGCACATCTCTTATGTCTCCTGCATTGGCAGGTGGGTTCGTTACACAGGCACCACCTGGGAAGTCCTTTGAGATCAAAGGGATCCCATATATTCATTTATGTAGAACTGAGTATTTGAATTATTTTTCAACTGTTTTTGCAAGGGAACTGAAATATAAAGAAGCTCCTGGCCAACCTAGACAGATGATGAAATCTCTGAACAGAGTCCTGAAGCTCAGACCTGCTCCACTGCTTCCCTTCCTCCCCAGGAAGTTCCAGCACCATGATTTCCACAAAAGACCATAAACTACAAACACAGATTTGTGATTGACCAGGCAAAAGGGTTGGACATGACTTAGCAACTTTAAAAAAGCAACAACTATATAATTTAATTTACTAAGACGTGATTTAGCCACTGCAGATGGAGAAAAGGTTGTTTGGGGCTCACTCTGATCTTCAGTTGTATCCTGATTCATATTTTACAATTTAAAGATTTTATTTTTATTATTTTTTTACCATATTTTAAGATTTTATGATTCATTTTGACACATGGATCTTCTAACATCGATCTTCTGACTTGGTTAAGGCAAGCTATGGGCAAGCCCATCAGGAGAGAAATGAGAAACTAACAGGGATACAGGGTCAGAAATCTCAGCTCTGGGTCCACTCTGGGATGTGTGGCAGCCTCATGGCTGATAAGGCCTCTGAGAATGTGAGCAATGCTCCCAAATCCACTCCACTGATACCCCTACCCTCCCACTTCCCTGCACACAGCCTGCTGAGGGTAACTGACTTCATGAAGCCGGGGACTGAAAAGTTGGCTCCTCCCAGAAGTGTGGGATCATGTAGGACTTTAGTCCTGCACAATCCAGGCCTGGGCACTGGGAGGAGGTCTGGAGTCTAGTCTATTCCATGGCACCTGTAGACCTGGCCTTCTCCTCCATGCATCCAGGGTGGCCAGTGTTCAACATGGAGGAAAGGAGAGGGTCAACTCTTTTAATACTGTAATATTTCTTCATTAATAAACATAAAAAGTAGTACAAACTGCAGGTAGGTTCAAGAAAGGTAGTAACAAAAAGGAATGAACAAGATAGGAGATATGTTAGAGGACCAGAGCCTAGTAGGTGCCACCTGGGGCAGCCGGCCATCACAAGAAGCTTGGACCAAGGACTGGAACTTTAAGGGGACTCTTTGTACTATTTTGTCTAGTTTGGGCCAATGTTCGTTACATCTCCGACTTCACTTTTTGTAACTACAATAGATGATGCTGTTGTTGTTTAGCCGATAAGTCCTGTCTGACTTTGCAACCTTTGGACTGTAGCCTAACAGGCTCCTTTGTCCATGGGATTTCCCAGGCAAGAATACTGGAGTGGGTTGTCATTTCCTCCTCCAGGGGATCTCTCTGACCCAGGGATTGAACTCGTGTCTCCTCCTGCATTGCAGGCAAATTCTTTACCCACTGAGCCATTTGGGAAATCCTGCAAATAGGTATGTCTAAGCACTTACAAAGGCTTCTGAATGATAGATTTAATTTGATGAGAAAACTTTAATTATTACGTTTAATAGAAACAGAATGATACCTTGTCTTTATTCTGAATCATGCTTAAATGCTTTGAAAGCACACGTATGACTTACCAACGTTTCGTTAAATTACCCTCTGTACTTTATTGCCTAGCAAAAATTGTAGAATCTAATAGTATAAACATGAAAATTAGTTAATACCTGTTTTCCATTACCAAGAAGAGACATCTTCACCTGGGATAGCTATAAAACAACCCAAGTGTGTTAGTCGCTCAGTCACATCCGACTCTTTGTGACCCCATGTGCTGTAGCCTGCCAAGCTCCTTTGTCCCTGGGATTCTCCTGGCAAGAAGTTTGGAGTGGGTTACCATATCCTCCTCCAAGGAATCATCTTGATCCAGGGATTGAACCCTGGTCTCCTGCACCATAGCCAGATTCTTTACCATCTGAGCCATCGAAGAAAGAAAAACCCTACTGCTTGGAGCGTGATTAGTTATTAGGAATCCAGAGAATCTCTGATGAGTAACTACTGCAAGAGTAGCTCAACGCATCCCAGGTCCCATGCATGAGGCACAGAGGAAAAGCCTAACCATCTCCATGTTCATGATTTCTCTGTACTCCGAATGTGTGTTTTAAGCCACTCCATCAATGTCGTCTCCGTCCAGATCTAACTGTTCATTTTAGCTTGAATTTTAGATACAGATCCTACCCTGTATGCCTCTTGTTCCAGAGGACCTATGCCTTTTTTCCCAAAAGCAGAGGTGTTGGCCCCAGTGGCAGTGCTGACAACAGGCTAGGTTATTAGCTAGAAATGGCTTGGAAGCTGCCCTGTTGGGAGGATTTTCTTATCAGCTGCTCCCACCCACTTTTAATTCATGTTGATCCATTTCAGAAGATAAATCTTGCCCAGATCAGCTCTGTGAATGGGAGTCAGAGATGAAAGTGTTATTCAAATTTTCTAACATTTACAAGCAAAGTAGGGGGGGAGGGGCACACCTGCAGAATAGGTATACCTCCAGAAAGACAGAGGAAAAAATAACGTATTATTGGTGAAAATGCGGAGGATGGAGTTCATTCTCTGCCTGACGGATAGATTACATAGCATCTCGTCTGTTGAGCAGCTTTAGTAGTGAAGACAGAGCTCTGTGTGCTGCTTGGCCAGTCCTGGGAATATGCTTTACTCTGACCCACAGACTGCCCTTGGCAGACTTAGCACTTCCCTAACTTTCCACACTCTGGTACCCATGAAAGATTAAAGTATTTGCACAGATCACTAAGTTAGCTGTGGACTCGTCTGCCCCCTGAAGACTGAGAGAATCAATATTAATACTTCAGCATAAACTTGCAATTGATACTTTCAGATTGTGATGCTGGAGTAGACTCTTGGAGAGTCCCTTGGACTGCAAGGAGATCAGACCCGTCAACCCTAAATATTCATTGGAAGGACTGATGCTGAAACTGCAATACTTTGGCCACCTGAAGAGCCAACTCATTGGAAAGAGCCAACTCATTCCTGATGCCGGGAAAGACTGAGGGAAGAAGGGGGCAACAGAGGATGAGATGGTTGGATGGCATCACCAACTCAGTGAACATGAGTTTGAGCAAACTCTGGGAGGCAGTGAAGGACAGGGAAGCCTAGTGTGCTGCAGTCCATGGGATCAGAGTCAGACATGACTTAGTGACTGAACAACAACAATGGATTAGTAATACTGATTGGAATAATATGATTGATTGGAGTCATTTAATCTCTCCTTGCACTCCTTGTGCACACATATGTGAATAGTGAATCTAAGGATTATCACATAATGAATTTGTGTAAAGCCAACTTACCTTCTGAGAAGATAATTGAAAGCATGTACTCAGATTCTGAGAGTTTTTCAGAGTTTCATTTTATATGAAGAATGGTGTTCGTTCATCCTGAGACTTCTAAATACAACTGTCACAACTACCGCGACTGCACCAAATTACAATCTCAGGGCTCTCTCTGACAGCCTTGCTGGCTTGTGGGGACATCCCTCTTCCCATTTGCATGTGTCTGGTCACTGGCACCTGCCATGATGCTACTTCAGGTCCTCACCCTCCTGGGTGCTGCACACAGCCCAGTGCCTGCCCTCCTGG
The DNA here is from genome assembly GCA_006410935.1 of Redunca redunca. NCBI lineage: Eukaryota > Metazoa > Chordata > Mammalia > Artiodactyla > Bovidae > Redunca > Redunca redunca. The sequence goes on from SJYQ01002426.1 coordinate 524,896, forward strand.
TCCTGAACCATGAACTTCAAGGTCAGCATGTCATCAGCCTCACAGAGGACCGCAGTCACCTCTGCTCCCTCTTACAGCTGAGGAAGCAAATGCTGAATGGATGCCCTCAGGCTTATAGAGCTGATTCCTGGAAGGTTGGCCAAACCTCAGCTCTATTTGTCCTCCAAGCCTGTGACATTAGTGCGGTCAGCGTCCACCATCTTCCTACGTTGCCTCAGTTGGGCAGCAGCTCCACTCTTGTTACCACTTGCCTCTATTCTTTCCACATTCTCATGAGTTAAGGTCTCCTTACAAACCCCCAGGTAGGAGGAGGTAGGGTGAATAATCTTCAGTTCAGTTCAGTTCAGTCACTCAGTCGTGTCTGACTCTTTGTGACCCCACGCCAGGCCTCCCTGTCCATCACCAACTCCTGTAGTCTACTCAAACTCATGTCCATCAAGTCGGTGATGTCATCCAACCATCTCATCCTCTGTTGTCCCCTTCTCCGCTCACCTTCAATCTTTCCCAGCATCAGAGTCTTTTCCAATGAGTCAGTTCTTCACATCAGACAGCCAAACTATTGGAGTTTCAGCTTTGACATCAGTCTTTCCAAAGAATATTCAGGGTTGATTTCCTTTAGGATTCAGGAATCAATCCTAAAGGAAATTCAACCAGTCTATCTAAAGGAATAATCTTACATAAGAAAATTTTATATCACTTCCTCAGTAAGTGGACCCAGAGGATTCCCTCCTCCTCACTACAATGGGAAGAAATCTGGTCAGAGATATATGTATTGCTAGTTTAGAGAAAGGTCACCAATGACATTCAAAAATAAGAAATGTTCAGAAATTTTAATTCACATAGATACATGCACCCCAGTGTTCAAAGTAGCATGGTTCACAATAGCCAAGACATGGAAGCAACCTAAGTGTCCATCAATAGATGAATGGATAAAGAAGATGTGTTACAAATACACAATGGAATACTACTCAGCCATAAGAAAGAATGAAATAATGCTCTTTGTAGCAACATGAATGACCTTAGAGATTATTATACTAAGTAAAGTAAGTCAGACCGAGAAAGACAAATACCATATGATATCACTTATATGTGAAATCTAAAATATGATGCAAATGAACTTGTTTACAAACCAGGAAGAAATTCACAGACATAGAAAACAAACTTAGGGTTGCCAAAGGGAAAAGCCTTGGGGAGGGATAAATGAGGAGTTTGCAATTAGCAGACACAAACTACTATATATAGAATAGATAGACAACAAGGACCTACTGACAGCACTGGGCACTGTATTCAATACTCTGCAATAAACTACAGTGGAAAGGGATATGAAGAAATATATATAAATATGAAAGTGTTAATCCCTCAGTCATGTCTGACTGTTTGCAACCCCATGGAATGTAGCTTGTCAGGCTCCTCTGTCCATGGAAACCTCCAAGCAAGTATGCTGGAGTGGGGTTGCATTTCCTTCTCCAGGGGATCTTCCCAACCCAGGGCTCAAACCTGAGTCTCTCGCATTGCAGGCAGATTCTTTACAGTGTGAGCCAGGGAGTGTGCATATATAAATATATATTAATATGTGTGTGTTTGTGTGTGTGTGTGTGCACGATCAATCACTAACTGGTGTCTGACTCTGTGAACCCATGGATTGTAGCCTGCCAGGCTCCTCTGTTCATGGAGTTTTATGGGAAACAATAGTGGAGCAGGTTGCCATTTCCTACTCCAAAGGATCTTCCCAACCAAAGGGTCTAACTTGTGTCTCCTATATTGGCAGGTGATTCTCTACCACCAAGCCACTTAAGAAGCTGTACATGTGTACATATATGATGAAATTCCTTGCTGTATACCAGAAAATAACAGAGCATTTTAAATCAACTATTCAGTTCAGTCTCTCAGCCATGTCCATCTCTTTGCGACCCCATGGACTGCAGCACACCAGGGTTCCCTGTCCATCACCAACTCCTGAAGCTTGCTCAAACTCATGTCCATCGAATCGGTGATGTCATCCAACTATCTCATCCTCTGTTGTCCCATTCTCCTCCTGCCTTCAATCTTTCCCGGCATCCAGGTCTTTTCCATTGAGTCAGTTCTTTGCATCAGGTGGCCAAAGTATTAAAGTTTCACCTTCAGCATCAGTCCTTCCAATGGATATTCAAGACTGATTTCCTTTAGGATTGACTAGTTTGATCTCCTTTCAGTTCAAGAGACCCTCAAGAACACTCTCCAACACCGCAGTTCAAAAGCATCAATTCTTCAGTGTTGAACTTTCTTTATAGTCCAACTCTAATATCTATACATGACTACTGGAAAACCATAGCTTCAACTAGATGGACCTTTGTTAGTAAAGTAGTCTCTGCTTTTTAACATGCTGTCTAGGTTGGTGATAGCTTTTCTTTCAAGGAGCAAGCATCTTTTAATTTCATGGCTGTAGTCACCATCTGCAGTGATTTTGGAGTCCCCCAAAATAAAAGCTGTCACTGTTTCCATTGTTTGCCCATCTATTTGCCATGAAGTAATGGTACCAGATGCTATGATCTTAGTTTTCTGAATATTGAGTTTTAAGCCAACTTTTTCACTCTCTTCTTTCACTTTCAACAAGACGCTCTTTAGTTCTTCGCTTTCTGTCATTAGGGTGGTGTCATCTGCATATCTGAGGTTCTTGATATTTCTCCCAGCAATCTTGATTCCAGCTTGTGCTTCATCCAGCCCAGTGTTTCTCATGATGTACTCTGAATATAAGTTAATTAAGCAGAGTGACAATATACAGCCTTGACGTACTCCTTTCCCTATTTGGAGCCAGTCTGTTGTTCCATGTCCAGTTCTAACTGTTGCTTCTTAACCTGCATACAGATTTCTCAAGAGGCAGGTCTGGTGATCTGGTATTCCCATCTCGTGAAGAATTTTCTACAGTTCGTTGTTATCCACACAGTCAAAGGCTTTGGTGTAGACAATAAAGCAGAAGTAGATGTTTTTCTGGAATTCTTGCTTTTCTGATGATCCAATGGATGTTGGCAGTTTGATTTCTGTTTCCTCTGCCTTTTCTAAATCCAGCTTGAACATATGGAAGTTAGTTCACAGTCCACATACTGTTGAAGCCTAGCTTGGAGAATTTTGAGCACTACTTCGCTAGTGTGTGAGATGAGTGCAATTCTGAGGTAGTTTGAACATTCTTTGGCATTGCTTTTCTTTGGGATTGAAATGAAAAATAACCTTTTTTAGTCCTGTGGCCACTGCTGAATTTTCCAAATTTTCTATACTATAAATTTCCAAATCAACTATACTTCAATTTAAAAATTTAAAAAGAGTAAAAATGAAAAAATGTTCTGATTGCCAGCTCTTTCAAAAATGCAAAATCTACCTTCACTCAAAAAATCATTTACTAGGGGACTAATGTACTGTCAAGATTGTGCTTTCCATACGTTACCTACCAAATCTTGATTACTACCCTAAGAGCAAACATTTTGCCTCTTTTGAAGGTGAGGAATCTACATCTTAGAAGCATAGATTGTTAGGTTGGTGAGATCAGTATGTCTATAGTGAAGATGGACAGAAAGCATGGATTTGTCCAGTGTAAACAAACTACAAGACAAAGGCAAAGGGAAAGATACACTATGAGCATCTTCAAAAGTGCATTGTTCTCAGAGATCCCATATAACAAATTTATTGCAGATTTTAGCTAGGCACTCACAAACATTCCATACTCTACTATTTCTCAGTCTTATTTAGGATTAAGTTCTTTTAAAGTATCTCAATATAAGTGCACATTCTCCTAAGAAAAGGACAGACGATCCAAATGTTGTTGTTTCCCTCCTTCTTCCTTCCAAAAAGCACTAGAAGAGTGGGTGTGCCCGGGAGGCATAGGCAGTGGGAGCCCTGGGTGTGGGCAGCAGAGAAATCTTGTCTCCTTGGGCATTTGCTCTGAGCAAGGGCCGACTGAGGTCAACTGCTTGGCGACTGCAGTTGGGAATCATGTTTGTATTAAGAAAGAGTTCGGATCCCATGACCTTCTGACCAAAGCAAGTGCACTTGACCTCAGATGGTCACAACTTCTCCAAGGTGGGTTTCAGAACACTCAGAGGTGCTGCTTCCTGCTGGACAGAGGTCTTAACCCTGGCTCCTGGGTCAAGCCTGCAAAGTTGCCCTTTTAAAGAAATGCTAAAGTGCCTCCTCTTTTGCTTTGCCAAGTCCCAAGTTTCCTGTTGGAGGGAGAATCCCAGGGATGGAGGAGCCTGGTAGGCTGCCATCTATGGGGTCGCACAGAGTCAGACACGACTGAGGCGACTTAGCAGCAGCAGCAGCAGCAAGTTTCCTGTCATTGAGTCTCTCCAGGGTGTCTCTCTTAAGTCCCTGGTGCTCCTTCCCTGATCCAGAGTCTCATCTTTTTGTCCTGATTTCTCCTGCAAATCTACAGACCCAGGGATTCCTCCTGACTTACACAGGGATAAATTAATGTTCCTCAGATCACTGTGTCTAAATCACATGCACGTTTTCATTTAGTATAAGTTCATATTTTGAAGATAATTTAAAATATGGAATTCTGGAACAGCCTTATTTAGAGTTTAGAAGGAGAATGCTTGCTTGTACATGCTAAGTTGCTTCAGTCCTGTCTGACTCTGTGCAACTCCATGGACTCTAGTCCACCAGGCTCCTCTGCCCATGGGATTCTCCAAGCAAAAATACTGGAGTGGGTTGCCATACCTTTCTCCAGGGGATAGTTCTGACTCAGGGCTCAAACCCACGAGAAGGAGAATACTGAAAATGATAACTCAGATTCAGATCAGTGTTTCAAAAAATCTCTAGTCCACAAGATCTGGCAGACAACATAAAAACTAATAACTCCTCATTAAACCATTTCCACTCAGGATGGACATCCTGCTGCCGTATCTGGTTGTCGTATCGAAGCTAGTTTCCTGTCTCCTCCAGGAAGCAGATTATAGCATTAGAGCAGTAGCAGCGCAGCTGTGGAGAAGGCAATGGCACCCCACTCCAGTACTCTTGCCTGGAAAATCCCATAGACGGAGGAGCCTGGAAGGCTGCAGTCCATGTGGTCGCTGGGGGTCGGACACGACTAAGCGACTTCCCTTCCAATTTTATTTTCATGCATTGGAGAAGGAAATGGCAACCCACTCCAGTGTTCTTTTCTAGAGAATCCCCAGGGACAGGGGAGCCTGGTGGGCTGCCGTCTATGGGGTTGCACAGAGTCGGACACAACTGAAGCAACTTAGCTGCAGCAGCATTAGCAGCCCAGCTGTAAGTCTTACAAAACAGGGTTTGTAAACTAAAGTCAATTCACTCCCTAGGAGGAAACCCCACTCCTTAGTTGTCCCTCATGTGAAAAGAGTAACAATTTTTCATGTTTTGATGCTGTATTTGAAGTGTCTTAGATTTGTTCACTTTGTCCCCTGTAGCTCAGCTTCAATCCAGACTGTCATGAAACTGACGGAACTTCAAGTGAGACAAAATGAACCTCACCTAAGTGCAACAGGACACATCTCTAAAGAAAAACCAGAGTACCAGCATGTCCATCACAGACCCACCACAGCCCAACAATCACGGTGTCTACAGATTCAGGACATTCTTCCTTTCTAAAGGAAAAGAACACTTGATTAAAGATAAGGCTTCATTATCCAAGGACTACTTTGTTTACTACATTAGGAAGTGTGTTTCAGTGTTATCTATTGTGTGTCAGTTTAATCAGCAACTACCAAAAGATCACAGTCTGTGAGTTGAATCCTGTCAGAGGAAAGAATAGTGAAGGAAACGGGGATCAATCAGAAATGAGAGAACAAATCCCCTCGTGATCTGTCTTTGACCTGAATTCAAGAATTTTAGAAACTCAGAGCCAGAGAGGAAGAGAAATCATTCAGTTCAGGCGGGGGGATCCTATCAGTGCTGAGAATCTCTGCTACTTCCTCAGGCCCAGGGATCCTTGTGGCAGGACAGTGTTTAGCAGGCTAGACTTACCAAATAATAATTTGGTTTGTATTGCAATTATATGAAAATAAGTTGAATGGTTCTATGAAGACTTACAAGACCTTTAAGAATTAACACTAAAAAAAGATGTCCTTTTCATCATAGGAGAGTAGAATGCAAAAGTAGGAAGTCAAGAAACACCTGGATTAACAGGCAAATTTGGCCTTGGAGTACAGAATGAAGCAGGAAAAATGCTAATAGAGTTCTGTCAAGAGAATGCACTGGTCAGAGCAAACACCCTCTTCCCATAACACAAAAGAAGGCTCTACACATGAACTTCACCAGATGGCCAACACTGAAATCAGACTGATTATATTCTTTGCAGCCAAAGATGGAGAAGCTCTATACAATGAGCAAAAACAAGACTGGGAGCTGACTGTGACTCAGATCATGAACTCCTTATTGCCAAATTTAGACTTAAATTAAAGGAAGTAGGGAAAACCACTAGACCATTCAGGTATGACCTATAAAGACCATCCCCCAAAAAAAGAAATGCAAAAAAGTAAAATGGCTGTCTGAAGAGGCCTTACAGATAGCTGTGAAAAGAAGTGAAAAGCAAAGGAGAAAAGGAAAGATATACCCATTTCAATGCAGAGTTCCAAAAAATAACAGGGAAAGATAAAAAAAAGCCTTCCTCAGTGATCAGTGCAAAGAAATAGAGGAAAACAATAGAATGGGAAAGACTAGAGATCTCTTCAAGAAAATTAGAGATACCAAGGGAACATATCATGCAAAGATGGGCTCAATAAAGGACAGAAATGGTAGGGACCCAGCAGAAGCAGAAGATATTAAGAAGAGGTGGCAAGAATACACAGAAGAACTATACAAAAAAGATCTTCACGACCAAAATAATCACGATGGTGTGATCACTCACCTAGAGCCAGATATCCTGGAATGTGAAGTCAAGTGGGCCATAGGAAGCATTACTATGAACAAAGCTAGTGAGGGTGATGGAACTCCAGTTGAGCTCTTTCAAATCCTGAAAGATGATGCTGTAAAAGTGCTGCACTCAATATGCCAGCAAATCTGGAAAACACAGCAGTGGACACAGGACTGGAAAAGGTCAGTTTTCATTCCAATCCCAAAGAAAGGCAATGCCAAAGAATGCTCAAACTACCACACAATTGCACTCATCTCACATACTAGCAAAATAATTCTCAAAATTCTCCAAGTGAGGCTTCAACAGTACATGAACTGTGAACTTCCAGATGTTCAAGCTGGTTTTAGAAAAGGGAGATGAATCAGAGATCAAATTGCCAACATCCAAAATCCTCTGGATCATCAAAGAAGCAAGAGAGTTCCAGAAAAACATCTACTTTATTGTCTACACTAAAGCCTTTGACTGTGTGGATCACAACAAACTGGAAAATTCTGAAAGAGATTGGAATACCAGACCACCTGACCTGCCTCTTGAGACACCTGTATGCAGGTCAAGAGGCAACTGTTAGAACTGGACATGGAACAACAGACTGGCTCCAAATTGGGAAAGGATTACATCAAGGCTGTATTTTGTCAGCCTGCTTATTTAGTTTATATGCAGAGTACATCATGAGAAACACTAGGCTTGAGGAAGTCAAGCTGGAATCAAGATTGCCAGGAGAAATACCAATAACCTCAGAAATGCAGATGATACCACCCTTATGGCAGAAATTGAAGAATTAAAGAGCCTCTTGATGCAAGTGAAAGAGGAGAGTGAAAAACTTGGCTTAAAACTCAACATTCAAAAAGCAAGGATCATGGCATCTGGTCCCATCACTTCATGGCAAATAGATGGGGAAACAGTGAGAGACTTTATTTGGGGGGGCTCCAAAATCACTGCAGATTTATTTTTGGGGGCTCCAAAATCACTGCAGATGGTGACTGCAACCATAAAATTAAAAGACGCTTGCTCCTTGGAAAGAAAGTTATGACCAACCCAGACACCTTATTAAAAATCAGAGACATTACTTTGCCAACAAAGATTTGTCTAGTCAAGGCTATGGTTTTTCCAGTAGTTATGTAAGGATGTGAGAATTGGTCTATAAAGAAAGCTGAGTGCCAAAGAACTGATCCTTTTGAACTGTGGTGCTGGAGAAGACTCTTGAGAGTCCCTTGGATTGCAAGGAGATCCATCCAGTCTATCCTAAAGGAGATCAGTCCTAAGTGTTCATTGGAAGGACTGATACTGAAGCCGAAACTCCAATATTTTGGCCACCTAATGTGAAGAGCTGACTCATTTGAAAAAGACCCTGATGCTGGAAAAGATTGAAGGTAGGAGGAGAAGGGGATGACAGAGGATGAGATGGTTGGATGGTATCAGCAACTAATGGACATGAGTTTGGGTAAACTCCAGGAGTTGGTGATGGACAGGTAGGCCTCGTGTGCTGCAGTCCGTGGAGTTACAAAGAGTTGGTCATGACTGAGCGACTGAACTGAACCAATCTAATTATATTTTGGGGGCTTCCCTGGTGGCTCAAAGGGTAAAAGAATCTGCCTGCCATGCAGGAGACCCTGGTTCAATGCTTGGGTTGGGAAGACAGCCTGGAGAAGGAGAAAGCAACACACTCTAGTATTGTTGCTGGAAAATTCCAAGGACAGAGGAACCTGGCAATTGACAGTCCATGGGGTTGCAAAGAGTCGGACATGACTGAACAACTAACACTTTTACTTTCATATTTGTATTATAATTATATATACCTATATAATTTATATATTTTCAATTATATTTTTACAAATACAATTGTGATTATATATTTNGCAATTGACAGTCCATGGGATTGCAAAGAGTCGGACATGACTGAACAACTAACACTTTTACTTTCATATTTGTATTATAATTATATATACCTATATAATTTATATATTTTCAATTATATTTTTACAAATACAATTGTGATTATATATTTACACTATTTATAAACTATAATTATAGTTGTTGTTGTCTTAGTTGCTTAGTAATGTCTTATTTTTTGTGACTGTAGCCCACCAGGCTCCTCTGTTCATGGGATTTTCCAGGCAAGAATACTGCAGTGGGTTGCCATCTCCTTCTCCAGGTGGTCTTCCCAACCCAGCGATCAAACCCTCATTTCCTGCTTGGCAGGCAGATTCTTTCCCACTGGGAAACCCATTGTTGTTTTCCTTCAAACAGCCAGTCATGTCTGACTCTTTGCGACCCCATGTACTACGCGCACTAGGCCTCCCTGTCCCTCCCCATCTCCCAGAGTTTGCCCAAGTTCACATCCACTACATCAGTCATGCCATCCAGCCATCTCATCCTCTGAAGCCTTCTCCTCCTTCTGCCCTCAGTCTTTCCCAGCATCAAGGACTTTTGCAATGAGTCATCTGTTTGCATCAGATGACAAAAATACTGGAGCTTCAGCTCAAGTATCAGTCCTTCCAGTGAATATTCAGGGTTGATCACTCTTAAGATTGACGGGTTTGATCTCCTTGCTGTCCAAGGGACTTTCAGGAGTCTTCTCCAACAACGCAGTTGAAAGCATCAATTTTCCGGCTCTCTTCCTCCTTTCCCATCCCGCTCTTACAGCCAGACATGACCACTGGAAAGACCATAGCCTTGACCACATGGACCTTTGTCGACAGAGTAATGTCTCTGCTTTTCAACACATTGTCAAGGCTTGTCATGGCTTTCCTGCCAAGAAGCAACTGTCTTCTGATTTCGTGGCTGGAGTCACCATCTTCAGTGATTTTGGAACCCAAGAAGAGGAAATCTGTCACCACTTCCACCTTTTCCCCTTCTATTTGCCATGAAGTGATGAGGCCTCTTGACAAAAATGCAAGGGTGAAAAAGCTGGCTTAAGCCTCAACATTCAAAAAACGAAGATCATGGCATCTGGTCCCATCACTTCATGGCAAATAGATGGGCAAACAATGAAAACAGGGACGGACTTAATTTTGGGGGGCTCCAAAATCACTGGAGATGGTGACTGCAGCCATGAAATTAAAAGATGCTGGCTCCATGGAAGAAAAGCTATGACTAATCTAGATAGCATATTAAAAAGCAGTAGTCAAAGCTATGTTTTTTCCAGTAGTCATGTATGGATATGAGAGCTAGGCTATAAAGAAAGCCGAGGGCTGAAGCATTGATGCTTTGAACTGTGGTGTTGGAGAAGACTCCTGAGAGTCCCTGGACTGCAAGAAGATCCAACCAGTCTATCCTAAAGGAAATCAGTCCTGAATATTTATTGAAGGACTGAGGCTGAAGCTCCAGTATTTTGGCCATCTGATGTGAAGAACTGACTCATTGGAAAAGACCCTGGTGCTGGCAAAGACTGAAGGCAGGAGAAGGGGATGACAGAGGATGAGATGGTTGGATGACATCACAGACTGACGTGAGTTTGAGCAAGCTCTAGGAGTTGATGATGGAAAGGGAAGCCTGGCGTGTAACCATGGGGTTACAAAGAGTCAGCTATGACCGAGTGACTGAACTAAACTAAGCTGAATGGGACTGGATTCCATGATCTTATTTTTTTTTAATATTTAGTCTTAAGCCAGCTCTTTCACTTTCCCCTTCACCCTCATCAAGACACCCTTTAATTCCTCTTTGCTTTTTGCCATTAGAGTGGTATCATCCACATATCTGAGGTTGTTGATGTTTTTCCCCCATCTTGATTCCAGCTTGTAACTCATCCAGCCTGGCATTTCTAATGATGTGCTCAGCATATAGGTTAAACAAACAGGGTGACAGCAGACAGCCCTGTTGTCCACCTTTCTCGATCTGGAACCAAACAGTTGTTCTGTAGAGGGTTCCAACTGTTGCTTCTTGATCCACATAGAGGCTTGTCAGGGGACAGCTAAGATGGTCTGGTATTCCCATCTAAGAGCTTTCCATAGTTTGTCATGATCCACACAGTCAAAATCTTTAGTGTAGTCCATAAAACAGAGATAGATGTTTTTCTGAAATTCCCTTGCTTTCTCTATAATCCAGCGAATGTTCACAACCTGATCTCTAGTTCCTCTTCCTTTTCTAAGCCCAGCCTGGACATCTGGAAGTTTTTGGTTCACATAATGTTGAAGCCTAGCATGCAAGATTTTAACCACGACCTTACCAGCCTGGGAGATGAGTGAGATTGTCTGATGGTTAGCACATTCTTTGGTACTACCCTTCTAGGAGACTGGGTTGACGGTTGACCTTTTTCAGTCTTGTGGCCACTCTGGGTCTTCCAGATTAGCTGACAAAATGAGTGCATAACTTTGATGGCATCATCCTTTAGGGATTTGAGTAGTTCTGCTGGAATTTCATCACATCTACTAGCTTTATGAACGGTAGTGCTTCCTAAGGCCCACTGACTTCACACTCCAGAATGTCTGGCTCTGTGTGACTAACTACACCATCATAGTAATCCGCTTCACTGAGATCTTTTCTATACAGTTCTTCCATCCGTTTTTTCTTTTCATCTCTCCTCAATCTCTTCAGCATCTGCTAGGTCTCTACCATTATCATTTTTTGTGCCCCTCTTTTGGTGGAATGCTTCCTTGATGTTTCCAATTTTTCTGAAGAGATCTCTAGTCTTTCCCCTTTTGTTGTTTTCTTCTATTATTAAGCATTATTCATTGAAGAACTTCTTGTCTCTTCTAGCTATTTTTGGATGGGGGAGGGGGAATTTACATTTAATTGGATGTACATTTCCCTCTCTACCTTGCTTTTCACTTCTCTTTCTTTCTTCTGCTATTTGCAAAGTCTCCTTAGATAACCATTTTGCCTTCTTGCTTTGCTATTTCTTTGGGATGGTTTTGTTTACTGCCTCCTGTACAATATTATGGACCTCTGTCCATAGTTCTTCAGGCACATGGTTAACTAGATCTAGTCCCTTGAATCTATTCATTATTGAATCTATTCCTTGAACTAACACCCCCCAAAAATGTTTTATTCATCACTGGGGATTGGAATGCAAAAGTAGAAAGTCGAGATATACCTGGAGTAAAAGGCAAGTTTGGCCTTGGAGAATAAAATGAAGCAGGGCAAAGGATAACTGAATTCTGCCAAGAGAATACACTAGCCATAGCAAACACCCTTTTTCAGCAACACATGAACATCACCAAATGGTCAACACTGAAATCAAATTGATTACATTCTTTGTAGCTGAAGATGGAGAAGCTGTATACAATCAACAAAAATAAGACCTAGAGTTGACTGTGGCTCAGATTATCAGCTTCTCATACCAAAATTCAGGCTTAAAGTACAGAAAACGGGGGAAAATAATAGACCAGCCAGATATGACTTAAATCAAATCTTGTATGAATTCACAGTTGTTATTGTTGCTCATTCTCTCAGTCATGTCCCACTGTTTGCGACCCCATGGGCTGCATCATGCCAGGCTTCCCTGTCCTTCACCATCTCCCAGAGCTTGCTCAAAGTCATGTTCATTGATTTGGTGATGCTATGCCATCATTTCATCCTCTGTCATCCCCTTCTGCTGCCCCTAATCTTTGCCAGCATCAGGGACTTTTCCAATGAGTTGGCTCTTCATTTCAGTTCGCCAAAGTATTGCAGCTTCAGCTTCAGCATCAGTCCTTCCAATGAATATTCAGGGTTGATATAATTTAGGATGGACTGGTTTGATCTCCTTGCTGTCCATCATACACACACACACACACACATATATATATATATGCATACACACATATGCCAAAGTTCTTTCTGGTCCTGAGATAACTCTACCAGGCATGATGATAGAGGTACAGGAGATCCCCTTCATGCTGATACTGCATCTATACTAAGCACCTTGCTCACCAGCAGATGCAGACCCTGTGCTGGGCCCTGGCCTTGGAGGGTTGCACTTTCTTTCTAGGTCTCAGGCTACCTAGGAGTAAAATGATGACTCACATGAGATTTCAATTTTTTGGTATGTGTATATGTGTGTGTGTGAAAACTTCTCAATATATAATAGACACTTGTGAATTTAGTTATCATCAGTTCAGTTCAGTTCAGTCGCTCAGTCATGTCTGACTCTTTGCGACCTCATGAACTGCAGCATGCCAGGCCTCCCTGTCCATCACAAACTCCCATAGTCCACCCAAACTCATGTCCATCGAGTTGGTGTTGCCCTTGAACCATCACATCCTCTGTCATCCTCTTCTCCTCCTGCCCTTAATATTTGCCAGCATCAGGATCTTTTCAAATGAGTCAGCTCTTTGCATCAGGTGGCCAAAGCATTGGAATTTCAGCTTCAGCATCAGTCCTTCCAATGAACACCCAGGACTGATCTCCTTTAGGCTGGACTGATTGGATCTCCTTGCAGTCCAAGGGACTCTCAAGAGTCTTCTCCAACACCACAGTTCAAAAGCATCAATTCTTCGGCACTCAGCTTTCTTTATAGTCCAACTCTCACATCCATACATGACCACTGGAAAAACCTTAGCCTTGACTAGATGGACCTTTGTTGCCAAAGTAATGTCTCTGCTTTTTAATATGCTGTCTAGGTTGGTCATAACTTTTCTTCCAAGGAGCAAGCGTCTTTTAATTTCATGGCTGCAATCACCATCTCAGTGATTTTGCAGCCCAGAAATATAAAGTCAGCCACTGTTTCCACTGTTTCCCCATCTATTTGCCATGAAGTGATGAGACCAAAGGCTATCATCTTCATTTTCTGAATGTTGAGCTTTAGCCAACTTTTTCACTCTCCACTTTCACATTCATCAAGAGGCTTTTTAGTTCCTCTTCACTTTCTGCCATAAGGGTGGTGTCATCTGCATATCTGAGGTTATTGATATTTCTCCCAGTATTCTTGATTCCAGCTTGTGTTTCTTCCAGCCCAGCGTTTCTCATGATGTACTCTGCATATAAATTAAATAAGTAGGGTGACAATATACAGCCTTGACGTACTCCTTTTCCTATTTGGAAACAGTCTGTTGTTCCATGTCCAGTTCTAGCTGTTGCTTCCTGGCCTGCATACAGATTTCTCAAGAGGCAGGTCAGGTGGTCTGGTATTCCCATCTCTTTCAGAATTTTCCACAGTTTATTGT
>SJYQ01002426.1:547553-558428 GCA_006410935.1 Redunca redunca
AACTGCCAACATCTGTTGGATCATGGAAAAAGCAAGAGAGTTCCAGAAAAACATATACTTCTGCTTTATTGACTATGCCAAAGCCTTTGACTGTGTGGATCACAAGAAACTGTGGAAAATTCTGAAAGAGATGGGAATACCAGACCACCTAACCTGCCTCTTGAGAAACTTGTATGCAGATTAGGAAGCAACAGTTAGAACTGGACATGGAACAACAGACTGGTTCCAAATAGGAAAAGCAGTACGTCAAGGTTGTATACTGTCACCCCGCTTATTTAACTTCTATGCAGAGTACATCATGAGAAATGCTGGGCTGGACGAAGCACAAGCTGGAATCAAGATTGCTGGGGGAAAGATCAATAACCTCAGATATGCAGATGACACCACCCTTATGGCAGAAAGTGAAGAAGAACTAAAGAGCCTCTTGATGAAAGTGAAAGAGGGGAGTGAAAAAGCTGGCTTAAAGCTCAACATTCAGAAAATGAAGATCATGGCATCTGGTCCCATCACTTCATGGCAAATAGATGGGGAAACAGTGGAAACAGTGTCAGACTTTATTTTTCTGGGCTCCAAAATCACTGCAGATGGTTTTTGCAGCCATGAAATTAAAAGACACTTACTCAGAAGGAAAGTTATGGCCAATCTAGACAGCATATCAAAAAGCAGAGACATTACTTTGCCAAGAAAGGTCTGTCTAGTCAAAGTTATGGTTTTTCCAGTGGTCATGTATGGATGTGAGAGTTGGACTGTGAAGAAAACTGAGCACTGAAGAATTGATGCTTTTTAACTGTGGTGTTGAAGACTCTTGAGAGTCCCTTGGACTTCAAGGGGATCCAATCAGTCCATCCTAAAGGAGATCAGTCCTGGGTGTTCATTGGAAGGACTGATATTGATGCTGAGACTCCTATACTTTGGTTACCTGATGCAAAGAGCTGACTCATTTGAAAAGACCCTGATGCTGAGAAAGATTGAGCGGAGGAGGAAAAGGAGACAGAGGATGAGATGGCTGGATGGCATCACTGACTCAATAGACATGAGTTTGGGTGAACTCCAGGAGCTGGTGATGGACAGGGAGGCCTGGTGTGCTGTGGTTCATGGGGTTGCAAAGAGAGGACATAACTGAGTGACTGAAGTGAACTGAACCCTCTACTCTGGGCTTCCCTAGTGGTTCAGTGGTAAAGAATCCACCTGAAATGCAGGAGTTGCAGGCAATATGGGTTTCATCTCTGGGTCGGAAATATACCCTGGAGGAGAGCATGACAACCCACTCCAGTGTTCTTGCCTGAAGAATCCCATGGACAGAGGAGCCTGGCCGTCTACAGTCCATAGAATCACATAGAGTCACACGACTGAAGTGACTCAGCACACATCAGCACACAGTCCTCAACTCCAGGGTCAGTATGTTCCCATTTACTTGAGGCCAGTTCTTGGAATTATGCAAGATGGGACACAAGATATTTCAAGCTTGTATCTTATTTCTTTAAACATAGTAAATGTGGTTATCTTTTTATTCTCTGGGTAATCATCCTAATACATCAGAACTTGATAAGATATTTCTTTACATCTTGTTTTCTTGATTCTTAATCATAGTATCTTGTTTCTTTGTATATTCATTATCTTTGACTTGTGATTGTCTGTTCAAAATTAGTTGAAGGTATAATTTGAGGGTTATAATACTGTCACTTTTTCCGACAGATAGTATTTATCTGCATCTATCTGGCAGGCAAGTGAGAGTCTCCTGTCTGGGACCACCTTTACAGAAATCCAGGTTTGAATGTTCCTGGACAATCTAGTGTTTCTGCTGATTGCTGTTTTTATGTCAGGTCAAGTTCCTCTTATCTGGACAGGACTAGCCTAAAGTAGATGGTGCTTTTCAGAGCACCCACACTGGAGATCTCTGTAAATTTAACTTAACCTACTTGTAATGCAACTTAGGTTCTCCCAGGTTATCAAATGCTTTCAAGATCTAAGTGAATATGAGTTTTGAAAATTTATCCGTGTTCTAAGTGTCTTCTCATTTTTTTTGGCCGTGTAAGTTTTCACTATTTGGTTAATTCTGGGATATATTTTTAGCTTTTTAAAAAATTTCATTCTTTTATTTAGGAAGTTTGGTCTCAATTATCTATCATTTCCAGAAACATTAAGTCTTAACTACCTTGTCATTTCTACCCCTAATATGAAGTCTTCATTTAGATCTTCATAACTTTCCATAAGAAATATTAAAATGACTTCATAATTAATGCTCTTTCAACCAGCCTGTCCTTTTATGAAGCCCACATTATATGCTAGGGACTATGTTATGATTGTTGATTATCTCAGAGCTACCCTGAAGTAGAAACTATTACTGTCTCATTTCCAGGATGATAAAGATGATTCACAGTGATGCTGGTAATGCTCTGGGGGCAGCAGCAATGGAGCAGGACCCCGGACTCGGGCTGTCTGACTGCAGAGCCCTTCTCGTGACCCCCACGCCTCGCTGGCTCCAGCTGCCACACTGCTGTGCTGTTTCCCGTTCCTGGCACTGCAACCTGAAAGCTGGGACACAGCGGTGTGCTCTGTTTCTCTGCATCCACGGCACGCTAATCTTCACACAGAGTAAGAATGAAGAGGCTGAACTGGTACTCACATCACCGGATGGTGCATGCTCCATCTTTTACCTGTCAGGATTCAGCTTATCAGCCGGACTCTGGATCTGACCCTGCACTAGCCACAGGAGGACAGAAGTGTGACTGCTCTTTCCAGAGGAGAGGAGCCTGGGATCAGAGAGAAAGTGTCACACCCAGGGTGCCTCAGTGAGGCACTGGGGATGGTATCAATGACACAACTTGCACAATGGCATCTTGACTGTTTTACTCAGACATAAGGAGCTTAGATACTTTTTTTTTTTTTTTTTTTACCAACAATTACCAAGAATTCCAAGATTCAGTTCAGTTCAGTCGCTCAGTCGTGTCTGGCTCTTTGCGACCCCATGGACAGCAACATGCCAGGCCTCCCTGTTCATTACCAACTCCTGGAGCTTACTCAAGCTCATGTCCATTGAGTTGGTGATGCCGCCCAACCATCTCATCCTCTGTCGTCCCCTTCTCCTCCCGCCTTCAATCTTTCCCAGCATCAGGGTCTTTTCTAATAAGTCAGTTCTTCACATCAGGTGGCCAAAGTATTGGAGCTTCAGCTTCAACATCAGTCCTTCCAATAACATTCAGGACTGATTTCCTTTAGGATGGACTGGTTGGATCCTCTTACAATCCAAGGGACTCTCAAGAGTCTTCTCCAACACCACAGTTCAAAAGCATCAATTCTTCGGTGCTCAGCTTTCTTCATAATCCAACTCTCACATCTATATGTGACTACTGGAAAATCCATAACCTTAACTAGATGGACCTTTGTTGGCAAAGTAATGTCTCTGCTTTTCAATATGCTGTCTAGGTTGGTCATACTTTTCTTCTAAGGAGTACATGTCTTTTAATTTCATAGCTGCAGTCACCATCTGCAGTGATTTTGGAGCCCCCCAAAATAATGTCTGCCACTGTTTCCACTGTTTCTCCATCTATTTGCCATGAAGTGATGGGACCAGATGCCATGATCTTTGTTTTTTGAGTGTTGAGCTGAATGTTGTTTTGTGAATTCCAAGATTATCCTATAGAAATAACAACCCACTCCAATATTTTTGCCTGGAAAACCCCACAGACCAGAGGGGCTTGGCTCACTATAGTTGATAGAGTTGCAAAGAGTGGGACAGGACTTAGGGACTGAACAGAAACACAACAGATAAGAAATAGTTCCTCTGAGGTCAAACCTCAAGGAATAACCATACATTCACGCTTATTCATCAAGGATCCATTTCATGTCAGAGGGGTTCTTCAAGCTGCAAAGGTGAAAGCTTATTTTGTCTTCTGTTTTTTTACTTAGGTCACGTTCTCTTCTTTTAAGTCACAAGGATAGGCAGCCAATAAAGACAACAAAGGGGGGAACAAAAAAAGGCTACATTTTGACTTTCTGGGGAATTGAGAATGTTCTTTACTGTAAAGTGTCTTAAAGAGACCCTACCTCAGCTCCCCTGGAGTCTGGGTGAGTGTCCACAGGGGATCTGAGGAGTCTCTTTTTGTGTGGAATCCTTTTATTCCCCAAGTGGTCACTTTTCAGTGCTTTTCCTCACCATCTCCACCCTTCCTCAGTTGCATGACATGAGGAAAGAACAATCTGGTGTAATGCTTCTTTTCTGTGAGCTTCTTATACAGAAGTTCCCAGCACGAGAAATTCTGCAGATTTGGACTCCTACATGTGAATTTGGTCTCTAAAAGTAGGTAAGCTTTGGCTAACTCTGGGAAAAACAGAGTCTTCTGAGAGAGCTGCTTCGTGGGCAATGTATGTCTGTGAAGGGGGAGCTAAGTATTTACAAAGGACTTAAGCTACTGATGAAAAGCTTAATCTCAAGTGAATTCTCAGATTTAAGTAAGTTTCCCCTAAAAGAAAACTATGTCATGTTCTTTGTCTCTCACTTTAGGGACTTGGAATTCTATCCTTACATGCAGACTAAGATACGAAAAATGAGTTTCTCTGCTAACTTACCAAAAGTCCATTTTTATATGAATAAGATTACAGATTTGTCTGTATAAGAAGGGCATGTCTTCAACAACGGGAAAAGCATGAACTTTAAGATCCAATGATCTAGTCTGATGAACTTAACCCCTGAATTACCAACAGAATCAATGAGTTTGGCAGTCTCTGCTGTTTCTCTGAACACTATGTGTAGGTGCCACTCAGGTGTATTTTTTTGATGTCGATTCTATGTTCACAAAAAAAGAGCTGTGAGCAAAGATGTGAGTCATTTTTAAACTCAAACTTCACAGATGAACTACAACTCTCTTGAACAGAAAAACAATAATTTTGTCCCCAAATCGGCTTATTGGGAATTAAAGCATATTAATTTCTTTGCATTTCTGGGTTTGGGGTTGTCTATTTTATCTCTGAGTAACCCTTATGTTGGCCTTTTGAAAGTCATCTTTGTGCACTGAGTGTGAAAATTGAACACGGCCCGGGCACCCGTGTTCACGTGCACAAGCCTGGTGGAGAACAGAGAAGAGGGACAGAGCCCCCTTTGTCCGCTGACTGCTCACCAGAGTGGCAGAGTGCCCCTTCCGCATAGCAAAAACCAAGGGTCAGGAGGAGATCAGTGTTAAAGAAAATGAAAACTCCATGACCTTGACGTCTAGAAGTCTTGTTTCTGTAAGAAAGGCAGTCACGGGTTCCGTAAGAACGGTGATGGGCCTATCTGGCCAAGCCCACTGCCGGAGCTCCTGTGACGGAGACGCACCCCGGCCAGAGCCCCAGGAACTGAATGTATCCTTCTCATCAGTGCAGCACTCTGACTGCTTTAAGCTCAAGCACGCGCTTGTCAGGCCTTGCTGTTTGCTTCTCTGCAGCGGTCCTTTTTCTTGATGTGTGTTAGCCCGATCCTTTGGGCTATATTTTATTTGAGGTGAGCCCCTCCATGCAACTTCCCAGGTGACCCTAGTGGTAAAGAACTAACCTGCCAGTGCAGGAGATATAAGAGATTTGGATTCGATCCCTGGGTTGGGAAGATCCCCTGGAGGAAGGCATGGCAATCCACTCCAGAATTCTTGCCTGCAGAATCCCATTGACAGAGGAGCCTGGTGGGTGCAGACCATGGGGAAGCAAAGAGTCAGACATGACTGAAGTGATTTAGCACGCACGCACCTCCATACACCATCATCCCTTGGTGGTTTGATCCCATGCGCTATGTAACTAGGAGAACCGCCTACAGATTCCAGCCAGAAGACAACAGGAGGCCAATAAGAAAGTTAACCACTGGATTGAAATGGCTCCTTCATGAGAAGACCATATTGTCAGTTCACGTGGAACACGGCTTCAGCACAGAATGTCTGCTAAGGTTGAATATTCTGCTGAAACACGTTTGAAGTAAGCATTAAATAAACATGACCTCTGCTTCAAAAAGTTAGAAGCGGGGGTTAGAAGGAAACAGAAAAATGACGCTTTTGTAGAAATGGTGATTTCTCCCCTTTTGCACTGACTAATTGACGACTATGTGGGTCTTTTTCTTTTTTTTCCTTTCCACGGGGAAGAAAAGATTTGAGTTGGCTTGAATCCCGTTAGAACAACTAGCTGGAGACGAGCCATCTGTCACAGCTGCTGCCCGCTCTAACTGCCACTCTAATTGACAATGAACTCAGAGACCTGCGATAATTGTGGCTGCCCAGTGACTTAGGCAGGTAATGCCTTCCTTTTAGGGTCCATCAAGCCCCATCTGTGCTGCTCAGAGCCTTTCTCCCGGGACCCTGCTCTCTGTGAAGTGGCAAAGCTTCGCTCAAGCCTGGGGTTTGCCTCATTAGGGAGGCTCTATGGGCCTGTGGGATGGCCAGCCCAGGATGAAACTGCAAACCTCCTACAACTCGTCCTGAGATTTTAATCCTGTTGCCGGGCGTTCACAACATCTGCCATTCATCCTGAGCTGTTTTGGGGAGATTTGTGCCAACTGCTTTTGCTTCTGCTTATTTTATAGAAAAATAGTCATTTCCATGAGTTTTCTCAACCAGTGTATTTTGGTAAATTTTCCTTACATATTTTTTTTTTTCTTTTTATGTCTTGTTGCCTTTAAAGTGGAACAGTGACAGAATTTTTTTTCCCCCATGGGCTCCAAAATCACTGCACATGGTGACTGCAGCCATGAAATTAAAAGATGCTTGCTCCTTGGAAGAAAAGCTATGACCAACCTAGATAGCATAATTAAAAAGCAGAGACATTACTTTTTGACAAAGTTCCATCTAGTCAAAGCTATGGTTTTTCCAGTAGTCATGTATGGATGTGAGAATTGAAATGTAAAGAAAGTTGAGCACTGAAGAATTGATGCTTTTGAGCTGTAGTGTTGGAGAAGATGCTTGAGAGTCCCTTGGACTGCAAGAAGATCCAACCAGTCAATCCTAAAGGAAATCAGTCCTGAATATTCATTGGACGGACTGATGTTGAAGCTGAAACTCCAATACTTTGGCCATCTGATGTGAAGAACTGACTCATTGGAAAGGACCCTGATGTTGGGAAGGATTAAAGGCAGGAGGACAAGGGGATGACAGAGGATGAGGTGGTTGGATCATATCACTGATTCGATGGATATGAGTCTGAGCAAGCTCCAGGCATTGGTGATAGATAGGGAAACCTGGCGTGCTGCAGTCAATGGGGTCACAAAGAGTCGGACACAACTGAGGGACTGAACTGAACTGAAAGTAGAGAACCACACATTCACCGGAGACTAGCCTGAACACACATTCACCGGAACTAGCTATGACGTCAGCAAGACAAGGCATTGCATCAACTGGAACCAGGTGTTGCCTTGCCCATTGGCAAGTATCCCGGAACACAACTTGAATCCCATGCACTGGGCTTGGTTTTTCAGAGGTATTTTCTTTAGAGTTGATATTACAACTTAAAAACATACCTTTTCATGAAGCATCACTGTTGCTTCAGTGATCCTGCAGGCATTTCTTTCCAAGCCTCTTGATGAAGCAGCAATGACCTGGTAGGAAGAACCAAAATGCCATAACCGTGGTCAGGAAGATCAGTCCTCTGCGGAAAGGAAGATGTCCCCTCCCACTGAAGGGCAGTCTGTGTTCGGTGTCTTTTCACCTTGATTCAGGCAGAGGAGACCCCGTTCATATTTTCATTCATCTCAGCAGATACTTCCTGCCTTCATTTGGAAAACAAAAATAAAAGCTAAACCTGATTAGCTCAAAAGTCCCTTCAAATCAAGCTTTGCTCAGCGAGCCTGAAGCATTTATAAATCAAAGATCCAGAGTGACAAGCTCCATAATGGTCTTGCTGGGGAGAAAAACATAAGGAAGAATGTCACATGGTCTATCAGACTGGCAGGCTCCATGACACAAACACACAACAAAAACAAAACACAGCACATCCCTCGACTTTGGGCCATGGCCCTCATTTGCTGCCTGTGACAACACATGTGGGAAGCTGGTGGGAAAGCAAAGTCCAGCGAAAGATGCTTGCTCCTTGGAAGAAAACTTATGACAAACCTTGACAGTGTATTAAAAAGCAGAGCTATCATTTTGCTGACAGAGGTCCATCTAGTCAAAGCTATGGTTTTTCCAGTAGTCATGTACCGATGTGAGAGTTGGACCATAAAGAAAGCTGAGTGCCAGAGAATTAATTTTTTTGAACTGTAGTGTTGAGAAGATTCTTGGGAGTCTCTTGGACTGCAAGGAGATCAAACCAGTCAATCCTAAAGGAAATCGGTCCTGAATATTCATTGGAAAGACTGATGCTGAAGCTAAAACTCCAATATTTTGGCCACTTGATGTGAAAAGCCAACTAACTGGAAAAGACCATGATACTGGGAAAGATTGAGGGCAGGAGGAGAAGGGAGAGACAGAGGATAAGATGGTTGGATGGCATCACCAACTCAGTGGATATGAATTTGAGCAAACTCTGGGAGATAGTAGAGGACAGGGAAGCCTGGCATGCTGCAGTCTCAGGGGCCATGAAGAGTTCAACACAACTTAGTGACTGAGCAGCAACAGCAAGCCTCACTGGACCTGTTCAATCAGAACCTCTGGAAGAAGGCTCCCAGAGTCTGTGCTCTTCACGAGTATCCTGGGTGAGTCCTACACATGAAGACAAGCCATTTCTGCACAAGATTGTTGGAATCAGTGTAGAGGCTCAAGAGAAGGCACCCAAAGTGGAAGTGTTAGTTGCTTTGTCTCTGCTTAGAGTCTGTGCTCAGTCACGTCTGACTTTTTGAGACACCATGGATTGTACCCCGCTAGGCTCTCCCATCCATGGAATTCTCTAGGCAAGTATACTGGAGTGTGTTGCATTCCCTTCTCTAGGGGATCTTCCTGATCCAGGGATCGAACTCAGGTCTCCTGCATTGCAGGCAAATTCTCTGCCATCTGAACCACCAGAGAAGCCCCCATAGGCTCCTCCCACGAGGGTCTTTCTTATCACTTGTTTTTTAACTCAGGCTTGACTTCATGGACAAGTATGTTGCTCTGAGTGAGAACTCTGACTTGAGATTTTCATGTTTGGATGGTGAATAATACTATTCCTTTGGGGTAACTTTAGGACTTCCCTGGTGGCTCAAACAGTAAAGAATCTTCTAGGGATATTTTTTAAACCAAACATAACATGAATATGAGAAAATACAGCTCACGTCTGAATAAAAGGAAGTTCTTGCTTTGGCTGGTCTTTTCTTTTTTTTAATTTTAAGAGGAAAAATTAAAATTTTAGAAAACCCCTTTGAGATGAGATGATAAACTTCTTGCTGTTGTTCAGTCGCTTAATTGTGTCTGACTCTTTGCAATCCCATGGACTGCAACACTGGAGTATGAAATGGCAACCCTCTCCAGTATTCTTGCTGGAGAATCCAATGGACAGAGGAACCTGGCAGGCTACAGTCCGTAGGGCTGCAAAGAGTCAGACATGACTGAAGCAACTTAGCATGCATGCACGGACTGCAGCACACCAAGCTCCTCTGTCCTTCACTATCTCCCAGAGTTTACTCAGACTCAGGTCCATTGAATCAATAATGCTATCTAACCATCTCATTCTCTGCTTCCCTTTCATCCTTTTTCCTTCAGTCTTTCCCAACATCAGAGTCTTTTCCAATGAGTCAGTTCTTCACATCAGGTGGCCAAAGTATTGGAGATTCAGCATCAGCATCAGTCCTTCCAGTGAATATTTCAGGATGATTTCCTTTAGGATTTAGTGATAAAATGTAGCTTGTTAATTTGCTGATCAGATATCCAGAAAAGTGATGCAATTCCTCCCAGATCAGACCTGAGATTGAACTTGCACTAAAACCAAGCCTGCAGATCTGGGAGGCCTCTTTCCAGCAGAGCAGGCTCTTGTAGTTTGCAGATCATCTGTAATTGAAACTCACAGTCAAACCATCCTTGCCTGAAGCGATGCTCCCAATCTAACTTTGTCTACTCCTTCTGCAGCTCTGGATTCAGATGCCCATTTCCTAACCTCGTGGGCCACATTCTAACATTTAGGACCAAAGGCGCTGGACTGGTCCTTTCCTCCAAAACTCTGCTCCTCAAAATGGAATGTCTGGGGCTCTGCTGGGTTAACTGCCAGCACTTGGCACCATCTCTGAACACTTGGAGATAATTTCCCCT
This sequence comes from Redunca redunca, assembly GCA_006410935.1. Classification (NCBI taxonomy): domain Eukaryota; kingdom Metazoa; phylum Chordata; class Mammalia; order Artiodactyla; family Bovidae; genus Redunca; species Redunca redunca. The sequence continues at coordinate 557,723 of SJYQ01002426.1, forward strand.
TCATTCTTATTATTTTAGGTTTCACCCCCATGATTTCATGATAATTAGCTCTTCTCACTCAAGGCTCTTCCCACCCTTGTGTTTAAGCTGCAACCCTCTCCCTCAGCCAGACCTTAGCCAAGCTGAGGCCTTGCTCCTGCTAAGTTTACTCCTCTTTAAGCCAACCCTTCCACTCCTTAATCATTATCCTTGCAGTCTTGACCCCCTCCAATCAGTCTACATCTTTAGCAGCCCAAAAGAAACTCAACACTCTGAAAATAAGCCAGGCTTTCTGTGTCTAAGATCTGCCTGTAGTGTGCAAAGCGCAATATTGATATTGGTTTGTAGTTCTTTAATTCTCTCCATGCCTGCCTTTTCTTATACTTTTGTTTTTTTACTCATATGCATGAATATTTTAAAACTTATTTTATTCAATTACAGTTGATTTATAGAGCTGTGTTTATAGAGCCCTGTACAGCTGTGTGATTCTGTTATACAACTATCTACATTTTTTCATATTCTTTTCCATTACAGATTATCCCAGCTTACTGAATATGGTTCCCTGTGCTACACAGTAGGATCTTATTGTTTGTCCATCTTATTGTTTGATTTGAACTTTTTTTCCTATTTTTAATTTTTTTAATTGGAGTATAATTACATTACCATGTGTTAGTTTCTGCTGTATATTGAGGAGAATCAGCTAAATGTTTATATATATCCCCTCCCT
>SJYQ01002426.1:558494-631770 GCA_006410935.1 Redunca redunca
AAATTGTTTGAGCAACTCTCTGGAAAACACTGAGTTAAGAATTAAAACAGAATTCTTAATATTATTAATACAATCCATTAAGCCTTCTTGGTGCTCACGTTTGTTGTGAATGTCTAAGGAAGAGAGAATACACACAGCCTTACTCACATTTACCTGAGTCAGGGAGACTTATCCCTGGGCAGCTCTCCAGGCTAGTGCTCTCTCGATTATATTCTGCGCAATGCCTGCCTATACCTCCTTTCTCCAGTCTTCACATGCTAAATATGGAAGTGTGCATTTATTTATAGATGAGAGATCTCATTCAGTCATGGAAAATGCAGACAGTTTAAAAGGACTTCTCAGCTGTCTCTGCAGGATTTAAAACCTGCAAATCTTTTCTCACTCTAGTCTCTCATCGATATTTCCTGACATGCCTTGTGTACATTCTTACTTAAATCTTGGGAATGAAATGACTAATAATTGGGGAATTATAGCCCGCATGTTATGCAGACGAGTGTCTGAGTTTAGTTTTTCGTGGGTCATAGAGAGAGGACCACCACCCCGATCATGGGAGGTGGCAGCTTGGTTTTCTTTGGAAACCTCCCATCTGGTTACTTAATCTTTAAAAAGACACAGATGGGGAGAAAGCTGTGAGCCCTGATCACCAAGAACAGGGATCTGATTACTGCTTATGGAGAATTCTATCTCCTAATTCCATTTCTCCTGCAGTGTAATTATAGACTTGTTACTAAATCTTTGTTGTTGTTGTTTTAATCTGGCAACGATGTAGTAAGAACTGTTAGGAAGAGAATGTTTAAATTACTTTTAAAATATGTTGGACCCCACCATGACACTGTGCTTGCTGATGAGAAGTGACTTGTTTACCTTCTTACTTAGAGGAAACATCAGAAGCAGAAGCACATCTGAATTTAGTTATTTGGAAGCTGCATCCCAACTTTTTCAAAGGATATATAGAGAGTGAGAGCAAGAGAAACAGACTGTGCGCTTAGTCACTCAGTTCTATCTGACTCTGTGACCCCATAGACTGTAGCCTTCCAGGCTCCTCAGTCCATGGAATCCTCTAGACAAGAATACTGGAGTGGGTAGCCATTCCCTTCTCCAGGGGATCTTCCCAACCCAGGGACCAAACCCATGTCTCCTGCATTGCAGACAGATGCTTTGCCCTCTGAGCCACCAGGGAAACATCCAATGAAATCAAAAGCATAGTTTACAAGCTCTTAGCTAAGGAGGGTCTAGCAGGTGATGGTCAGAGCTGCTATGACTGCAGATGGACTAATCTAATCATCTATGAAAAAATGATAGCAAATTCAAACCAGAGGAGTCAAGAGAGAAATAGACTTAAAATATTTCATTATCTTTGATTTATTTTTTTAATCTAGGTTTTCCTGCAGATCATTGGACCAAGTTTTGCCTTACGGGTGTATTTCTACTAAGGAAAGCAAAAACAAAAATAAGAACTGGAGAGGCACAGTTAGGTAATACCTGAGTGGTTTACACTTACTGATTCCTCTGTGAACACCTCCCCACCCATGAGAGGACATGCGCCCAGGATTTCCATAGCTTATCAGAAATTTCATAGACTTACTCATCCTACATTTCACCTTCTTCTTCTGTCTCCTTCCTCCACATTCTTTGCGATATTTATACTTTCACCTAAGTCCCTCTAAACCTACGATTGTGTTTCTTCTACAGTTCTGTGCTCCATTCAGACCTCTACAGAGAACACTCAAATATATCAGGGTTCTGATCCTGGCTTCTCTAATAAACAGCCATGGAACTTTGCATAATTGTCTCAAGCTCTCTGAGTTTCAGTTTCATGAAAAACGAGGCAGTCACTACCTGGGAGGTTGCTGTGAAATTAGATGAGATAACACACACACACACATCTATATCTATCCGTATCTATATCTGTATACACACTTGATGAAAGGTGTGTCTACACTTTCCCCCCACACCCCAAGCGCTGTGCCTCGTCATCTCCTCCTCACCGGTGTCCACCCCTTCATGCAGCCCATCACTCTCTCTGCCTCCTGGACCCTGCTGTATCAGAGCTCCTTCTGCCTTCCCACTCCTTCAGCAGGTCTCAGCTTAATCTTCACTCCCTAGGGGAGTCTTCTCTCACCTCCTATCCGATTCACATCTCACCTTATTCTCTCTGACCTGTGTGCGCCTCGTGTAGTCTTTTTCACAGTTGTCCTCTTTCCTTTAATCCCATGAGTCTGCAGATTCCATGACAGGAGCTTCTTCTGGCTCATCCCCATTTCCTTGCATGGCGCCTGGCAGACAGTAACCCAGATAAGCGGTTCCATAAAGAGACATCCTAGAGAACTGTCATTCTGTGAATGTCGTGATAAACAAGACAAGCTCAGCAGCGGATCTCCAGCATTTAGAGGCATCTATGCCAATGAGCAGCAGGGTGAAATTCAAGTTTAGGACTTGTTGTTAACACCTACAAGCGCTTTCCACACACACTGTCTCCCCACTATAGTTTACATCCTTCTATGATTCATTAAACAGACTGTTGTTGTGGCTCAGTCCCTCGGTCATGTCCCCACAGACTGCAGCACACCAGGAGTCTCTGTCCCTCATTATCTCCCAGAGTTTGCTCACATTCATGTCAATTGAGTCGATTATGTCACCCAACCATCTCATCCTCTGTTGTCCCCTTCTCCTTCTGCCCTCAGTCTTTCCCAGACTCATGGACTTGTTCAACGAGTCGGCACCTTGCATGAGGTGGCCAAAGAATAACATTCTTAATACTGGCTTTCATAAACCTTGACTATTCTGCAGATATTTCAGAGGATTCAATTTGTTAAAGATATGCGTTCTCTCCACGTGAAATTGTTAAGCTTAGTGTTTAAAAGGCTTATATATTTGTTTCTCCTTTCCCTTCCTAGTACGTACAGGCACATTTCTCTGTGTCTGTTTGAAATGTGCAGTAACAGTGATGTGAGTCAAGGAGAGTGGTCCAGAGATAAGGACCCCCAAGGCAAGAGTCCAGGAGTTATAACAGCAAGAGTCTGCCTTCATATTTTCCAAAGTCCTATTAATGGAAAATAATAGCTTGTTTGTGTGACAGATATTTGGGAGAGATGAAATTTATGTGAAGGAGACTCAGGCTTGCTGTAAGAAAAATATCATTTAATTCTTCTCGATATTAAAAGGAACACTTTCAGTAAAGATTAATTTTTCAAATTGCAAACCAAATATAACTGTCAGTGGTTCCTTTCATCCAAAAGCTCACTCAAAAGTAAGATGACTATCTGGTTGAAATTAGCTGTACATTTAAATGATTATTGATTGAGCATTTGAGCTAGGCTTAGGTAAAAATGGGTCTTTGAAAATGCAGCTGGAAAATTGAATCCATACCATTGATTAAAGGACCCACTAGAAATAAAATGAAGGTTTTGCCTGGTCTACTGATTTTTGACCTTAGTTCCGTGAGGCGTGATATTTCTGCCTCAAGATTTCAGCAAGGAAGTGAATGCTTCCATGAATGTGATCCCTTGTTTATGTAAGAACATACAGCAAATTATAATGGAACTGGAAATGATTTTCACATATTTATGCAATAATATCACAGAGATTGAAATGTGTAACTAGGCAAAGTTACACAGGTGATTTAAATGAGTAAATCTGATTTCAGGCTGTTTATTAATAAAAGTCATTATACAGGGTTGATAGAAAGCAATTGAAATATCCTTAAAGTTAGAATCAACATAAAAATGTGTAGCACATATGATTTATGTGGCCCTGAGTGTTGCCTAATGATGCAAATTGAAATAAACTGACATTCTGGAGATCCCACAACATACCCTTTTGTACAGAGTTGAGCATAGAAGAAACAAAGTGCTTTTCCATGTCCCAAGATTTCTTTGGTCCAAGAACATGAATTATTGAACAGATTTCGGAACCCATGGAAACTTAGGTTTACTCACTTGTCTAGCCTGAGAAATAGTGATTATTGCTGAGTATATTTGGTGCATAATATCTTGCAGAGGGCTTTCTTTAACAAAGAAAAAAAAAGAAGTCAGAATTGAGTTAGTCTTTATTCTAATCTGATTTAATATAGCTGTTTCATATTCAAGCAGCTATTTCTCTTTTTTAAATTATGAAAGTATGATAATACATCTACAGAGAGTTGGGAAATACAGAACAAAATTGCATACAGTTCCACTGTATGTTTCAAATATTCTTTAGGTCAATAAATTAAGATTTTTAGTTGGAATTTCAATATCAAATGGAGAGGAAATGGCAGCCCACTCCAGTATTCTTGCCTGGAAAACCCCATGGACAGAGGAGCCTGCCAGGCTACAGCCCTTGGGGTCACTAAGAGCTGGACACAACTGAGCAACTTCACTTTCCATATCAAACTCTCAAAAATTAAAAGAATGAATCTATCCTCTATCCTTCTACTTTTCTCTCTATTCATTCTATTAATTTTTCAAGTAGTTATTTTTTTTGTTATGGAACACCAGCATCTAATGTTAGAACTGCAATGAAAACCCAAGGACAGGAGACTGAGCATGACATCACAGGATAAGAGGAGTCAGCTTTATGACACAAGATTTTCCATGTATCCTAGGGTATTCTCCTGGCTGCGAGGGGGGGAACAGGCAACTCAGGGGAACCCCAGAGACAAGACTGGGGACCTAGTTCTCACTTGGCTGCACCAGTGACAGCTGGGAGGCTGAAATTCAAGGTCAGGGAGCAGTTCTGAAGGTGCTCTCTGGAGGAAAAGCCCTGAAATCACTCAATCTGGAAGCTGAAGACAGCATTGAATTCTTGTCACAGGTCATTGATCCCAGTCAGGAAGAGGGATGGCGCTGGCGACTGGGGACGAATGGTCAGTAGCGGATGGCCTGGGGAGAAGCTCTTGCTGTGCTCATGTCAGGAGTCAAGTTGGTTCTCCCTCCAAAATGGCCTGAAAGCAGCTGAAACCGTTCACTTCCTTAGACAGGGTATATAGAGTGAATCAGTGTGTGTGTGTGCGCGCGTGTGCGCATGCCGGTAGTAGTTTAATAAAGGCAGATAACTGAAAAGAGGCAAGGGAAAGTTGATTTCTTCCAGTGGAAGGACTGTTACCTCTAAGTATTCATCGTTTGTTGTCTAGTCATTCAGTCATGTCCGACTGTAGCCCACCAGGCTCCTCTGTCCGTGGGATTCTCCAGGCAAGAACACTGGAGTGAGTTGCCATTTCCTTCTCCAGGGCATCTTCCCAACTCAAGGATCGAACACATGTTTCCTGTTTGGCAAGCAAATTCTTTACCATTTAGCCACCAGGGATGCCTAAATGTTAAATACATATTCATATATGGTTGTAAGAGTAGGACATAAAGAAAACTGAGCACCAAAGAATTGATGCTTTTGAACTGTGGTTGGAGAAGACTCTTGAGAGTCCCTCAGACAGCAAGGAGATCCAACCAGTCCATCCTAAAGAGAATTGGTCCTGAATATTCATTGGAAGGACTGATGCTGAAACTCCAATACTTTGGCCACCTGATGTGAAAAGCTGACTCATTTGAAAAGACCCTGAGGCTGGGAAAGATTAAAGGCAGGAGGAGAAGGGGACAACAGAGGATAAGATGGTTGGATGGCATCACAGACTCGATAAACATGAGCTTGGGTAAATTCTGGGAGTCGGTGATGGAAGCCTGGCAGGCTGCAGTCCATGGGGTCACAGAGTCGAACACGACTGACTGAACTGAACTGAACTAAATTCAATCCCTTCTATTTGAGTGAATATTTTCTTTTATATTATTAGACTCACTAAGAGGATATGTTGCTCAGAGTTTTCTCAGGGCGAATATGTTTTTGTGACAGAGCAAAAAATTACTTTTATTATTTTTATATCAGGTTTGATAGTTGTGACATCTGTCCCTCAAATAATAGCACATTTAGTACATGTTTTATTGCTAGGAAACATTCCAGTGTTTTCGGAGACCAAGATGTATGCTCAGGGCAAAAATCAAAAACAAAATGAAACCCTTCTTAGATGAATCTGTATATTAAGTGGAATGTGTTTTTCCCCATAAACGGATCACTGAAGATCTGACAATGACTTTTGAATCACGTTCCCCTGCACTGGAGTCAGAGAGACCCAACCGCTGGACCACTGGGCAAGTTCTTCATCTTGTAGATGCTCTGCAGAGTGACAGGGTCCACAAAGTATCCTTGGTTCTACTGAGCTGCCATGATTCTCTGAAGTTCTACAATTGCCCCCAGTTCCTTGAGCTTAAGTTGTGGAGATTCTGTGTTCCTTGGCACCTAAATTCACTCAGGAGCTCACCCAAGTTACGGGCAAGTTCTCCTTCCTCTGCAAGGAGTAAGATCCTGAAGGACAATTCATGGGGGAAGCTAGCATCTGAATGATTTCAGGGAGAAGCCTGAGGTGGCTAGAGAACTTCTCAGGAATGAGGCAGGGGTTCTCCATCCTGAGCTGGCAAAGGTGAGGCAACCTCAATCCTGACTTTGCCAAGCCTATTTCTAAGAGGAGTGACCAGGGAAACCCTGAATCTCATGGCCTTCCATGGGGCTCTGGAATTTGAACTGCTTTTCTTTTTTGTCTTAATCAAGTCTTTTTAATTGAAATATAGTTGATGGACACTACTATGTTAGTTTAGGGTATATTGTTTAATTATTTGACATTTACATGCACTATGAAATAATCACCACAATAAATCTGGTAACCATCATTGATCAAGTCTTGAGATAAGACCCAGATCAGAAAATATTGAAACTGGAAGCCTTCCAGGTTTAGTGAAAAGTTATCCAATGGATCTTTAAGAAAACTTCCAAAAAGATACAAGTGAACTTATTTACAAAGCAGAATGGAATCACAGACCTAGGAAACAAACCTACGGTTACCAAAAGGAGAAAGGTAGGGGGAGGGATATATCAGGAGGTTAAGATGAACGTACTCACCACTATATAGAGAATAGACAACCAACAAGGACCAACTGTGTGTTCAGCACAGGGAACTACACTCAATATCTTGCAGCAACCAATCAAGGAAAAGAATCTGAAAAAGAATACACATATGGACTGCCTTTATAAAGACCCCACACACACACTGACTCCTGTTCTTGCTCACAGGCACATCAATGCAGGGAACACCTTAGAATCACCGACCCCTGGGACACACAGACTTTCCAGTTTGATCACGACATGTAGAGCACCAGAGAGAGCAGGTGGGCAAGGTCAAGAAGGAGCCATGGTCCCCACATGTGGCATGCCTCACCCCTGTGAGCCCCTCATATAGACGTGTCCGTGCACAAACAGGGGTGACTGCTGGAGCTAACGGAGTGTGACAGCAGGCAGACACCCCAGCAGTTCTGGGCGTGCTCTGCTCATAAAGGCACCTGAACTCCCACAGCAGCAATGGGAACAGCCCTGCTGCGGCTCCCCGTCACAGACCAACCTCACATTGCCTCCAGGGAGCTCAGCGGGAGTGATGTGTAGGAAGGCGTATGTGTCAAAAGCTCTGCCCGAGTCCCTTCTCCTCTAGGATGAGTCATTTCTTGCCTTGTCCTCTGAGTCACAGGAGGACAGATGCGCTGCCTCACCCAGATGCAAAGGGTGCAGGAAGCACTGCCTCTGGGCTCCAGCCCACAAGCCTGGTGTGGCCACCACATCTTCACTACATGATGTGATGCCAGTACTAGGAGACTTACGGTAGCAGAAGCGGACTCACAGACAGAGAAGACAGCTCAAATGTTTGCAGAAACAACTCAAATGCCCAAGGAGAGATGGTCGGTTTGAGAAGCTATGGCATATATGTATATATGTATATATAATGTATGTCTGCCTGTGTGCTAGGTCACTTCAGTCATGTCTGACTCTTTGTGACCCTATGGACTGTAGCCCACCAGGTTCCTCTGTCCATGGGATTCTCCAGGCAAGAATACTGGGGTGTGTTGCCATGTCTTTCTCCAGGGGATCTTCCCCACCCAGGGATCTAACCCACATCTCCTGCAGCTCCCAAATTGCAGGTGGATTCTTTACTGCTGAGCCATTAGGTAAGCCCTGTATAATGTGTGTGTGTGTGTGTGTGTGTGTGTGTGTGTGTGTGTGTGTGTGTAGCGTATTCTTTTCATGTGCCATTCTCCAGAATTTTTGATGGTACGAAGAAGTTTAATTTTGCTTTCTCCAGCATGAAGAAAAATGGGAGTCCTGCCACTGGGGCAGCTTACTGAAAAGGTCCAGCATTACTTGTCTTAAATTGCACGGCAAGGTAACTCATGGCCTGGCAAACACTTTTACCCGCACCCCACCCCCCACCCCGCCACTACCACCAATGTTCCTCATGTGAAAGTTTAAGAGGCAAATGTTCAGCTTTGCCAAAGAAGGCAATGGACCCCCACTCCAGCACTCTTGCCTGGAACATCCCATGGATGGAGGAGCCTGGTGGGCCGCAGTCCATGGGGTCGCCAAGAGTCGAGCATGACTGAACGACTTCACTTTCACTTTTCACTTTCATGCATTAGAGAAGAAAATGGCAACCCCCTCCAGTGTTCTTGCCTGGATAATCCCAGGGACGGGGGAGCCTGGTGGGATGTGGTCTATGGGGTCGTACAGAGTTGGACACGACTGAAATGACCTAGCAGCGGTAGCAGTAGCAGCAGCATATACATATACACATATATATATGCATATATAATGAAATATTAGCTGTAGAAAAGAAAAAATATTGATATTTGCAACAAATGAATGACTCTAAAGAATGTAGTATGAAGTCAGACAGAGAAACTTATATGTGGAATCTGAACTATAATACAAATGTATCTATGTACAAAACAGAAATAGACTTACAGATATAGAAATCAAACTTTTGGTTACCAAAGGGGAAATCAGTTCAGTCGCTCAGCCGAGTCCGACTCTTTGCGACCCCATGAATTGCAGCACGCCAGGCCTCCCTGTTCATCATCAACTCCCGGAGTTCACTCAGTCTCACATCCATCGAGTCCGTGATGCCATCCAGCCATCTCATCCTCTGTCGTCCCCTTCTCCTCCTGCCCCCAATCCCTCCCATCATCAGAGTCTTTTCCAATGAGTCAACTCTTCGCATGAGGTGGCCAAAGTACTGGAGTTTCAGCTTTAGCATTATTCCTTCCAAAGCCAAGTACTGCATTTCGGACTCTTTTGTTGACCATGATGGCTACTCCATTTCTTTTGAGGGATGGTGGTGGATAAATTAGAAGCATGAAATGTACAGACACAAATCACTACACATAAAATAAACAACAAGGATTTCCTGTATCGCACAGGGAATTATATTCAAAATGTTATAAAAGTATATAGTGGAAAATATGTATAGATATTATCTGAGTCACTATCATATATCTGAGTCACTTTGCTAAATGCCTGAGCCTAGCACAATGTGGTAAATCAACTACACTACAATTAAAATTAGAAAATAAAAATCAGAGCAAAAAGCAAGAGAAATTAAGAGCAAATGATGGTAGAAGAGTTTGATGGGAAGACATCACAGACCGGCCAGCCCTAAGAGAGAGCGTAGGGGCAAAATCTGATTGTAAAGGTGTTTCTCGGTTCCCTCAGAGCCCAGTATAGATGATCAATATCACCATTTTACTGATGCATAACTTCATTCACTGCAGTTGAGGCAAAGTCTCCTGCAGCTGGATTACATCACAGATACATGAAATCATCTGTCCTCAGCGGAATTTCTCACACTTTTCACCACTGTTATTCAATATCATTATCATCATTAAGTTCATTATTGCCTTTAATGTTGCTGAGTGTCTCTGTGCCATTTCCACTGATCATATTCACTCATTCACTCAATACATATTCATTGAGCTTCTACTCTGTTCCAGGCTCTGTGGTCAGAGACAAAGAAGAGCGTCCTGACCCTGGAAGTCCATCAAGTAAGATATGCACATAAATACGTATAAAAGAAAAAGCAGAAGGTCACTGGAGGGGGTGCGTCTTCTAGGAGATGTGGACAAAGAACCTGAGATTTGCGTCAATTTTAAATGCCGACCAAAAGTTGATTGTTTTGAGGAGAAATGAGAGCTCATTCTTGGCAGAGACTAAGAGCTGAAAGATAAACGAATGTGTGAGAAGAATTTAAATGGGCTGTCTTCCCAGATCACAAACAGTGAGGTGGAGGAAGACCCCAGGAGAAAGTAAATGAGAGTCGGATGATGGAGAACCTTGCGTTCCACGTGAACTTGGACTTCATCTTTGACAGGACACAGGGCTACTGAGAGCCTTGTCTTGTGTGGGGTCCAGAACGTTCACTCATGGGTGGTGAGGGCAGCATAAAGCCTCCTGAGGCTGCGTCCCCACCAGTGATGGGAGAGAGCCTCTGGTTTGCTCTGACCACCCTCCCCGCCAGACAGCTGCGTGTCCAGCCTGCAGGTCTTTGACCAAAGAAAATGCTGCCATCGTGGGAATGCCATTCAGATTTCCAAAGGCTTCATCGGTTGACCTGTGGGAGTCAATTCTGCCTAGAGGAGCTGAATCTGGGAGGCATATTATCATAATACATCCAGAGATAAATATTTAACCTTTCTGATGCTGAATGATTTAACAGGTGCCTCTGCCATGTCTGAGGAAACAGACTCCTTCAGGGTCTAATAAAAATAATCATTGTTTCCACAGGAGTGCACAGTCATAGAAGAAATAAGGGCTTCTATTCATACCAGCTGAGAGTCTTCTGTGCCGGGGTTAGGTCCCGGCAGAATCTGGAAATGAAAGGGAAATACTCACCAGTCACCCCCGGCTGGTGAGCTTCATGCCGAGGCGGCTGATTCACCTGCTACCTCGGGGTTCATGGCCCAGATGTTCCCGAGACTGGTTATAGCATCTCTTTTAGTGCATGATAGATTAGCATCCCACTTTAATGAATTCCATAAATAAAAGATGATGAAATGCCAGTGTTTTGCAAACTGTATAAGGTTAGCTTTATCTCACAATCTGGCTGCAAGATTGCTGTAGCCAGCCTTTTTTTTCTTTTTTTCCTTCTTTGACTTTATTTTCTGAGATGATGTTTGGCATTTAATGTGTAAGAAATGAATGTCCCTTTGATTATGAAAGGCTAGGATGGAGTCCAGTCTCTCACATGGGCTAAGTGTCCCTTGGCACACTGGGAAAATTGATCAGTGGAGGTAATGAAAAGTGGCCTCTTGTTCGTCAGGTGTAGCGTTCTGTCTCCTTTATACTTCTAGCTATACACCAGCTAGCTGATCACAGAAAACCATCGGGAGAAGAACCAACTCTAGGAAAAAAAGTTTATTTATGCCTTTCTAGGGAAGCATTTAATTAAGTGATTTTTATCACAGAAACATGCTACATTTTAGAATTCAAAAATTCTTTTCACGTAGAAACTCAGTTACACCAGTGATTGGACAGTGGGGTGTCTTGGTTGTTTGTACCTTCAGGAGTTGTATAAACTGGCCCTTGAAAAATTCATGCTCACTGAATAGAGCCACGCTTTAAACTTCCCTAAGAATATGTTGGTCCTTGTGATGGTCAGCTGCTGAAGGTGCCCCAGCGGTCCTCACCTATGGTGGTCGCATTGATAAGACCCCTCTCCTGCAGGAGGGGTGCCTTTCTGGGCAGAGGTGGCAGCAGTGGCACTTGCATCTTCTTGCTCTGGCCCCCGCTGAGGTGAGGCCAGCAAGAGCGCCATGAGCCGCACACCTGGCAAGGAGCTGAGGCCTCCGTCCAGCTGTCCCTGGGAGTCGAGTTCTGCCAACAGCCACTGCAGAACCTGTCCGAGGCGAACCCTAGAGGACTAGACCCAGGTGACACAGCAGATTTGGCTGCACCGCATCAGGGCTCCTGTGCTAGGACATCCAGCCAAGACCTGTCACATTCCCTGACCTCAGAAACTGTGAGCTAACAAATGTGCGTTGCTTTAAGCCACTTATTTGTTTCATACTTTGGGTGATAGAATTGGTAGCAAATTATCCTAAAGAATTTCCAAACTGACACTGTCTGAAAGTCATCCCCAAAAATAGATTTCATTATTAATACACAGAGCAAGGATGGAAATAGCGTATCATTTGCTATGTAGATAAAAGTTGAAGAGTTTAATATCCAAGGCCCTAGATCAGCCGTGTGTAAACTATGGCCACACTAGCCCATATTCTGTTTTTATAAATAAGGTTTTATCTAAAACAGCCATGACCATATATTTACATGTTGTTCTCAGATGCCTTTGAGGGAAGCCACAGAGATGAGTAGCTAATCTCTGAGATTACATGCACTGTAAAGAGATTGTAAAGAGATTGTGTGCACTGTAAAGACTAAAATGTTTATTGAAATAGCTGGCCCTTCTCTCTCTCTCTCTCACACACATACACAATTGCTGACTCCTACCATAGCTTAAACTTATTCAAAGAAGCTGCACATGTTACAAATGAAGAAAATCATCCTATTGCAAGCATTAAGGAAAAAGTCAAGCTCTGGGAAAATAAAATAAATGAAACATGAGAGTGTGAAATACTGCTAGTATTTAAACACACCACTGTGATTTGGCAGAGGGAGCATGAAGCCCTTTTGTTTATAATAAATGGTACCCCACCAGCTGGTGAAACCAGCTCTGTTCTGATTGTATCTGCACTTAGGAATTCTAAATGTTTTAACAGAGTGTTGCTTTGTTTCATTTCATATTTCCAACTGAATTGCAAGCTCCTAGAAAGAAGAATTTTAAAGCTAAACTGGACTTTGTACTTCACTGAGTTCAACATCTTCCCTTTGCCAATGAGAAAGCTGAAATCTACACGTGCTGTGTGACCTACCTAATACATTCACCATTTAGTGGTAGAGGCTGAAATGGAAGTGCTTTCTCCTCCCTTTTAATATCCTATCTTGCTGCCTTTAGAATCTGGCATACTGTTGCACAGTCTGCAAACCACATACCTGATTATTTCTTCTGGCTAAATTCACAATATCTCAGTGCAGGAGTTAATCTTGGTGTTTACCAAATAGCCACGTGCTCTTGGCTTCTTGGGGCCCCTCTCAGTTAGGTTGGGTCCAGGAGACTGGGGTCAGGCCAGTGGGAAGTGAGCAGAAACAAAGCCAGCCACTTACAAGGTTGGCCTTCTTCACCACACTTTCATCCTGGGGAGCGAAGGGCTCCGACGACTTAACTGCAAGAGGATCCACCGTGGGACTCTTCTGCTCAGAGGAGAGCCCACAGGAGAATCTCAACTCTCCCCAGACCAGGAGATGAGCAAGAAATAAACCTTTGCTGTGTGGAGACACTGATATCTATCCCAGAGCTTGTTTGCTGTTGTAAGCCTACTATTATCATGATTGTGTAGACTCAGCAATTTGGCAAACTTTTTTTGACCAGTTTAAAAAGCAGGATAAAGAAATAAGCCAGGAATTCCCTGGGGGTCCAGTGGTTAAGACGTCACCTTCCAGTGCAGGGGCTGCAGATTCAATCCCTGGTCAGGGGGCTAAGATCCCACATGCCTTGGGGCCAAAAATCCAAAACATAAAACAGAAGCCATACTGTAATGAACTCAATAAAAGACATTAAATGTTGTTCACATAAAAAAATCTTTAAAAAAAGAAAGAAGCTAAACAATAACTCTGAGAAATGAAAGCAAATATTATAAGGTCACTCAAGATCATTCACTTTGCCTGTAAACAAATCTGCTCCTTCTCCAAAGCCACATAACACTCTCTATGGACCAGTCTAATGATGCCACGCAAATACCACAGAGCAATGCTTTGGAACAGGTTTTGTTCACGCAGCCTTCCCCAGTAGCACACAGTAGACACCAAAGAAATATTTGTGGTAGGTGAAAATAAAGCTGATGATGTGATTTTCCTGCCGACAACATATTAAATAAAAAGGGGATTCAAAACTATGGTGTGACAACAAAGAGGAGAGATAGAAATAAAGTGAAAGGGCTGCAAGGGCACAGCAGGTAGGGTCTACTCCTCCAGCCTGCCAGTGTGGCTTTGTTCCGGACAGGATAATAGTGGGTTCCATGTCAACTCTTTCAATGGTTCATGCCTATTTTGGGGTGATGCTTGCTCAGTACAGGAGTGAGTGAAAAAAAAAAAAGAAAACTTAGTCCTTGCCATCAAGGAGCTCACAAGATTAGTAGAAGAGAGAGTAGTGCTTAGGAGGTAAAATCTGGGGTGTAAAGACTAGTGAACTAAAATGGACTGGAATGGGTGAATTTAACTCAGATAACCATTATATCTACTACTGTGGGCCAGAATCCCTTAGAAGAAATGGAGTAGCCATTATAATCAACAAAAGAGTTCAAAATGCAGTACTTGGATGCAACCTCAAAAAGGACAGAATAATCTCATTTCCAAGGCAAACCATTCAATATCACAGTAATCCAAGCATGTGCCCCGACCAGTAATGCTGAAGAAGCTGAAGTTCAATGGTTCTATGAAGACCTACAAGACCTTCTAGAACTAACACCCAAAAAAGATGTCCTTTTCATTTTAGGAGACTGGAATGCAAAAATAAGAAGTCAAGAAACACCTGGAGTAACAGGCAAATTTGGCCTTGGAGTACAGAGTGAAGCAGGGCAAAGGCTAATACAGTTTTGACAAGAGAATGCACTGGTCCTAGCAAACACCCTCTTCCAACAACACAAGAGAAGACTCTACACATGGGCATCAATAGGTCATCAATACCAAGATCAGATTGATTATATTCTTTGCAGCCAAGCATGGAGAAGCTCTATACAATCAGCAAAAACAAGACTGGGAGCTGATTGTGGCTCAGATCATGAACTTCTTATTGCCAAATTCAGACATAAATTGAAGAAAGTAGGGAAAACCACTAGACCATTCAAGTATGACCTAAGTCAAATCCCTTACGATTATACAGTGGAAGTAAGAAATAGATTAAAGGGATTAGATCTGATAGTGTGCCTGAAGAATTATGGTTGGAGGTTCATGATATTGTACGGGAGGCAGGGATCAAGATCATCTCCAAGAAAAAGAAATGCAAAAAAGCAAGATGGCTGACTGAGGATGCTTTACAAATAGCTGTGAAAAGAAGAGAAGCAAAAAGCAAAGGAGAAACAGAAAGATATACCCATTTGAATACATAGTTCCAAAGAATAGCAAGGAGAGATAAGAAAGCTTTCCTCAGTGATCAGTGCAAAAAATAAAAATAAAAATACAGGAAAACAATAGAATGGGAAAGACTAGAGACCTCTTCAAGAAAATTGAGATACCAAGGGAATATTTCATGCAAAAAATGNAATAGCAAGGAGAGTTAAGAAAGCTTTCCTCAGTGATCAGTGCAAAAAATAAAAATAAAAATACAGGAAAACAATAGAATGGGAAAGACTAGAGACCTCTTCAAGAAAATTGAGATACCAAGGGAATATTTCATGCAAAAAATGGGTACATCAAAGAACAGAAATGGTATAGACCTAACAGAAGCAGAAGATGTTAAGAAGAGGCAGCAAGAATACACAGAACAACTACACAAAAAAGATCTTCATGACCCAGATAATCACAATGGTGTGATCACTCACCTAGAGCCAGACATCCTGGAAGGTGAAGTCAAGTGGGCCTTAGAAAGCATCACTACGAACAAAGCTAGTGGAGGTGACGGAATTCCAGTTGAGCTTTTTCAAATCCTGAAAGATGATGCTGTGAAAGTGCTGCACTCAATATGCCAACAAATTTGGAAAACTGAGCAGTGGCCACAGAACTGGAAAAGTTCAGTTTTCAGTCCAATCCCAAAGAAAGGCAATGCCAAAGAATGCTCAAATTACCACACAATTGTACTCATCTCACACGCTAGTAAAGTAATGCTCAAAATTTTCCAAGCCAGGCTTCAACAGTAAGTGATCCGTGACTTCCAGATGTTCAAGCTGGTTTTAGAAAAGGCAGAGGAACCAGAAATCAAATTGCCAACATCTGCTGGATCATCAGAAAAGCAAGAGAGTTCCAGAAAAACATCTATTTCTGCTTTCTTGTCTATGCCAAAGCCTTTGACTGTCTGGATCACAACAAACTGGAAAATTCTGAAAGATATGGGAATATCAGACCACCTGACCTGCCTCTTGAGAAACCTATAAGCAAATCAGGAAGCAACAGTTAGAACTGGACATGGAACAACAGACTGGCTCCAAATCGGGAAAGGATTACATCAAGGCTGTATATTGTCACCCTGCTTATTTAACTTATATGCAGAGTACATCATGAGAAACGTTGGGCTGGATGAAGCACAA
This sequence comes from Redunca redunca, assembly GCA_006410935.1. NCBI lineage: Eukaryota > Metazoa > Chordata > Mammalia > Artiodactyla > Bovidae > Redunca > Redunca redunca. The sequence goes on from SJYQ01002426.1 coordinate 574,691, forward strand.
GGTGCAATCAAGATTGTCTGGAAAAATATCAATACCCTCAGATAGTCAGATGACACCACCCTAATGGCAGAAAGTAAAGAGGAACTAAAGAGCTTCTTGATGAGGGTGAAAGAGGAGAGTGAAAAAACTGGCTTAAAGCTCAACATTCAAAAAATGAAGATTATGGCATTTGGTCCCATCACTGCATGGGCGATAGATGGGGAAACAATTGAAACAGTGACAGACATTATTTTCTTGGGCTCAAAAATCACTGCAGATGGTGACTGCAGCCATTAAATTAAAAGACACTTTCTCCTTGGAAGAAAAGTTATGAGCAACCTAGACAGCATATTAAAAAGCAGAGACATTATTTTGCCGGCAAAGGTCCGTCTAGTCAAGGCTATGGTTTTTCCATTAGTCATGTATGGATGTGAGAGTTGTACTACAAAGAAAGCTCAATGCCAAAGGATTGATGCTTTTGAACTGTGGTTTTGGAGAAGACTCTTGAGAGTCCCTTGGTCTGTAAGGAGATCCAATCAGTCCATCCTAAAGGAAATCAGTCCTGAGTGTTCACTGGAAGGATTGATGCAGAAGCTGAAGTTCCAGTACTTTGGCCACGTGATGCAAAGAGCTGACTCATCGGAAAAGACCCTGATGCTGGGAAAGATTGAAGGCAGGAGGAAAAGGGGATGACAGAGGATGAGATGGTTGGATGACATCACCAACTCAATGGACATGAGTTTGAGTAAACTCCGAGAGTTGGTGATGGACTGGGAGGCCTGGCGTGCTGTGGTCCATGGGGTCTCAGAGTCCGACATGACGGAGTGGCTGAACTGAACTAAACTGAAATGCAAGGAGGGCACAAAGGCAAAAGAACCCCAGTCTCACCTCACAGGATACATGTGTTTGATGTCAAAAAAAGAAGAAGAAGAAGAAAGAGAAGAACCTTCTGGTCAGAACTGGTCGTGAAGACTGAACTTGGAGAATGTGAAAGGAGAGACTGAGAATTAAGTTGAATGGGTAGAAGGAGCCCGGAAGTGTTTGAACAGCTACGTGGAGGAGTTTGGATCTTCACCAGGACAACTGAGAACTAACAGACAAGTTTACAAATCTAGTAAGCAGCAAAACTTAAATTTTAGAATGCTGAACTGTGACTGTAGCATCGGGGTGGATTTCAGAGGGATGAAAATGAAAGTTGGAAAAGAAAGTAAAGTTCTAGAACAGTCACCTCGGCCAATGACAGTACAGAATTCTCTAAAGGCTGGGTGGTGAGAACAAACAGGGTCTAGCCGGGTGAGCCAGCTCATGAGCAGAGAAAAATGTTGGGGAAAGGAGGAAAAGAGAAGGCACAAACATTTCCTAATGCTACACAAAGGGCAGGGGCTGCATTAATTAACACCCGCAAGGGCTGTTCCATCCAAGCCCCCGTACTGCCATAGGAGCGAGCTGTTCCCCCAACAATGTAAGTGTGGCCGGGAGTTCAAAATAAATGGCACAGCTTGTAGCATGAGGGTTAGAGCCTGAGACAGCCTTACTCCAAACACACAGTCCTGAGATGTTAAAAGGGAGCTCAATTTTCTGGAAAGCCAGTCCCCTCATGCTTCACAGGGACTGTATCTAAATATAGGCAAAAGTTTTAAAATAAAAAAATATAAAAGAAATTTACTTAACAGAGACACAAATAAATAAAAGTTACTTGATAAAAAACCCTGTGCATATTAGTCGCTCAGTTCTATCTGACTCTTTGTGATGCCATGGGCTGCAGCTTGCCAGGCTCCTCTGTCCATGGAATTCTCTGGACAAGATTACTGGAGTGGGTTGCCATTCCCTTCTCCAGGGGATCTCCCCAATCCAGGGATGGAACCTGGGTCTCCTGCATTGCAGGCAGATTCTTTACTAACTGAGCCACCGGGGAAGTCCAGACAAATAGCAATAATGTTATTTAATGCCATAGTTCTAAACTTTCTTCCATTCAATTAGGATTCTTGCTTCGCATCTGAGACACTCCTCAATTCTGACAGTGGCTTGCCAGTGTTCACTAACTAGCCTATGGTTACAGGCCAGCCATATACAGTGATTTGCCCAGGACTGGGAGGTTGGGGTATATACTAATATTACCTCTCTGGTCCAAAACTGTGTCCCTTTCCGAGGGACAATTTGTAGAGTCACCCCAAATCCACACCTCCTGATTCAGTAAGATACAACTTCACCTTTTTCTCATAACTGCTCCAAATACGCCAGTGGTCATCAGGCCTTAGCACATTCCAGATTTACAAGAAACTCAGAATAAAATAAAAGAAGCATGCAGCAACGCGAGAGAATTCAGATTACAAGGAAAGCTGCAATTCTCTCCAGAGATGCAGGGCCGAGAAACAGAGAGATCTTCTCTCTTTATAGAAAACCATGATAGGTTAGACATTTGTCAGTGTGGTTTTTGAGATCTACATTTTATTGGCTCTCAGCCTAATTGTTAGTATGTTGTATCAATTGCCCCCATCAACTTATACACATCTGCTTTCAGAGTCAGTGGGGAAGCATCTTAATTTCTGTGTGTGTGTGAGCAGTTGCTAAGTTGTGTCCAACTCTTTTGCGACCACATGGATTGTAACCTGAGAGACTCCTCTGTCCAAGAGATTTTTTTCAGTCAAGAATACTGACTGGATTGCCATTTCCTTCTGCAAGGGATCTTCCTGACCCAGAGATTAAACCCAAGTCTCCTGTATGACTGGCGATTCTTCTTCCTAACTCAGAGGGAAAGAACCTCTTTCCCAAGCAGGGAATGTGAGCAAGGAGATGGTCTCAGGTGAAGTGTGTTTGAGGTCCTTCAAAGTTTCTGGAACCTGGATCCTTTTCCAGCATTGCTCACCTGTCACAGGGCTGGGGTCAATGCACAGGTGAGTATGGTACCCAAACCACCAGCCCACAACCAGGGAAAAGCTGACCATACTCCCTGATCAACACTCTCAGATAAAGTCTGTGGGAAAGAAGGGTGGGCATGTCTCCTTTGACCTCAACATCATGAGCTTGGAGCCCAATTTCAACTTGATGTAGAGCAGTGGTCCCAACTGAGTCCATGTAAGACCTTTAACTCAGAGGTCAAGAAAGAGAGAAAGCATGGTGGCCATTAAATTCGCAAGAGTGAGTTCCAAGGAACGTTTGGGAGATTTCTCTATTCATGATCCCTCAGCCCAGTGACTCTGCAAACCAAACCATGCTAAACCCCAGCCATTCATTCAACAATTATTTACTGATGACCTTTCATGCACCAGTCAGTTTCTATTCTGGTCATGAGTTGTAAACAACTCAGTCAAGGTTGGGCTTCTATTTTTAATGGAAAGAGAGAGAGAAAGCAATCGACAAATAAATGAACAAGATGATTTCAGCTGAGCTTTCTGCAAGGAAGAAAATGTATGGCGATGGTGTTGCTGGAGACAAACTGATCTAGATGCCATGGCCTGGGGATAGAGGATGCTGCAGAGGTGGAAAGAGGGCAGCTCCAGAGACTCTTGGAGGCCCCAGGAAGAAGTAAGGGCTTGGTTCTCAGTCGATGGTCACCTACTGGAGGACTTTGAAAGAGAGGGAAGATGTTGGAGGGAAGGAGGGGAGCATTTTGTCCATTAAGAAGGTATTCCGAGTTGCAGAGAACAAATCTGAAGCAGGGGAAGTCATTGGAAGGTGTCTGTAACAGAACAACATAGGCTGATGGCTTATAAAACCAAAGGAAAGTATTTCTGACCATTCTGGAGGCTGTCCTTCCAAAAATCGAAAGTAACTAGAGATTAGTTTTCTCTCCAGAATACATTTGGGATGATAATGGAATGGCATTCTAGGAAGACATGGCATTCTAGAAAGTCAGAAAGATATGGAGATGACATGGAGCAAAAATTTAGTCAAAATAAAACTATATCCAGAGAACAAAACCTTCACTGATTATTGAAAGATCAACACGATAATCTAATATTCACTGCAGTCTTTTTGTTTGTTTGTTTTGCATATTCAAAAGCAGAGACATTACTCTGCCAACTAAGGTCCATCTAGTCAAGGCTATGGTTTTTCCAGTAATCATGTGTGGATGTGAGAGTTGGACTGTGAAGAAAGCTGAGGGCCAAAGAATTGATGCTTTTGAACTGTGGTGTTGGAGAAACTCTTGAGAGTCCCTTGGACTGCAAGGACATCCAACCAGTCCATTCTAAAGGAGATCGATCCTGGGTGTTCTTTGGAAGGAATGATGCTAAAGCTGAAACTCCAATACTTTGGCCACCTCATGCAAAGAGTTGACTCATTGGAAAAGACTCTGATGCTGGGAGGGATTGGGGGCAGGAGGAGAAGGGGACGACAGAGGATGAGATGGCTGGATGGCATCACTGACTCGATGGACGTGAGTCTGAGTGAATTCCGGGAGTTGGTGATGGACAGGAAGGCCTGGAGTGCTGCGATTCATGGGGTCGCAAAGAGTCGGACACGAGTGAGCGACTAAACTGACTGACTGACTGACACAGTTGATATTTGTTTGGTGTATAAGCAGAGCTTTGGTGAAAATGTCACATATGGGTGGAAGCTGGCTCCCTGGAAGAGCGCAGAGCCATTGAGATAGTAAATCCCTCACAGGTATGTATCTCAGTGTCTCACTGGAGAAGGAAAAGACAGCCCACTGCAGTACAGAAGAGCCTGGTGGCCTATATAGTCCATGGGGTCACAAAGAGTCAGACACAACTGAGCGACTAACACTTTCACCTTCATGCGTCTCAGTAGACAGGATTTCTTAACACCGCTGGTCCCTTACAGCAGACCCTTCTCTGCTGAAGACTGGAAGGTAGAAGTACCCAGAATAAACTGGGTTTCACAGAAAAACATGGGTAGCTATGTGTGACTCAATTCTCTAAATAAATCATTTCCAGCACCTTTCAGCATGGAGGTTTCTGACTTATATTTTTTATTTCATACAAGGAAGGAAAAGGACTAAAATATCCCATCTTCTCAGTAGGCTTGTGAAAGTAAGCCTGAATGTCTACCCAATGGCAGACATCTCATTAAAACCAGCAGTCTGGAGCCATTATCTGCCCAGCAATGTATTAATACAACTCCATTAAATAAACTGGGTGTTCTTCATAAATGGTTGATGAGATTCATTTCGGGTTATGAATATCATATTTATTGCTGTTTTATGTGTAATACTCAACTTGATGGCTAATTCTTCCTGCAGCAACTCATAGCGAGACCATTAGAAAGGGTTTTCTTTTTCTTTCCCTCTGCAATAGGTGAAATGTGACCTAATTTTTATGGGCATTACATATCTGTTTAATAAATACTGAAAACTTGGTGAGTGTACAGGAAAATCTGCTATGTCTGACCTTATACTGAGAGTCGTGATTTAAACTCTGATGTATTTCCATGGGTTCTGTCTGGGGCCTTTAGGACTAATCTAGATGTAGATTAAAGAGTAGAATTGGTATGTGCACAAGAGGTTTATTCCTTGACATCAGAGAGAATTGGAATATGCCAGGAAGGTTGCAGGAAATGAAGACAGGAGCATGGAAACGAAGAGGTGGTCAATCTGGGGGTGTTGATCAAAGTTGAATGGGAAGACCCAGGAGACCTAAGAGAGAAGAAGATGAGAGAGAAAATAAGCCAGAACTAACAGCCTCCCCATATTAGGAGTTTTTAAAAATCATGAAACTCAACCATGATGAGATAGTTCTTCACACCTATCAATATGACCATTTTCAAATATGCAAATATTCAAAAGCAGAGACATTACTTCCATCTAGTCAAGGCTATGGTTTTTCCTGTGGTCATGTATGGATGTGAGAGTTGGACTGTGAAGAAGGCTGAGCGCCGAAGAATTGATGCTTTTGAAGTGTGGTGTTGGAGAAGACTCTTGAGAGTCCCTTGGACTGCAAGGAGATCCAACCAGTCCATTCTGAAAGAGATCAACCCTGGGATTTCTTTGGAAGGAATGATGCTAAAGCTGAAACTCCAGTACTCTGGCCACCTCATGCGAAGAGTTGACTCACTGGAAAAGACTCTGATGCTGGGAGGGATTGGGGGCAGGAGGAGAAGGGGAAGACAGAGGATGAGATGGCTGGATGGCATCACTGACTCAATGAACGCGAGTCCAAGTGAACTCTGGGAGTTGGTGATGGACAGGGAGGCCTGGCGTGCTGTGATTCATGGGGTCGAAAAGAATCAGACATGACTGAGCGACTGAACTGAACTGAGCTGAACCAACCAAACAATAACCCCCCCCCCAAAAAAAAAAAACATTATGGAGAAACTGGAACCCTGGTGCCTTGCTGGTAGGACTGTAAATTGGTGCAGCCACTGTGGACAGTGATATGACAATTCCTCTAAAACCTAAATATAGAATTCCCTGTGATCCATCGATTTCGCTGCTGGGTATTTACCCAAAAGAGTTAAAAGTGGAGATTCAAACAGATGCTTGTACACCGATGTTCATAGCAACATCATTCACAATAGATTAAAGTGGAAGCAGCCCAAGCGTCCACTGAGAGATGACCGCATAAGCAAATTCCGGACTCGTGTGTGAACCTAGAAGGAAAAGTACTGTGAGTCCACCTATGTGAGGTCCCGAGAGTAGCGAATACAGAGAGACAGAAAGTAGGCTGGTGGGGAAGGGGAATGAGGAGTTAGTGTTTAACGGGTGCAAAGGGTCAGAGTTTTGCAGGATGAGAATCTCCTGGAGATGATGGTGGTGATGGCTTCACAACGGTGTGAATGTACTTAACATCATGGAATTTACACGATAAAGTGCTCATGTTAGTGAACTTTGTGTGATGTGTATTTTACCACAATATAAAAAAAGTCAATAAAAAGTAAAAAGATAAGTACTCTCTTAGGAAAATAGGGACCCGGTACAGAGCAGCAAACCATTCTATTCCTGAAACGCTCTCCTCTCCAGACCTGGATCTACCATCATTTACTTGTTTGCGTAGCTTTTCACCAATTCTCCAAACCTCAGTATATTTGTCTGTAAGATGGTGATGATAACTCTTCCACCCCAGGACCATGATGAGGATTAAGTGGGATAAAGTATGGCGGAATGTTTATTCCTGTCCCTGACGGAGATCCACAGATGTTTTCATTCCTCTCTCCCATTTCTGTTCCTGTCTTTCAATCGTCCTTGCTCCCCTTTCTGTCCATTCACCACTTCTCTGGTGGCCTTGCCTTCAAGTCCTTCCATAGCTTATATTAACATTATGTGCTTCTCCGTCTCTGCCTTTGTCCTGCCCTGATTGCTGCATTTTCTGTAGGTTGGCTCTTTTCCATCTAGACTGTGCCCCTTCTATGGGACAAGTCATGCTTTGCACACAAAAGGTGCATATATGTAGTATGTGCCCATTCAGTAGAATCTTTCTGGGACCTCAGATGGTATATCTTCTCTCAGTGTATCATTCACTCATGGCCACAGATCTTATTATTTTTCATCCTTTAACTTTTTGCTCTTTAATTTTTAACACGAGAGTGATAATTTTTAAATGCATCCTTTAATCAATAAACATATAAATACATTGGTTTCTAAACTTGGGAAATATTTATACTTAATCATTTCTCATTTTCATTGTGCAAGAAGTATCCCTAATTTCTAATCACAAAATTTTAAGTTTAGAAAGAAACCTAGAGGTACTCTACCGAATATTTTTCAACATGGAGGCCGTCGACATTTGGGTCCTTTCCAGATAGGATTGTGGATTTCAGGACATGGGGAATCCTGGCCCCTGAACACAGAATCCCCTAATCATAGTGACAACCAGACAACTCCAAGCATCCTGGTTCGAAAAGCATCAGAAAGAGTAAGAGGGACCAGTGTCCCACCCGGAGCATGTGGCTACTCCAGGCGGAGCCGGGGTGGGACCCTGGGGGCCCAGATCCCTCCCATGTCCTGTTCTTCAGGCTTCACTGTTTCACTGACTACTATCAAGGGAAATAGGATTCTTGCTTATAACTGAAGAAATGCCCTCTTTCTGTAGCTGGAGTGAATCATGCATCTGTGGGGACAACACTGAGAACACTTTGAATCCCATCCCATATCATCATCACTCCAGCAACAGGTGCCCAGAATAATACCGGTGACGGGTGGGCTGGGTGCCCCACTTTCACATGTGGACATCGGGCTCACAAACTCCAGCCCAGGCATGTGCATCTCTGTGTGTGTGTTTAATGTTTGTTTGTTTGGAGATGCTGGGAATAAAAGAGATTGACAGAGGCCTGGAGGAGAAGGAAGAGAGGAGCAGAGGGAAGCATCATTGGGAGGGGGCCGGGAGAAAGGAGACGCCCCGGCATGGGCCAGGGAGATGGAGTCGGGGAGAGAACCGGCTGGCTGTGCACTCCTGGGCTCCCCCAGTTCTACAAATCCATGGAACCAAAACCATCCACAAAATTCCGAGCTCCAGAACTGATCCATGCAAGTGTAACTAAGGCTTACTTAAAAAATGGTTTCTGTTAATACTTGGTTTTCTGATGGCTATCTTTATAATCAACTTTTTTTTTCCATTGGAAGACAATTGCTTTACAATGTAGTGGCAGTCTCTACCATACAGCAACATGAGTCAGTCGTACATGTTTTTAACCAAGGGAAAGACCAGATGGGAGAAAAGGGCTTAAAAACAGACAGTAAAAGTTATATTAGGAGCTATTGCCACCTCAAGCTCCAACATAAATTAGCATAAATTATGATACAATGAAATCAGTAAAGATGACTTAATTTGTTGAATATGAACTGATAAAAGCACAGTAAAAGGAATATCTCTGGCTTTAGCTGAAAGAATGACATATTGACTGGCTCGTGTTTCAACTGATTAGAAAATTGCCACAACTCATTCCTAGAAAAGAGACACTGCTCTTTGAAAGTGTTTTACACAACTACAAAGCACAGGATGGATGAAAGTAGCTGTTATTTTGCCACCTTCAGACCAGTGGCTTCAAATATGATGCCCTTGAAGAGGCAGCTGAGAGAGACAAATAAGATACTATGTATGGAATATTTCTTAAAAGCTAAATGCTCTTAGAAGCACCATTTGGTCAGTTATCCTAGAGTCTCACTACAGCATCACATACACTCAAATCCCCCTGAGCTGCCCCAAACCAGAGCCACCACCTCAAAGAGCTGGGATGGGAAGAAATCAGCTGTGAAGCTGTGTGTTATTACATTCCGGATGACCATGGATAAGGGTGTTTGCAACTGAGATTGTGTGAATGGGATTTAGACCAGCAAACTGCAGCCTTTATCTCAAATAGCCCTCAACATCAAAGCTATTAAAGCACACCACTTTCCATAAAAACGTGTTAAGAAAGCTTGGAACCACAGCCCAATAGGAAGGACTAAATTTATCAGCAAAGTTGTCGGAAAGAAGGAACTGCTGTGATAAGAAGCAGGAAAAAAAAAAAAATCAAGAAGGACAACCCATCCTCTGGGGAAGGAGCAGAGACAATGCTTCTTCCTTGGCGTGACAACTGGAGCTTTCAAAAGGACCAGGAGCCACCTCTATTGGAACTCACTTCAGGGCCGGGCAGGCTCTGTGTCAGCAGACTCACGGGACTGTGACCGGTGCCACTGAGGAAGTCAAGTGTTCGTTTCACAGCAATTTGAACTAATCTAAGTGTCAACAGCCATGCACAGCTTGCAGAGCCCATGCTAGATTGTGGTCACAGGAGACAGGAGATGTCTCCCGTCAGCTGGATGCCCATGCATTCATTCAGCTGAGCAGAATTCACTGGACATGCTAGCCACCATGTTCTGTACCAGGATTCAGAGACAGAAGAAAAATGTTCTGCCATTGAGAGTTTAGAGTCTAGTAGGAAGAAAAAGCAAATACAGTACAGGTTTTCATGAAAAAGTGTAAATATAGAATGAAAGACATACAGAGGTCTCTGAAGAATTAAGAGAGGTGAGTGGGTGGTGGGATTTGGGAAAGGGCTTTGCTGAGAAAGGACTGATTTAAGTCTTGAAAGGTGAGTAGGAGTTTGGCAAATGAGGGAACAAGTTTCATTCCGAGAGCATGTCTGTAAGTCCAACAAAGTTAGCCTAGGTACCTAACTAACATAATCAGCTCTATAGTTGCCGTTTAGTCGCTAAGTCATGTCTGACTCTTTTCTAGCCCATGGACTGTAATCCATGGGATTTTCCAGGCAAGACTACTGGAGTGGATTGCCATTTCCTTCTCCAGGAGATCTTTCTGACTCAGGGTTTGGATCCACATACCCTGTATTGGAAGGCAGGTTTTTTACCACTGAGCTACTCGGGAAGCCCCAGCTACACAGTACTGTCCTATAGTAGGTTTATAACACTTTTCACACAAGTAATACCTAAAAAAACAAACACAAAAAATAAACATTTTTAATCTTACAGTTTTGTACCTTGAAAAGTAGAGCAGTACAGTACAACAGCTGGCACACAGGGGCTGGCATCCAGTGAACAGGCAAGAAGAGTTACTGACTGAAGGAAGGAAAGGAGGTGGGAGCTGGCAGAGCTGAAGGACCGTCAGCAGCAGGAGACGGAGGCCCAGCTGCAGCTTCACTCTCGCCTGATGTTGATGGAATGCATGTCTGCATCTTTGAAAGTTCGCAACTTGAAAGTTCATACGTTCAACGCTTGCTATAGAGCATTCCAGACAAAGGAAATGTTCAGAGCTGACTGGCAGGCTAATGCACCTTGGAAGCTGCAAGACCAATAAAACCTGGGCCATGAACTACATTCCTATAGCTCACTGTGGGTCTCCAAGACCCACAACAAATACAGATCCCAAAGCCCACAGAGCGCCCTCTTCCAACCTGCAGGCCTCTCTCAAGCACCAAATACACTTCTCAGTTGGTTTATTGACTCACCAAGTCCTTCTTGTTACTCACAAGCCTGCTTATATGGAGGGTTCTTTTTATACTGTGATGGTATTAAATATCAAACAAACCAAGTAAATATGAAAAGGAAAGACACAAATTAAGTGTGAATAAAACTGTATAAGTTTGGGAGAAGTCTACAAAACTTAAAGAGTGATGCATTCAAAATTTCATGCATTCCATCTTAAAGTACTAAATCTGGAAATTATATAGAAGGCATTATGATTGTGGTTTATCCAAGAAAAATGACACCTAACTCCAGCCAGTCTGGAGTTTGCCAATCTTCACTCAAAGAAAAAGTTTTGGCCTTACATCAGAACATTGATAAATGAGTGTAAAAGTGTATCTTTAATGTTATAATAAAATACTGAAGGCATATTGTATCAGTTTTCTGACTCCCTGTGTACTCTGAATTTTTCAGTTGACTAATCGCCACTCTGGTTTGCATTGTGTTGAAGCCTCTTTGTTAGTTCAAAATGGCAGGAGTTTGAGCTGGCAGTGGAGATATGAGGGGGTGAGGACAGAGAGCTACTCAGATTCACGAGACCCTGGCATGCCCTGCTGGGACCCAGGGTGATGCGAACTTGGGAGCAGAGGTGAACAGCTGGTGGGTTTTCCAAGAAGCTGGGTATCTATTGGGCTCCCTTTTTCTACAACAGTTTTAAACCATTGATTTAGTTCACTCAGCTGTGATTTCCAGTTAATCTGTTTTTGTACAAATACTGACACTGCTAAATTTTCAAACATCTATGTGCAATATTTTTATAAACAACAACAAAATGAATCTACATAGCAGCTCTAAATGTGACGTGCAAGTTTCCCAGTGAATATTTGATATTGAGGCATATATATTGTGACAGGGGATAAAATAAAGTTATAACGACAGCCGTAAGTAAAGGATACAAATAAATTTGGGAGAAGTGGCTGGTTGCAGAACCTATGCATATGTCAGAAAGCCCTTTCTCTGTTTGTAAAATATGGTCAAGATACATGACATTTTCACTAGCAAAGATTTTAGAAGATTACGGCATCAATTCAGAGTTCTTGTGTATTACTTTCTACGATAACCATGACCATTGCCAAGCTATAATAACATTTGGGAATATGATTCATTATATGACAAAATTAAAAGAAAGATGATTTTCATTCTAATCAAGTCCCCCACTGGGTGTCAGTGGTAAGTTCACATGTGACCTCAGGAAACAAAACAGCTTTTCAAAGGTACAGTGTTCTCATCAGCCGAACAAAGAGAATATAAGATTCTTCTCATAGGGCTTTTGTGATATTGAAACGTTAACAAGTCATGTGGCTATTTAGCAAAATGACTGGTAGCTAGTAAGAGGCTAATCCAAGTTTGCCACTATCATCATTGCTACTATTAGGTTGAATGAAATGATTACATCTAAGATCGTATTCATTGGAAGGACTGATGTTGAAGCTGAAACTCCAAATACTTTGGCCACCTGATGCAAAGAAAAGTATTTTCATTTGAAAAGACGCTGATGCTGGGAAAGATTGAAGGCAGGAGAAGAGGATGACAGAGGATGAGATGGTTGGATGGCATCACTGACTCAGTGGGCATGAGTCTGAGTAAACACTGGGAGTTGGTGATAGACAGGGAGGCCTGGCGTGCTGCAGTCCATGGGGTCGCAAAGAGTTGGATAGCACTGAGGGACTGAAATGAACTGAACTGAAAATCATTATAAGGCACAAAAACTGTGTTTAATAGTGAAGACCAAATCTGAGTATCCAAATACCTGATACATCAGAGCAGCCCATGAGGACCTGATTTTTATAATGGCCCAGAACATCCAATTATTCATGTGAACAAGAATTTGTATTAAAAAATGCATTATTAAGTAAACATTAAGATGGTCAGCTTAGCCATTCCAAAGGAGCTTTCCAGTCACCCAACCATCAGCAAAGCCTGGTCTGGAGAAGCAGGGAGTCACCCTAGAGAAGAGGAACCAAAGCCTTCTTGCTTTGCCTCAGCTGAAAACAACGCGCTGATGTGAGCAAGGCATGGGTGCTTAGACTCCAGGACTTGCTTGAAACATTTATAGATGCTTTTTAAATTAAAGGGGAAATTTTGCAAGAAAGGCTCATCTGTCGAGTTCCTCCAAGAGTTATCTATGGTCACTAAAAGGAAACCATCAAAGACTGGTTTCAGGACTGTGACCAGTTGGTGGCAGGATAGGGGAGGCAGAGACCGGAGTCAGCACATCACGACCAGAGCTGGAGAAGGGCAGCTGCTGGAGGGCGGACAGATGGGCCCTGAGAGGCCAGGCCTCAGTTCCAGGGAGCCTGGGGAGAGAGTGGGGACGGGCTCAGGAAGCCCACTGGCTGGCCACAGAAGCCGTCTGTCTCCAGCTCAGGGCCTCCCTGGTGGCTCAGCTGGTAAAGAATCTGCCTGCAGTGCGGCAGACCTGGGTTCGATCCCTGGGTTGGGAAGATTCCCCTGGAGAAGTGAACAGCTACCCACTCCAGTATTCTGGCCTGGACAATTCCTTGGACTGTACAGTCCACGGGGTCCCAAAGAGTCAGACCCGGCTAAGCGACTTTCACTTGGAAGAACCTCGGGGAAAGAAAGTGTCTATCTACATTCAAAAACTGGTCCAATAAAGAAAGTCATTTATCTGGGGCCCAAGAAATGATTGGGGCACAGGAGAGCATAGCAAATGTAAACGGAGATTTCTTTCATATAACAGAATGTACTTCACTGCCATTGGCCACATACTGTGGCTAGCATAACCATCTTCTGTGTGTGTGTGTGTGTGTGCTTTATTACTCTAAAATAAATTATGTTCATGGCACACTGATGCTTTTGTTGTTGTTGTTCAGTTGTTACGTCCGACTCTTTGTGACCCCGTGGACTGCAGCATGCCAGGCTCCCCTGTCCTTCACTATCTCCTGGAGTTTGCTCAAACTCATGTCTATGGAGTCAGTGATGCCATCCAACCATCTCCTCCTCTGCCTCTCCCTTCTTCTTTTGCCCTCCATCTTTCCCAGCGTCAGGGTCTTTTCCAACGAGTCAGCTCTTCCCATCAGGTGACCGAAGTACTGGAGTTTCAGCTTCAGCAACAGTCCTTCCAATGAGTATTCTTTAGGCCCCCAAGTGATGACTTGCTGTGGGGGCTGATCTGTATCCTGAGGGATATCTAACAGCATCCCCAACCTGTACCCACTAGATGCCAGCAGATGGCCAGCCCCATCCAGATATGATGAGCAAAAATGTCTTTTGACACTGCTCATGTTCCTGGGCACAGGGAAAATGGGGACCCAAAATAACCCTCAGGTGAGAACTACAGCTTCGCAGCAATGACTTTCCATCTTTGTTGGGGAGTGTTTGCAGGGCAAGTCATGGAACTTGGAAAAGCACTTGAAGACATTGTGATTAACATTCCCCATAATCACGGACATTACTGAAATAGGTGAAAGCGACTTTTCACCCACCACCATGACTGCACACACACCTTGGAAGTTATTCACTGTTTCTGTTCTTTTCAAAACCAACTATGTCAATACATGAAGTCCATGGCACTGGGATTACCCACTTGCTTGTCTTTACCAGACTGTGGGTTCTGCAAAGACAGAGCTACATCTTACCCACACGTATGTACCTGGAGCCCAGCAGAGTGCCTAGAAAATTCTATTTTCTCAGTAAATGTTTACTGGCTGGTTGACTACAATAACGAATGAAGTAAAGGGATATGATGCTTTCAAATTGTGGTGCTAGAGAAACTGTTGAGAGTCCCTTGGACAACAAGATCAAACCAGTTAATGCGAAAGGAAATCAACCCTGAATATTCATTGGAAGGACTGATGCTTAAGCTAAAGTTCCAATACTTTGGCCGCCTGATAGGAAGAGCCGACTCATTGAAAGGACCCTGATGTTGGGAAAGATTGAAGGCAGGAGGAAAAGGGGACATCAGAGGATGAGATGGTTGGATGGCATCACTGACTCAATGGACATGAGTTTGAGCAACCAGGAGATGGTGAAGGACAGGGACTCATGGCACACTGCAGTCCATGGGGTCACAAAGAGTCAGACACAACTTAGCGACCAAACAATAGCAACAAAAGGACATAAGAAAACAGGCACTTTCTACTGGGTATGAGAGAATTTATACTAAGGGCAAGGGTACATTCTCAGCTCTATCACACAGCGAATTCTGCTGAAAACAAGTTCAGAGGATAAAACAATGAAGCCAATGTTTCTTGAAGCTGAACTAAATAACTAGAGCAGAGCGGCAGAAAGATTCGTCCAAAAGGCAAGTCAATGCCTCACTTCCTAAGCCACAGGCAGGCAAAGCATGGGGACAACAAAGGCTGGGGCCCACATCCAGGCCACCTGAGCATTTATTTGCACATTTTATGTGCTCTGGAATGGCCAGGACTGAGCACATCTTTGTAGTCTGTGCCAAGTAATCTGTGGCTCCGTAGTTCGTGTCATTTTGACGATGTGGCCTTCTCCTTGCAGCTGGACAGTATGTAGCCAAAAGGTTACTGTCCCCTTGAAATATGAATGGGGCACTCCTGTGTATCACTGCTGCTGCTGCTGCTAAGTCGCTTCAGTCGTGTCCAACTCTTTGCGACCCCATAGACGGCAGCCCACCAGGCTCCCCCGTCCCTGGGATTCTCCAGGCAAGAACACTGGAGTGGGTTGCCATTTCCTTCTCCAATGCATGAAAGTGAAAAATGAAAGTGAAGTCGCTCAGTCGTGTCCGACTCTTCGCGACTCCATGGACTGCAGCCCACCAGGCTCCTCCGTCCATGTGATCTTCCAGGCAAGAACACTGGAGTGGGTTGCCATTTCCTTCTCCAATGCATGAAAGTGAAAAGTGAAAGTGAAGTCACTCAGTCATGTCCGACTCTTCGAGACCCCATGGACTGCGATGATCAAATCCATCTCCATGGGCTGTCAAGACAGACTGATTCCAAGGAAAGTATAATCTGCCTAGACCCAAATGCTACCTCCTCCAGGAACCATTCAGTTTGTGTCGGCCACCAAACACAGCAAGACCAGATTTCAAAGCACTCTAAAATTTGTAGCCAAGATTAGCAAAATTGAACTTTTATAAACTGACCATCAAAGAAACATAACTAAGCTGTGCCTAAGTAGAGGCTATTTATACCTTGTACTCTAGGAAGGGACATCCGATGATCACACCAGCTTGAGTCACGTGGTTGGATCCTCATTTTATGAATACATGTGGGTATGCCTTCGAATTCTGCCATAAATGTTACTGGGGTTATTTTAAAACGCACTTTAATTCGGCTGACATTTACAGATTTTATTTTATTTTTACACAGCACCAACATGAGCATGCAATGATGTCACCCCCAGCCTAAAATTCCTTCGTGGTTTTTTTTTTAATAGTGAAATCTATGGAGACATCCTACTGGAGGCATCTCTGGGTCTAGCTCTTAGGCCATCAGGTCTGTCCTAGAGGCATTTCTCTGACCGTGGCTGTTTCCTTCCTACGATGCTGACTTTGCTTCTGGGGTTCTCTGCTAAAGTTTCCTTTTTGTGATTGTCTCCCTGAGAAATTCTTTCTTCTAATTTAGTTCACCCTTTGCCCCATCCCTTCCCTGATACCTGGCTCACACGTCTATCTCCTTCTTCCTCCTCTCTGTCTTGTACCACTCTCCATCACAGCTGCTACGGTGAGCATCACGATTGTCTGATTGTATTGGTTTCCCCCACATTCAGTTAGACACTTGAGGGGCAGAGACGTGAACATCAGAATGGCTGTGTGGTCCTTGGCTCCACCCCTGACAAATAAGAGGCAATCAGATAGAGGGAGAAATAGGTATACAGCTCGAGTTCCTCAAACAGAGAGCACCTCTAACAAATTAATACAACTCAAGCAAACAGGGATAGATGGTGAGATCTTGGAAAAGAAATGCTCAAACATGCAGACGAGGAGAGACACAGTGTCTGGCCCAGTGGAGCGTGATGCTCGATGGTAATCCTGCTTGCTGGCAAGGTAAAATGTGAAATGTATAATTCTTAGCTGTCAGGGAGAAAGGGAAAGTGTGTTTCTTGGAACAAGCAGGGCCTTTTCTGGCCACAAGTTCCAAAGGAAATGTCTCACAGATGGCTTCCTGAGCCAAGGAATGGGGGGACTAGGGGACAGCCTTGAGGGAGGGCACCTTTGGTCGTGACCTAGCCTTAGCAGCGATGCTCCATCGATCCTGCCGCCCTGGAGGTGGGGGCTTTTAGTCTCTGTCTCCTTAAAGGAGGAGCATCGAGCAACAACGATGTCAAAACTACTGTCATCGGAGAGCTATGTCCAGGAGTCCAAACTTAAGCCAGTCCCGGCAAAAGTGCTACCTGTCCATGTTTGCTGAATTTCACAGTATTCCCAAAACTGTGAAATAAATCACAGGCACCCACCTGTCCCGCCTGTGTGTAAGATTTTCCATGAAGCCATGTGATGCAATGAACCTGTGAAACTTCTGTAGATAACAGGGAGACCAACCTGCCAAACATGCTTCATGATCAAGGTCAGTTTGGCCTGGTTAGCAACACATTTTAGAGTGTATTTAGATTTTATAGAATAAATGTCCTAGCTCACATGTGATGCAAAATCCAGCTTAATTTCTCCTGTGTAATTTCAGTGTCTGATAGTCTCCAAATACACCTGTGTGGAATTATTTAATCTCGTCTTTTAAAGGCACCCCTGTTAACCAAGAGCTTGTTTCATTACTAAGATACAAAGGTAGGATGTGGTCCATTCAACAGCCTATGACTCTTCACTAATCTCTCATTCAGATGGAAAACAAAGGCCCGGGTGCCCAGGTTGCACAGAAGATAAAGATTAAGAGGGAGAAGAAAAGGAGGAGAAGGAGGAGGAAGGGGAGGTGAACAGAATCTAGGAAAACATGACTGTCGGAAAGGAGGATGAAGAACCTGGTGGAAGCAGTCACGAGACAGAAATGGTTTCCGATCGCTTCATTCCCAGGCTGAAAAGTCACCAGAAGAGTCTCACCTCTGGGGAGTCCTCAAGCTTACCCGGAACTGATGACAGGTAGGCACAGATCTTTCCAGTTTAGCTCCATTATTTGCCGCGAAGCAGTTCCGTTGTCGAGTGAGTTCCGATCATGATTGCAGATGTGAATGAAATGTGCAGACAGGTAGTAGAGTGCAATTTCACCGTTCCTGTGATGCAGTGAGAAAGGGTAACTCGCCACCGAGTACAGACAACTGTGCATAATAACTCAGCACAGGCAGAGTGCTCATTAGAGCGGTGAAGGAATAGATTTGTTAAATTATAATTGTTTTTATATTTACAATTTCCCCAATAAATTAGGGTTTAGTGCACTAATTAGATTGTCTGTTACAGTACCTGCACGTGCTGTTTGCTCCCTCCTCAGCTGGCAGATGGTGCGGAGCAGATGATTCTGCCGTTAGGAGCCATGGAATTTCAGAGACAAGTATAGTTGTGTGTGTTGCTTTTTGCTGGACCCCCAAGCTATGTGTGTGAGTCGGGCACACACATGTGCAACACAGCTTCAGCATTGCTTCGGTGCCTTTCTTTAGAAAACTGCTCATGATTTTTTTTTTTCCATAAAATCTGTGTTACTTATTATTTATTTTAGAAAATTATACCATGTAGACAATCATGTTGCTCTAGACCATTTCAAGGAGGTGTTTTTTCTTCTCCTTCCCACGGAGGACTTGATCTAAGTGAAGTCTCTGTAAGCCCAATCTGACTAGGAAACACATTCCCCAAGTTATGGGACATTTATTGAATGACCTGTATGGCTGACAGAACAGAATAAAATGAACAGATCCCACATAACGACGTGTGGATTCGTGAACTGTAACTACTGCGAAGTGGAAAACTGACAGGTGGAGGGAGGTTTAGCAGAGTGAACATGCTTGGTTCGCCCTGGGTGCTTTCAAAGCTCATTGAAAACTCTGATGCTCCCCAGGGAAAATACACTTCTTGTAGATGGAGTCCTATGCCAGCATCTTCCCAGACACGTGAGCTCTCCAAGGGCAATGAAGCCCAAAGGCAAAGAGAAAGCTTGCTCCACCCTCACGTCTCCACGCTGCTGCAGGTGCAGAAAGGCTTTTAAAATGTGGGATTAGTGATTCGGGGCAGACTGGGATCTCCAAGGCTTTCAATTTCACCCTTGACCACACTGCCTCTCTTCCTCATATGTTTCACCAACACCAAACAATCCGGTGATGCTAAGAGAGGTTAGCCAGTGAGTCTGCCTGTCAGGCCCTGGCTGAAGGTTGGGTGGCCATGTCCTGCCTGCTCACAAATCAAAAGCCACTCAACAGGTGGCAGGTGCAAGCCGAGAGTGGCCTTGCTTTCTCACCAGATTTTCCTGGTCTCCTGCACTGAGATTAACAATTCCATCTGGGATGACCAATTTGAAAAAAAAAAAATAGCCAAAGTGAGCAGTAATGTGTGCCAAAAAATTGAAAACAATTTGATTAAAATGTGAGTCTTTCTAACAATACTCTAGCTTAGAGAAGTTCAACTTTTATACAAAAAAATATTATATGATAAAAAAAAAATCTTATTTTTTAAAAGCTTCAGCTCAGATATACTTAAACTATGGTCTCTGCCAATAGTCATTTGTTAAAAAGATGTTATATTTAATCTTATATATAAATCTTATATATAATAATTTAATCTTTTAACAAATTGATAAATCTAAAATGTATAAAATATAAAGATGTGCATTTATAGTCATTTATTTATATTTTATTATACATCTATTTTATTTATTAATTTTATCTGTGTGCATGCTCAGTCGTGTCTGACTCTTTTGCAAGCCCATGGACTGTAGCCTGCCAGGCTCCTCTGTCCATGGGGTTTCCCAGGCAAGAGTACCAGAGCGGGTTGCCATTTCTTCTCCAAGGGATCTTCCCTAACCAGGGATCAAACCCCCATCTCTTGCATTGGCAGGTGAACCCTTTACCACTGTGCCACTTAGGAAGTTCTTTTATTTATTATGCTTTTCATTATAAACAAAAAAATCATTGCTGATGTGTGACTATTAGTAAAGAAAGTGAAAGTGAAGTCGCTCAGTCGTGTCCAACTCTTTGCGACCCCATGGACTGTAGCCCATCAGGCTCCTCCATCCATGGGATTCTCCAGGCAAGAATACTGGAGTGGGTTGCCATTTCCTGCCCCAAAGGCAATCTAAAGGATGGAATTCGGCATGAACACAAACTGCATCTTCATTATACCTCTAGAAGGAGCCATTGTTGTTGTTCAGTCACTAAGTCATACCCGACTCTTGGTGACCCCAGTGGACTGCCGCACACCCAGCTTCCCCGTCCTTCACCATCTCCCTGAGTGTGTTCAAACTCATGTCCATTGAGTCGCTGATGCCATCCAATCAGCTCATCCTCTATTGCCCCCTTCTTCTCCTGCCCTCAGTTTTCCCCAGTATTAGGGTCTTTCCCGATGAGTCAGCTCTTTGGAGACAGGAGCTGCAGGTTTATACCTGACTAGACAAAGATGGAAGCCCCAGGGGTGGGTCCTTAGGCAGGAGCACCAGCCATCCATCGGGAAAAGACAGGAGGCTTTGCCTGTGGCACCGGTCCAGGGAGGCTAGGGGAGGTGATAGGCCCGTGGGTATAGGGGGAGGGTCTCTGCAGACTGCTTCTAAATTTACAAGAATACAAAAAGGAGAGGGGGATACCTGAAGCCTTAGGAGCGGCTGCTGCTGCTGCTAAGTCGCTTCAGTCGTGTCGGACTCTGTGCAACCCCATAGACAGCAGCCCACTAGGCTCCTCTGTCTCTGGGATCCTCCAGGCAAGAATACTGGAGTGAGTTGCCATTGCCTTCTCCAAAGCATGAAAGTGAAAAGTGAAAGTGAAGATGTTCAGTCATGTCTGACTCTTAGCGACCCCGTGGATTGCAGCCTACCAGGCTCCTCCGTCCATGGGATTTTCCAGGCAAGAGTACTGGAGTGGGGTGCCATTGCCTTCTCCACTTAGGAGCGGGGCAGGTGGAAAATAGTCTCTCAGAGCCTCAAAAGTGACTGGACTGGCCATTCTCCCTGGTCTACAGACTCCTGGGTGCCAAGATAGCCACAGGATATCAGCAAGGTCAAAACTATTTTCCTCGTAAAATTAAGATGCTACTTGCTTTTTTTAACCATGCTTATGTTTGCACTGAAGGTGAAAAGCAGTGATGTGCAAGAAGGCTGTCCAAGTAGAAGGCAAGACTGTAGCACTAAAATGGACTAGTAACCCGAGTATTCTCTATTTATGCTGCGCCCTTGCAGCTCGGTTATGGGTCTTTGTGCACACGCACACTGAAGAATGACCTTGATAAAGCTATAAATAAGATCAACATTATTAAATTTCAGGCCTCATGTATGCATCTCCTCCATCTTCTGTGTGGTAAGCTCAGGGCACACAAGGCTTGTCTGCAGCGTACCCTGGGACAGTGCTTATCAAGCATGTGTCAAGGAAAAGAACTCGTCAAGCATTTGAGCTGCCGGCTGAACTGGCTGCTTTTTTCATGGGGTAGCAGTTTTATTCGAAAGAGTGACTGACAGACAAACTGATCATTCAGAGCTAGGGTGCTTGGAAGACATTTCCTAGAAAATAAATGAAATGAGCCTGTCACTATAAGGAAAACAGCAGACTGTATCTGTTGCCAATGATAATGTTAGAACTTTCTGGTGAAAATTAGAAATATGGCAAACTTATATCTATTAGTCTGGGCTTGACAGCTTCTCAGTACCTAGAGACAGTTCTAATGAGATGTGATTTTTTTTTCACTATTATGTAATGGTATATGATATATGGGGAGCTTCCCAGGAGGCTCGGTGGTAAAGAATCTGCCTGCCAATGCAGGAGACACAAGAGACATGGGTTCGATTCCTGGGTCAAGAGAATCTCCTGGGGGAGGGAATGGCAACGCACTCCCAGTATTTTTGCCTGGAAAATTGCATGGACAGAGGAGCTTAGTGGGCTACGGTCCATGGGGTCACAAAGAGTGGGACACGACTGAGCGACTGAGGACAATGATATATGTTCACCTATGGAAAATCTGGATAACTCTGTGAATCTGATAACTCTATGAATCTGTTTTCGCAAACAAAGCAATGCATGATGTTAAAAAATTCCTGGGTGAGTCCAAGAGCCCAAGTACAAGATAAATCGATGCAACAGAGTCCAAAGCATTTGAGGATGTAGGCCCAGATTCCACACAACCACTGTTAGTGACACCTGCTCACTAACAGGAACGAAGTCTGTTCAAGTTTCTACACTGTCAGAGGGCAACATACACAAACCACCCGAGAAGGCTAGTAAAGCACTCAGCTCTGTCTGAACCTACTTTAACCTAATAATTGACTACAGCAAGTTGATGCAGGAAGAGAGATGAAGATCCAGTTCCTTTCATTAAACCTGACACTGACATAATTTGCAAAAACAGTCGCTCTTCTTCTTGATAAATTTTCATAAAAATATATTATTCGTACCATGAAATTTTATGATGCATGCATTAATAAATATTCTAAAATGTCTCACTTTTAATTACTAACAGAGTACACATCAACAGATACGACCCACATAAACACTCACTCTTTGTTGTCCTCAATAATATTTAAGGACACAAGGAGTCAACATCGTTGTGGTCAACATCATTGAGAATCGGTGGTTCATGGAAAGACACAGACAGGGATGGGTGTGTTGCTCCTTGGGCTGTTGGGTTGACATATTTTCAAGTAAGAGTGGGAGATAAATAGGATTTGCTTTTCTCATAGACTCCATCGTTAATATCTGTATCCATCGTGACATTTAGCTGCAAGACACAAAATTCATATTCATGAATTTGAGTCTAAAACGAGTTTAGCTAGGTCCCAGAATATCTGGGATTGTGTAGAGCCAGACTCTGATGGACAGGAGGCAAGGCAGACACAGATGCAGGCAGGAGCCCTGGGGCGGAAGTGGGCAGGAGAAAACACCTCTGCCTTTAACTGTCACTGCTAGAGCCTGGGCTCCTGTGGAGGTACATAAGCCCAGTTCCTGTGTCCTGCTTTCTTGGGTGACAAGCCTTGTATGTGAGCATGGAATTCCCTAAGCGGGAGCCAGGTACCCAATACAGCTGACCAGAAAGTCAGAAAAGCAGCTATTCTGCCCTTTTTTATGGTGTGATAGGAGACAGGCCTCACATCCAACTAAGACACACATAGAAAGACTCCTCCATCACAGGGAAGGTTCAGATTTTACATGAAAACACATCACTTGTCCTTGTGAATCACTTTCTCTGTCATGTTCACCTTCTTCCCACACTCTCTGCCTTCCTCTGAAGTCTTGGGACTTGGAGATATTCACACCAAAAAGATGCCTAGTACCTCTTTTCTCGGCTCTGAGATGATGCCATCCTAAAGGAAATCAGTCCTGAGTATTCACTGGAAGGACTGATGCTGAAGCTGAAACTCCAATACTTTGGCCCCCTGATGCATAGAACTGACTCATTAGAAAAGACCCTGATGCTGGGAAAGATTGAAGGCAGGAGGAGAAGGGGATGACAGAGGATGAGATTGTTGGATGGCATCACCGACTCAATGGACCTGAGTTTGAGTAAGCTCCAGGAGTTGGTGATGGACAAGGAGACCTGGCGTGTTGCAGTCCATGCGGTTGCAAAGAGTCAGACAAGACTGAACTGAACTGAATTGAACTGAGATGATGCAATTCACAACCAGCTTTCTGGTTAGATGATAGGGGAAAATCCAAGGAAAAGGGAAGAGTAAGGGCAGAATACAGGGGAAATTGACACCCTAAGTTAACATGAACGATAACCTTAGGGCCCTTTCTGCTCTCATGACCCACTGCGGCCAAGTCAGCCTGGGGTCATGGCCTACGCCCCTTGTCCTGGGACCTAAGACCTATGGAAGCCTGCTTTGGTTTACTCTAACACTCAAATTCTGAAAGAATAAGGATCATTCGTTTGTCTGATTTTTCATAATAAAGTGTGAGAATGTGTAGCTAGTGAATGTGATTTTAACAGTACATTCTGCTGTGGCTACCCACAGAGGAAGATACCTAGATGGTCTTGTGTATATGTGTGTATGTGTGTGTACATATATGAGTATTAAAATGTATAAAATATATATGTACCTATATATGTTTTAATGGCCAAATTTACAGGTTGGTAGCTTCTCTTTTTTTAATGGAAAGGACAAACGTGATTCTCAATGGGCTTTGAAGTATGGTATAAAGTATGGCATACATTCTATATTTAGAACTATCTAAAATACTATCCCAAAGAATGACAAAATTAATAAGTTGACATTTAGCATCTGATATTTATGTGGCCTTTCAGACACAAGAGATTTTCTGGACAACAGAGATAAAATTGTGTAAAGATCTTTTCATTTTTAGAACAATATCCGTAGTTGTTATCTTCATTAAAAAAAATGCATTCCTTTTAAGAAATAACAAAAATGACCAGGAATGAATGACCCAGAACCATTCCCTTTTGCTTAGCGCCAAATCTCCCATGAAAGATTGGGTCTTTATTGACCAGTATGTGTTGCCTTGAGAAGGCAAAGATAGTATCCTGTGTTATTTGGGGAAGGGGGGCGAGGTCTCCAGAGACTCACACACGTTCACTTAGTAAATCATGTCTGCCTTCTCCTCACATCTTTCTAATACTGTTACTAAAGACTTCATTTTAACATATACAGATGGTGTTTAAGAGAAGTAATGGTGGTAGAAAGCAAGAATGAACAACGCTTAAGATCTTCTGTGAACAGATGAACCAAGGGAATAGTATTTACTAGTTTATAGAAGATGATAGTGATAAGGACACATAAACAGATATGGTAGACGGTAGATATATAGATGGATAGAGAGATGATAAATAGGAACAATTTAGATAGATAGATGGATAGATAGACATGTAGATAATAATTATTGTTGTTCAGTCACTAAGTCGTGTCTCTTTGTGACCCCATGGTCTGCAGCAAGCCAGGCTTCCCTGTCCTTCACCATCTCTTGGAGCTGCTCAAACTCATGTCCATTGAGTCGGTGATACCGTCCAACCATATTGTCTTCTGTCATCACCTTCTCCTGCCCTCAGTCTTTCCCAGCATCAGGGTCTTTTCCAGTGAATCCTCTCTTCGCATCAGGTGACCAAAGTACTGGAGCTTCAGCTTCAGCACCAGTCCTTCCAATGAATATTCGGGGTTGATTTTCTTTAAGATTGACTGGTTTCATCTCCTTGCAGCCCAAGGGATTCTCAACAGTCTTCTCCAACACCATAGTTGGAAAGCACCATCCTTCGGTGCTCAGCCTTCTTTATGGTCCAACTCTCACATCCGTAAGGCTTCCCTGATAGCTCAGTTGGTAAAGAATCTGCCTGCAAGGCAGGAGACCTGGGCTGCATCCCTGAGTTGGGAAGACCCCCTGGAGAAGGGAAAAGCTACCTACTCCAGTACTCTGGCCTAGAGAATTCCATGGACTGTATAGTCCATGGTGTTGCAAAGAGTTGGACACAACTGAGCAGCTTTCACTTTCCCACATCTGTACATGACTACTGGAAAAACCGTAGCTTTGATACAGACTTTTGTCAGCAAAGTGATATAGACGATCAGTCAGTCAGTTCAGTCGCTTAGTCGTGTCCGACTCTTTGCAACCCTGTGAACCGCACCACGCCAGGTCTCCCTGTCCATCATCAGCTCCCAGAGTCCACCCAAACCCATGTCCATTGAGTCAGTGGTGCCATCCAACCATCTCATCTTTTGTCATCCCCTTCTCCTGTCCTCAATCTTTCCCAGCATCAGGATCTTTTCAAATGAGTCAGCTCTTCGCATCAGGTGGCCAAAGGATTGGAGTTTCAGCTTCAGCGTCAGTCTTACCAATGAACACCCAGGACTGATCTCCTTCAGAATGGACTGGCTGGATCTCCTTGCAGTCCAAGGGACTCTCAAGAGTCTTCTCCAACACCACAGTTCAGAAGCATCAATTCTTCAGCACTCAGCTTTCTTTATAGTCCAATTCTCACATCCATACATGACCACTGGAAAAACCATAGCCTTGATTAGATGGCCCTTTGTTGGCAAAGTAATGTCTCTGCTTTTTAACATGCTGTCTAGGTTGGTCATAACTTTCCTTCCAAAGAGCAAATGTCTTTTAATTTCATGGCTGCAATCACCATCTGTAGTGATTTTGGAGCCCCCCAAAATAAAGTCAGCCACTGTTTCCACTGTTTCCCCAACTATTTGCCATGAAGTGATGGGACTAGATACCATGATCTTAGTTTTCTGAATATTGAGCTTTAAGCCAACTTTTTCACTCTCCTCTTTCACTTTCATCTAGAGGCTCTTTAGTTCTTTTTCACTTTCTGCCACAAGGGTGGTGTCATCTGCATATCTGAGGTTATATAATGATAAATACCTTATAGTACATAAAATAGACGATAAATAGATAGACAGATGATAGATAACTTACTAGGCAATGTCCGTGTGCTAGCAGCTAGACCAGCGTGAGGGCAACACGCTAGCTGTCTCTAAGGGAACAGAGGAGAAGTCCTGCAATTATACAACAACATTGATTTTCATAGATCCATTAAGTTTAAGCTTTGGAAAGAATGTTACACAACTGGCCCAACCCCTTTATACCGGGAAAACCAAGATTAAAAAGTTCTAAGCCAAAGCCAAAAATAAATCCAACTCTCCTTTCTCTTTCCTTAGATCTTGCCCTTGTGCCCCTCTTCCCCCTGCCACATACCACCCATTCACACACTAAGCCCCGTTGCCTAAATAAGGCAGGAAGAGAAGCATCTCCGACAATTAGATGGTGTGTCAGGGGGTGATAGATCGCAATCACAGAAGCTGAAGGACAAAAGAGAAACAAAAAATCATCTTAAAAGCTTTTATAAGATTTTTTTTTTCATTTTTAAAAGCATCATCTCGGTTCCATATTAATTGGTCACTAAAATTACAAAAATAATAATAAACTTTCTCTTATCCAAATCTAAGCTTTCCAAACTAAGTTCTGCGTGTTATTCTGATAAACTAAGTCCAATTTTCTTACATTAAACATGAACCACAAACATTTGGTGGGGAGCAAGGTGCAGAGCACAAATCATTCCTGAAAAAACTAGTGCTTTAAAAGCAATAGACCGACGCAATCTTTTTCTAATAGGGCTTAAATGTTTATTTGAAATCTTTTACTGATGGGAAAAGTGTGTGTATGTATAAATATATATATACTTTTTTTAAAAGCACATCAAAATGTTGAAATTGAGGAATACTATTCATTTATGTGCTTTCAAAAGTGCCCTTCTGTTTTAGCCATTCCCTATCATATCTCCCAGAAGCCATGGAGAATATTCATTTTTCTTTGTACTGCATCAATCTTTCATTATAAGCAAAAATTGTGGAAAATCACAGTGTTTTTATGATTCCAAATTTAGAATCTGCAGGCTTGAGAGTGACATTAAACTTGACTGTATTCTTTTTCATAATCATGAGCAAATGCTATCATTAAAAAGATTTTTAAAGCCAGGATCATTATGTACTGTCCACTGGCATGTGTTAATTTGATGGACTTTTCTGGAAAAATAGCTAACAAGGAATGTTCAAGATTGAACACATTTTTTAAGTCAATGTTTTTTCAATTCTTTAGATCTCTTTAAGTTAAAGAAGCTTGATGCAGGAATATCTGAAATGATATAATAGATTTGACTCTATTACTATTTTTATAGCTATGAAACATTATGTATTCACAAGCAGCAATTTTTAAAGCAAAGAGTTACATTTGCACTCTTTTAAAAATGTGATTTTCTGGACATAGCCATAATAATGGCATTTGGGGAAGATTGTGGGGCTCCTCATTGAGGCCAGTGTCTTCCATTTGACTGTGAAGTCAAGGGGTTTAGCATGCCTCCACCCTGGACAGTCAGTGGGCTGAGCGCCCCCTGGTGGATCTGCACTAACCGTCTTGAACGTTTTAGTTGTAAGGATGGTGGTGAGAAAGCTTTCCCCAACGCCTGCATTTTTATACTTGTCTTTATAGATGCAAATCGTGGGCAGGACCACACAGAAACATTCCTATATCTGAAATCGCTGGTCTCCAAAATGAAAACTGCAGACTGTTAATTGGGATTCAATCCAATGTAATTTGTTGGCTCATCGGAGTGAAAACCTAACAAACTTTGTGGGCTTTGCGACAAGGAGCTTGGAGGGAAGGTGATGAGAGACCAACCTGAACTTCTTCAGGTTGTAAGGAAACCCCATCCCCGAGACCCGACCTTGAGAGACTCACCAGTGAGCTTCGAGAGGACCGCCCTTCATGCCCATTCTCTGAAACAGCAGAAAGTTTAATGTTTTCAAAATGACCAAGTTCCATCTGCTGGTAAAGCCCAGCTTAGGGCTTCCCTTGTGGCTCAGCTGGTAGAGAATCCGCCCGCAATGCGGCAAACCTGGGTTGGATCCCTGGGTTGGGAAGATATCTTGGAGAAAGGAAAGGCTACCTGCTCCAGTATACTGGCCTGGAGAACTCCATGGACTATGCAGTCCACGGGGTCACGAGTCAGATATGACTGAGCGACTTTCACTCACTCACTCAAATTCCATCTGCAGGAGATAAAATGATTCAAGAAGTTGGATTTTATCTTGTCTAGTCCCTTTCAGGGAGAAGGCAATGAATGGCACCCCACTCCAGGACTCTTGCCTGGAAAATCCCATGGATGGAGGAGCCTGGAAGGCTGCAGTCCATGGGGTCGCTAAGAGTCAGACATGACTGAGTGACTTCACTTTGACTTTTCACTTTCATGCATTGGAGAAGGAAATGGCAACCCACTCCAGTGTTCTTGCCTGGAGAATCCCAGGGACGGGGGAGCCTGGTGGGCTGCCGTCTGTGGGGTCACACAGAGTCGGACACGACTGAAGTGACTTAGCAGCAGCAGCAGTCTCTTTCAGAGGTGAGAAAAACCAAGGCCCAGACAGAATACAAGGTGTTTCTGGTTTTGACAACGAGACAGGGCATGAAAAAAAAGTGCTCAGAGTCCAGGAATGACAACATGATTATGGGTTCCCTGTTAGATTTAGCTCGATTTTATTTTCTTTTGTAAAAAAAAAATAATAATAATAAAAGTCCACAGAAGTTTCTTTGAGAATCTATCACCCACATTTTTCTCTTCTCTCTAGAGGAGAATGCTGATGGCTTCATGTCCTCTGCAGCAAAGGAGGGGAGGGGGCCCTGCTTTGGCTGTACAGTTTGGACAAGAGAAGATCAAACATTGAAATAAGCTCATTGAAATGGCGTGTTTCCCCCCAGAAGACTACATTTGTAAACATCAGATTGGGACACACTGTTTGCCAGGGGGGCACTGCACCTGGAATCAGGGTGCTTTGTGTGATCAAGGACACTGGGTGCCCTGCCCTCTGAGCCCCCAGTCACTGTCCTGGGAGGCATTGCCCTGGGACAAGCAGATGCGTGCCCTTCTGGAGATGGGGCAGGGAGGGTGCTGACTTGCGCCATCTGAGACAGGATTAGAGGGGAGAGCCCAGAAGCTTCAGGAGGAATGCAGCGGTACCTCCTCCTCCCTAGGAAACAATCAGCAGGATTCTGTTCAGAAGAAACCCCTAGGCAAGGATTTGGGAGAGGGCAAGGGCCTGGGTCTGCCTGCCTTTTCCCCTAAAATGAGTTTCCAGGTTAGTTTGCTCTTCTGCTGAGCTTTGGGCAGGTTTTATTTACTCTAAGAGAAAAAGTAAAGACTGTTGAACTGAAAGAAGTTTTCTGTGTTAAACGACAACATAAACTTTGTTATTCTATACTGCCCAACCAAAAAGGAAAATTGAATATATGAAAATACAGTGGTCTATTCCTTTCGAAAAGGAGTTGAATGCATGATACAGTGGGCAGGGCTGAATTGACTAGGATGCTGAAGAATATATTGTTTTAATCTATAATTTTTTAATACCCCCGGGAGAAAAATATAAGGAATATTCTGATTTGTTAATATAGAAATCTGAGAACGAGTAGGGTTTAAGGAATAGATGCCCCCTCAACACAGTGTTCTTTTTTGAGTTCAAAGAAGTGTAAGAGGGTGTCGCTGATTAAATATTTTTGAGGAAATTAAAATTCTGGATTATTTCAGAATATTATTTAGGAAGATATTTTGAAAGAAGAGAATGTAAGTAGGAAGATAAAGAAACTAACAGTAGTTCTTAGTAAGGTGTTGTGATGTTTCAAGTGTTGTCTTCAGTGTACAAGGGTCTTAAAGACCAAACCCTGAGACAGACAGGAAAGGGCTATGGGTCTCTGCTGACCCCGACCTGTGCTAAATCAGCAGAAACTGGGGTCACCTGGTGCCCCGAGCATCCCTGCACTTCTCCTGGATGGAGGGTGACTGCTTATTGCTGTTCAGTCGCTCAGTCATGTCCGACTCTTTGTGACCCCGTGGACTGCAGCATGCCAGGCTTCCCTGCCCTTCACCATCTCTCAGAACTTGCTCAAACTCATGTCCATTGAGTCAGTGATGCCATCCAACCATCTCATCCTTTGTTATCCCCTTCTCCTCCTGCCTTCAATCTTTCCCAGCTTCAGGGTCTTTTCCAAAGAGTCAGTTCTTCCCATCAGGTCGCCAAAGTATTGGACCTTCAGCATCAGTCCTTCCAATGAATATTCAGGACTGATTTCCTTTAGGATGGACTGGTTTGATCTCCTTGCAGTCCAAGGGACTCTCAAGAGTCTTCTCCAACAGCACAGTTCAAAAGCATCCCTGTTCCATTTCTACCTCTTTTTCTCGTAGACTTTTGGAGACTTCTGAATAACCGGAGGTCTGTCTCCTCCTCTAGGATCTCATATTTCTCCAAATAAGCTGCAAATCCATCTACTAAAGGAGAATTCCAATTTGCATTCTTCCCTCGTCAGTTATGGCTGGGTTGCATGCCCTTACCTGCTCACTTATTGTTTGGGGAAGAGACATTCTCTGATACTTTAGAAAGCAGCCTAAAGAAGAATGTATTTATAAAGTGATGGGGAGTTACCCTCCAATCAAGAAGGACTAAAGCCTCTGTTGAGGTAAAAGTAAAAGACATCAAAGTAAGTAGATCCCAGGCTGTACAGTTTGGCCATCGAATCTCCTGAGGAAATATGCTCTTTGTATCAGCCCCGCGAAGATTTCCAGGACAACGTTTTGCTGGCCCAAGTCCGACCCTGCAGTGCCAGGCTGTAAGAACATATTTCCTGGCACTCTTCGGGCTCAAGGTGAACTAAAAATTCATTAGAAAGTTCTCCTCTCTCTCCATCTCTCTGACACATAGCCACCATGTAGTATGGCAGATAAAGATGGTCTGACGAAGGTGCTGTGCGAGTGAGCCCTGGGTTACCTTCGATGGGGGAGGTACACAGAGTACGAAGACTTACACTGTGAGAATCGCAGGAGCCAAAGAGACTATTCTGGAAAACGTGTGCCTTTTCAGAATGAGACACCAGTTGTGCACAAAAACAATTCTCTCAGGCTCCCGAAGCACGCGGGCTGAGGCAGGTCCTCAGAAGGAGTTGACAAGGAACAGAGAAAAGAAGGGGAGACGGAAGGCAGGTGTTGAGCAGGGGAGACGAAAATGACAGGGTACTAAGCCCTGGACCCTGCAGCATGCAGGCTGAGCGCTAGAGCAGGCTGCGGACGGGGACCACGTATCTGAGGAGGTTCATCCTTTGGAGCCGATGCTCTGCTCTGGTGTTGAGGCCGGCAGGATGTCCACGTTAGGGGACGGGGCAGGAGTTGTGCTGGAAATCTCTGTACTTTCCTCTCAACTCCGCTCCAAAACATGCAATCTGTTTAAAAAAATAAAGGAAAGGGAAGAGAACAAAGGAAAGGGCAAAGAAGAAGTAGGAAGAAGAGGTCAAAAGAAGGTAAATTAAATTTGTCAGGGTGCAAGCTTTCTCGTTTTAAAACAAAGCACGGAATACACACCTGAGCCCTCCCTCCGCGCCCTGGCCCCCGCAGCCTTCCGTCAGCCACTGATGAACACGTCAGTAGCCACCAGCTTGAAGCTGGGTCAGCAGCCTGGTCCCCAAACCCACCGTCTCTGGCTCGTCAGAGACTAAGCGTGCACACACACACATGTGTGTGCATACATATTCTTTTCCACATTCTTGTCCCTTATTGGTTATTATAAAATACTGAGTAGAGTTCCTGGTGCTGTAGAGTAGGTCCCTGTTGGTTATCTGTTTTCTATATCGTAGCACGTGTCTGCCAGCATGTATATGGATTTCCCTTGTGGCTCAGCTTGTAAAAAATCCACCTGCCATGCGGGAGACCTGGGTTTGAATTCTGGGTTGGGAAGATACCCTGGAAAAGGAAAAGGCTATCCCCTCCACTATTCTGGCCTGGAGAATTCCATGGACTGTATAGTCCATGGAGTCACGAAGAGTCAGACATGACTGAGTGACTTTTGCTTTCATATGCCAGCTAACTTTTTATCATGGCACTTCCCCATTCTTTGGGTAGTTCCAATCACACCATAAAATAACTTAATATTATAATGAGAATGCATAATATGGAAACATTATAATAATATATGACCACAGATAACAATAATATAATATAGATAATGTAGATAAGATGGGCTTCCCTGGTGACTCAGATGGCAAAGATTCCGCCTGCAATGCGAGAGACCTGGGTTCAATCTCTGGGTCAGGAAGATCCCTTGGAGGAGGGCATGGCAGCCCACTCCAGTATTCTTGCCTGGAGAATCCCCATGGACAGAGAAGCCTGGAGAGCTACAGACCATGGGGTCTTAAAGAGTTGGACACAACTGAGTGACTGACTAAGTACATGATGCTCAATGTCATAATAAAATAGAGAAGCAGAGAGCAGAAGGTGCTCTCAAAGAGGTTTGAGCACTTGTGGATCTTGACAGATCTTGAACCAAGTGGGTCCCTTACCAAGGCGCGTCTGCACCTGCCACAGTCTCTAATGGTCCGTAGCTCAGCAACACATCAGAGCTGTATCCCTGTCTATGACGGCAGCCATTCTGGCAAGGACGCTGTGTGCTGGGATGACTGCTGTGGGCATTATGACCGCTTTTCCACAGTGCCCAACTCAGTAGGGAGAATCCTGATACGCAGCAGAGAAGGTCAGCTCCTGTGGCTGCTTGAAGAATACTGTTCCAGAGTGATAAAATCTAGAATCAGCCCAGTTCTCATTCCATCCATGGCCTTGTTGGAAAGCATCTGCACGTCGGACACACCCTTCTGACCTTCTGCCTCGGCTTGTCACCCTGAGCGGGGAGGAATGTTCATGAGTTGGACGTCTCTTCTCACTGGTTAGCAGAGCTCCTTGAAAATACCCAGAGGGCGGGGGTCTTCCTGCCTGCCCCCAGTCCCTCAGGGTGGGTGACCTGTGCTCAGTGGCCTGAGGCTGGCTTTGCTGCATCCGGGCACGGACAGCTTTACCCTTGGACCTACAGCAGCTTCCTAGGAGCTGTCAGGTGACAGCTGCCGCCTAGTGCAGAAAGCTCTTATACAACGTCCCCAAATCCAAGCTTTTCTTGCATTCAGAAGCTTTGACCGTGCCAAATTCACGGTTCCACAAGAAAGCTCATTTGTTTGTATAAAATTTTAAATACTAGAAAAGCATCACTTAAATTAAACTAAAGTTGTCCTCTTCCTACCTGTGCAAGGTAAGTTTACAAAACTTAACTCCTTCAAATATATAGAGATGATCAAACTGTGGTATTTGCTGTAGTTCAAGTTCACTCATTGTGCTGTGACCCCTGGTGGTTTATACATATAAAGTGACCCCGCTGTACTCTGTCCTGCAAATGGGATCGCCCGTCCTTCTGCTGGACACCACTCTGGTGGTGGTGGTGGTTTAGTCGCTAGGTCATGTCCGACTCTTGCGACCCCAAGGACTGTAACCCGCCAGGCTCCTCTGTCCATGGTGTTTTCCAGGCAAGAGTACTGGAGTGGGTTGCCATTCCCTTCTCCAGGGCATCTTCCCAACCCAGGAATCGAACCCAGGTCTCCTGCATTGCAGGCAGATGATTTACTAACTGAGCTATGAGGAAAGCCACTCTAGTTCTAGCTAAATATCTAAATATGATTTAATGATTACTATGAGGCAGTAACTACCTCAGCTTTCCATCAGAGAGGGCAGCCACGGTGATATGTTTACACACACACACACCCCTCCACTACCACAACATTAGACTTACCACCACTAGCATAAGGGTGAAGGCTATGGTCTTTTCAGTGGTCATGTACGATGTGAGAGTTGGACCATAAAGAAGGCAGAGCGCCAAAGAATTGTTGCTTTTGAATTGTGGTGCTAGAGAAGACTCTTGACAATCCCTTGAACTGCAAGGAGATCAAACCAGTCCATCTTAAAAGAAATCAACTCTGAATATTCATTAGAAGGACTGATGCTGAAGCTGAAACTCCAGTACTTTGGCCACCTGATGGCATCACTGACTCGAGGGACATGAGATTGACCAAGCTGTGGGTGTTGATGATGGACAAAGAAGCCTGGTATGCTGCAGTCCGTGGGATTGCAAAGAGTCAGACACGACTGAGTCACTGACCAGACTGACGGATGCGAAGAGCTGACTCGTTGGAAAAGACCCTGATGCTGGGAAAGATTGAAGCAGAAGCAGAAGAGGGTGACAGAGGATGAGATGGTTGGATGCTACCACCAATTCAATGGACATGAACTTGGGCAGACTCCGAGAGATGGTGAGGGACAGAGAAGCCTGGCGTGCTGCTTGGAGTTGCAAAGAGTTGGACATGACCTGGAGACTGAACAACAAGAAAAAAGGATGAACCACAAAACTGGAAACTCTTATGTAATTGAAACATACGTATTAATAAGATGACAAAGTCTCCCTTTCTTATCTAGCTGTCTACCATCTTATTATTTTATATTCTAGAATTTAATGGAAATGTTTGTTTACTCAAAATCTTTCTAGAGATAGAAAACCCAGTGGGGGTGGGGGAAAAACAGCATACAATAGAGATAGTATTGATTAGGACATGTTAGTGACTAATGAAAAGATGTATAATGAAAAAGCACTAGCTTTGCCAATTATGAATCTCCAAAATTATTTCTCAGGGCTTCAGTTTCCTCTTAATACAATCAGAATATCGAAACTCTGAATTTTGAAGGCAATTGCATTGCCTTCAAGTTTTTAAACTCTCTGATTATTATGATAGTCTACATTTCAGTAGGAAAGACAGAGAACCACAGAAGAAAAAAATAACATGTGTAAGTGATTAAAAAATACTTGCTGGCTGGATAAATGACGACTGTGGTAGACTTCAAAGTTGCATTGAAAGTTAACCTTCTTTTAATTATATATAAGGTATGAGGTAATCCTGGCCCTTTCATGATAATTCTTTGCATCCCTAAAATGTCATTCCTTTAATACGACTTTCCAGTTGTTTAATCAGTTTTGAAATTTTCTTTTATGTTTTGGTTATAGTTTTATAAATACTGTCTATGATAGCAAATGGCATTTCCTGTGGATTTGACTGGACCAGAAGGAAAACCCTTTTGGAGCGAGAGTGTGGCAATCAATGTTTGTTTTGTTAATTGGCTGCAACTCTTGCAGAGTCTAAATAAGAAATTAAAAAAAAAAAATTTTGTAAGCAATGACAGCCGAATTGAAGCCTGTCTTTTACTGCTTCATGTCAATCCATATGTCTGGGCATGATGTCAAGTGTCACTTCAGAAAATGCAGGGGCCAAAGACAAGTTTGTGAAGTTGTTCTGAATGTTAGGCTTTTAAATTAATACCTGTATTGGTCACACTCAGAAAATCTCAATTGATAGACAGATAGTGATGGCATTTCCTTAACTAAAAGTCTGAACACTTTGGCAATCACAAAGGAAAGCACTTGCAAACAGCATATTTGGAATTTGGATTCTAGAATTCAGATTCTTTCTGGAATTTATGATCCTTACAATGATAAGATTATTTTAACATCTATTAGTACATTTAGTCAAGGCTATGGTTTTTCCAGCAGTCATGTATGGATGTGAAAGTTGGACTGTGAAGAAAACTGAGCTCCGAAGAATTGATGCTTCTGAACTGTGGTGTTGGAGAAGACTCTTGAGAGTCCCTTGGACTGCAAGGACATCCAACCAGTCCATTCTAAAGGAGATCAGTCCTGGGTGTTCTTTGGAAGGACTGATGCTAAAGCTGAAACTCCAATACTTTGGCCACCTCACGTGAAGAGTTGACTCACTGGAAAAGACTGTGATACTGGGAGGGAATGGGGGCAGGAGGAGAAGGGGACAACAGAGGATGAGATGGCTGGATGGCATCACTGACTTGATGGACAAGAGTTTGGGTGAACTCCAGGAGTTGGTGATGGACAGGGAGGCCTGGCATGCTGCAATTCATGTGGTCGCAAAGAGTCAGACATGACTGAGCGACTGAACTGAACTGAACTGAGTACATTACATCCAGAGTGTTGTGACTGCATCTGAAGTTTCTTCAAATGATCTTAGAAAGCTACATGAGCAGAGGGAAGTGTCAGGGAGAGGGCTTGAGGCAGAGTTTGCAGACTTGGTGTCTTAGTGGCATTTATGTCTCTTATTAATATGTATTTATGAACAAGTTCTCACAAGAGATTGAGGTTAACAAGTGTATGAAACTATTTTTATCAACAGCAGCCTGTATACTTAATAATATTTAAAAGAATGTTTTCTACATAATATTATTTTTAGGTAAAGTTGTAATAAAAAAATTAAAGCTAACTTTCCCCCTAAAAAGAAAGAATACCCCACAGGTTTAATCTCTTGTATTCATGCAGCAAAGTCAATAGGGAAATAGAAAATACTGCCAAGCAAAGAGGTTAAAATTCCAACAATAAAGACAAAAAATCATGTCTGTGCTCGAGAGACCTTTGAGTTGTGAGCCGTGTGCTTGTGTCCATATGAGGAGAAAGGGGACCTGGAAACACCACCCATCTCCATCTCCCTCCACAGCCTGCAGAGCCAGGAGTTCCTGAGTGTGGCTTTTGCTACAAGCCCCTAATGATTTTTCTTTTTTTTTTCCCCTCACTGTAAAGATCCTCCCAGAGCTCTTAAGCTGGGTTGAAAATGTACCTTTCCCTGCCATTCTGCAGCTGGGCTGGAAGGCCCCTGGTGGACCCTGCAGGACACCATCAGAGCCTTCAAGTCCCTATCAAGCTCCCCTGGGAGACCAGGCTCCAGCTTTTATGCCCTTAAAAACCTCCTGCAGGGACCCAGTTCCCTCCAAATCCTGGCCTGGATCTAGATGCAATGGGCCTGGAGTTCACTTAGAAACTTGGTTTCAGGAGCCCTACTTAATATTTCCAAACATGAACCCCAGAGGCTACCCTGCCCTTCAGTCTGTAGTCCAAGTTATAGACAGACATGCTAACCCAGGTGAGAAACCTAGTTCCCCTGACCTTCCTGACTTGAAGGTGAACAGGACAACAGGAGACAAAACTCAGGACAGAGAGCAGGTGATGAACTGTCAGTGGACGAAAAATAAGTTCGTAAATAACCAATGAATGCTTTTAAGGAGAAGATCATACTTACACAATTTCTTGGAAACCACATTTGGAATTTTAAAGCTAAATAAAGTTATATATTGCTTCCCAAATGTTGGAAAAGATGGACAGGATTTAAAGCTAAAGAAAGTTATATATTGCTTCCCAAATGTTGGAAAAGATGGACAGGATTAAATTGTCCTTATCTTGCTACAGGAAGATGATTTATCATATCCAATTAGAAGACAAGCATGAATATAAGGAAAGTTAACAAAAATTATCTTTAGGAAATTTGTTTTACTTACTTTAGGGTTATTACAATGTTCCTGACTTTTTAAGACAAGATTCTTCCCTTAGCTATCTGTTTTGCAAAAATATTTTAGAATAATAGGCTTAGCTTTTTACAAATATAGAGTATTATTTTGTCTGGAGCTCTGCTGAAATCAAATGCAACTGCCACCTATTCCGAACTAGTAAAATTTGAAAGTAAGGGGCCTCAGAAATGACAGATTTCAGAACATAATGGGGTTGAAACTGTAACACTCATTCCTTCCCAAAAATTCTTTTTGGAAAGAGCTGGACTTCTAAAGTGTTTCTCAGGAGAAAGCAGTCAATGGCAAGCCTGATCGTTGAGGAACTTGAGGACCGTCCCTGAGGTGAACCTGTGAACTTCTAGCTGACATTCCAGGGTTGTGCTTCTTTGTCACTTAGCAGGTACTCACCTGTTTGTGTTTCCTGTGCAAGGCGCCAGCGCAGACACCGCAGGGACCCAGAAGAAATGGCAGGCCCCCCTCCGCCTTACGGACCTTCAAATGCAAGGGGGAGAAATACACACAGAGAAATACATGAAGAGGCTTACTTC
Organism: Redunca redunca; assembly: GCA_006410935.1. Lineage (NCBI taxonomy): Eukaryota > Metazoa > Chordata > Mammalia > Artiodactyla > Bovidae > Redunca > Redunca redunca. Next base: position 612,852 of record SJYQ01002426.1, read on the forward strand.
ACTTTTTAAAAACCGTTTTTAAAACACTTTCAAATGTTTTCCTCTTCTTTGTTCCTCCAGGTAGCCCTGCGGAGCAGACCAGGAAATTACTTTTAAGTCACTTGACAGATGAAGATGTCTGAAGTCAGAGAAGAGATCCTGATAAACGGGATCCAGACCGTGTGGCCACAGCTGCACGCTCTTTCCCTGTTGCAGGCTGCCTTCAAGAAGCTGCAGAAGACTCCTGACTTCTGGAGGCAGGACAGCCCGTCCTCTGCAGGGTGACCCTCCTGGGGTCTCGAGACGCCGACATCCTTCTGAAGCATCTCTCCCCTGGGGCCATCAGCTCTCAGGGCTCTGTGACAGCTCAGCTCTCCAGCAAAGGACCTAGTGCAGAAAGCGAAGCTTGTCAGCAGCTTCCAACCCAGAGAGAAAGAGAAAATAACTCATCCTTGTCAATCCCTGGTCCTCGTCCCAGGGGCTCCCGATGACCGCCTGGTTGGGGCCCACTCGGCTCCTCCCGCCCTGCTGTTTCCACTCAGGGCCCATGCACGTGTGTGTGCGTGTGTGACTGCACACTTGTGCACACAGACCTGTGACCTCCACATCCCAGTCACCATACACTTCCTTCCCCCCATTGAGGGACCTGTGCAAATTCTGATTAAAGCAGGAAGCCCACCAGCCCGGCCATCCAGACAAGAGTTTCTATTTTTACTCAACTTTGTTTTCAGATCGGATCCTAGAATCCACTTCAACTTCAAACCTGCATCCTTCAGGTCCAATAAGGAAGGCTCAGAGCAGTCGTTAAGCATGGGTTAAATTAGAATAGCAAGTTAAAATGCAAAATATCTCAGTTTAAACTTCAGGTGTGTGTGTTTGTTCATATGTGTGTATGTGGGTGTATACATAAGGTGTGTGTGTATATATAATATATAAAGTATATGTACTTAGTATATGAAATATTATATGTAATGTGTAATGTATTGTTATCAAAATATAATGATAAACAATATAAATACATTAATCNGGTAGTGAAGGACAGGGGAGGCTGGCGCACTACAGCCCATGGGATTGCAAAGAGTCAGACATAATTGAACAGCAAGAAATATTATATATTTTATATGTGAATAAATATATAGTTTATACATTATAGTTCTACTTCTGTTTCTAAAAATATTTAACACAAACCACATCCCTCTATGCACTGGCCATGTAGCATTTGTGTACGTTTGAAGCTAAGTCGCTTCAGTTCTGTCCAGCTCTTTGCAGCCCTCTGGGCTGTAGCCCACCAGACTTCTCTGTCCATGGGATTCTCCAGGCAAGAATACTGGAGTGGGTTGCCATGCCCTCCTCCAGGGGATCTTCCCAACCCAGGGATCAAACCCGTGTCTCCTGCAGCTCCTATCCTGGCAAGCGGGTTCTTTACCAGTAGTGCCATCTGGGAAACTGGCATCTCTGTGTCCCTCTGTCTAGTGCCGTCCCCTTCCTGTGACCCTCACACACGGCTGCGCTCTCTGCTCTGTCTGTCTGCCCATGGGCTGTCAGTTCCTTTTATCATCACAAAGAAAAGTACAGTTCCTCCCTTTGGAACCCGCCTGACTTCAGTGTCCTGGCCTCTCCTGCCTGGGCTGACCCTGTTCCTACAAGAGTGCGTTCCTGAGCCCCAGACCCTAGTTCATTTTAAGCTTTCTGAACATAAAGAGTATTGGTCTCAGTCCATCTGGGAACGCTGCATATTCAAAGTTCTGGATTATTTGGATAAAAAATGAAACAGAATAAATTCACCCACTGCCTAAAAACATCTGGTCCCTTTTAATGAAAACCTACCACTTGGCTGTCTGGCAACAAGTCTATTTGTATCCAACGTGTATCTTGAGAGTTCTTTTAATTTTTTTTTTTTTTCATTTCCAGCTGCAAACCCACATGAGAAGTAGACACGCTCTTTCATGTAATTCTTCACTGAAAATGATCTGAAACTATTTCCCAAATTGTCTGAATCCATTCTGAATATTCAAGGGACATTTCACAGACTTGAACCAAAGAACTCCTCCAGTACCTGAAACTGGTGTCTACATTTTGACAAATGTCATGAAGAGCACAAATCCTATAGACTGAGACCTTCAACCATGAGGAAGTCTGTGTTAGCCACCTGATTCCCTCAGAGTCTTAGTCAAATCTTCTAAAGTAAAAGGCATTAAGATCGGTAAGTCTCCTTCCATGTGCCAACATTCCCAGCCTCTGGTGATGGATACAAGTAATGCACAGGGCTTCTAACGCTACAGTTTAACATTTGTATTAAACATTACTGCTTTCAAAGCATTTCAGATATCTCATCCTTCTTGACTCTCTTGACAAACTTCTGAAGTAAGCAGAGCAGATGGCATCCTCTCTGCATTGAAGAAGAGAAAACTGAAACAAGAAAGGTGAAATAACTACAGCTTCTCTCTAAGACGGAGGCAGAGTTCTCCTTCGACCTACCCCTCTGCTCAAGGCACTTTGATGGGTAAAATATTAGCAAAGAATAGCAGTAAGATGCCACTTTCTTCGGGGCTCTTGGATTCTTGTGAGCCAGATGTAGAATTCAACAGGCAAGAGAAGCGGGAGCAGGACACCAGCTGGGTTTGGAAACAGGTCCACCTCCAGATGTGAAAGGAGTCAGGTGCCCCCTCCAGTCTTGTGTCTTGATGCCAGAGGCCAGGTGAAGTCTTTTCTTTTCTAAAAAGGAGCCTGAAAACCAAAAATGTTTGCCGATTCCATCTTCCCCAATGACTTTTAAAAAGAGGGAGAGGACGCAGAACAGTCTGTGACAAGAAACTACACCAAGATGCCCATGAGCTCGTTGTAATCGGAGTAGCAATGTCACCAAGAGCATACAGACAGAGTCCCTGAATGACAGTTGTAAGTTCTGGTTCTGGACAGGGCAGCACAGTAGGCCAGGTGAAGGCAGTGGAAGCTCCACAGGCTGGGGAGAATAATCAGAAAGGGATGGAAAGAGAGAACAATTAAAAAGCATTCAAAATGACTGCAGAGCAAATTACCAGAAGAAGTTAAGCATCATTTGATGGTGAGGCACATGAAGTACATGATCAGAAGGGATGCCCACTCAAGACAGAGTTAATTCTGCAGACTGTGACTTTCAGGTGAATATGGACAAGACGTTCTACAGGATAAAAACAACTTTTGTTACAAAGGTATTCTTAAACAAAGCAAGCCTAAATTGCAGATGATCTAAACCACTAGATACTAAGGTGAAGGGTGAAGTCGCTCAGTCGTGTCTGACTCTTTGCGACCCCGTGGACTGTAACCTACTAGGCTTCTCCATCCATGGGATTCTCCAGGCAAGAATACTGGAGTGGACTGCCATTTCCTTCTCCAGGGGATCTTCCCTACCCAGGGATCGAACCCAGGTCTCCCACACTGGAGGCAGATGCTTTAACCTCTGAGATGTTGCTTTTTTTTTTTGGATGTAGAAGATGCAGTATTGGTTTCTTTTTGCTGCATAAAAATTATCACCAATTTATCTACTTAAAACCACGCCTTGTTACTTACATGTCTGAAGATCGGGAGGGGGTGTCTCTGCTGATTCTCTGCTTAGGGTATCTCACAGCAAAAACAAGGCGTTTGGAAAAGAATCCCCATCCAAGCTCACTGGGGTTGTTGGCAGAGTCCGATTCCTGGTCCCCATTGGTAAAGGTCCTGTCTACCTGCCGGCCATCAGCTGAGGCCGCTCTGTCCCTGTGGAGGCCACTAGCCTTCCTCCTCCCTCCCCACCAGCGATTGTAGAGCAAGCCCCTCTCATGTCTCGAATATCTCTNGCCCCTCTCATGTCTCGAACATCTCTGACTTCCTATCCTGCTAACACCAGAGAGAAGCTCTGTGCTTTGAAAGGACTCAAACATTCCATTCGGTCCATTCAGATAACTGCCATTTCACTCAATCATTCACAACTTACATCCTTTTCAGAGGCTCCACCCACAGTCAAAGAGGAGAGGATTTCACAAGGGTGAAGGGTCATCATGGGTCTTTCTTAGAACTCTGAATCCCAAATATGGGTCAGACTTGAGGTTGGAAAGAGAATTAGTGAAGTGGAAGACAGGATGAACAATTCATTTGAGAACATAGCACACACACACACACACCCATACGTTTATTATTTTGTAATGAATACTTGAGAAATCAAAAACATTTCCCACTTATTCTCCCAACAATGGAAGAATGTCTCCAACATTCTTTTAATAAGAATCCCAGAAGAGAATGAAGGGAATGTCAGAGAGAGAATAGAAATAATTCTTGATTTTTATAAGGATGTCAAGAAATGTACAATTTTTATTTAGAAAGTATACTTAGTGTAATAAATAAAAATAAATTACCTTCAAAGAACTACAATTGGAGAAGGCAATGGCACCCCACTCCAGTACTCTTGCCTGGCAAATCCCATGGACGGAGGAGCCTGGTGGGCTGTAGTCCATGGGGTCGCTAAGAGTCAGACACGACTGAGCGATTTCCCTTTCACTTTTCACCTTCATGCATGGAGAAGGAAATGGCAACCCGCTCCAGTGTTCTTGCCTGGAGAATCCCAGGGACAGGGGAGCCTGGTGGGCTGTTGTCTATGGGGTCGCACAGAGTCGGACACGACTGAAGTGACTTAGCAGCAAAGAACTACAATTAGACTGATAGCATACTCCCTATTAGAAATAATAGATGTCAGTGAGTACACCTGGGCAGAGGCCTCATACAGCTGAAGACAGGTTGGTCTAGACCAGTGTGTGCAATTAAATACTCAAGCAAAAGTAACAGCATCTGGAAATGTCTAATTAAGGTGAGCAACCAAGAAGGGGACAAAATAACACAGGGAAGGGAACTGTGATCAAAGAATCACTGCTGAGGAGCCATGAACCCATTGAAATGTGGAACCCAAACCAGGTGTGTTCACATCAGAGAACGCATTTGACATGATCAGCTTTGAACACTTGAAAGTAATATGACGAATAAACATCAGGAGGAAAGGAGTTCAAGAACAATAGTATGTTTACCTTACTTGTCCATCAGCAGTGTCAAAATTTAGACATGAAATTTTTAAAACGTACAAAATAAAGGTATTTTCTTACACACACTCACTATGGGAGGTTCCCACCCCCAGGACTCACAGCCTCACCTGAGGGGCTGGGAAAGTGTACAGGTCAGCACGTGGGAAAGACAAACAGGCAGAGAGTGGCTGAACGGAGGGAGAACATACGCTGAGTATACTTGTGCTCAGTTCATCCTTCAAAGAAAACCACCTCTCATTGTAAAGGGCCAAAAATAAACCTCTAAACAACAATGATATGGTCAGAAGAAATATTCAATGAGTAAAGCAAGCAAGGTCAGGAGGAAATACCAAATAACTTTATTCATAAGCAAAAAATAGAGTTACGTATGTCAGTGATACACAGGTCTCTTTGAAAGAGGAGAAGTCTGTCTTAAGTGGGGAAAAGATGCTGTAGCAAGCCATCAATCCAGGAAACAGCAATGCAAAAAAGAAAAAGATAAAAATAGAAAGCAAACAAAAAGACAGTAGGAATAATTCCAAGTGCATGAATCCACAGCAACAATAAATGTAATGGTCCTAAACTAAGCTACTGGAAGAGAGATGATCAAATTGCATGACTGATAAAATTAAAACACAAAATACCAAATGGTAAGTTTTGCTACATAAATATTAGGCACATGTACAGTGATATAAAAATATCAATATTAGGAAAATTAGATTAAAAATGAATCCTGTGTAATAATGAAATTAACATTCCACTACCAATAATTTGTATAGTCATATGTTTTATGTCCCTGACANACACCATAATGTCAAAATATATAAAGCATTAAAAAGTGAATTATAATCATAGGAGGAGAATTTAGCATAGTTTCATCTGAAATGAAAAGCCAAGAGAGCCAGCAAAAGTTTGTCAAGTCTAAAAATTTAGCTCTTTACTTTCTTTCCTGACTGACACAGAACTGTATGATTCTAAAAGTTCTACCAGTCAATCCTAAACAAAATCAACCCTGAATATTCATTGGAAGGACTGGTGCTAAAGTTTAAGCTCCAATACTTTGACCAACTGATGCAAAGAGCTGACTCATTGGGAAAGATCCTGATGCTGGGAAAGATTGAAGACAGCAGGAGAAGGGGATGACAGAGGATGAGCTGCCTGGATAGTATCACCAACTCAATGGACATGACTTTGAGCAAAGTCTGGGAGGTAGCAGAGGACAGAGGAGCCTGGCATGCTGCAGTCCATAGTGTCACAAAGAGTCAGACATAACTTATCGACTGAACAACAGCAACAGTTCTAGCAATTTTAACCATTAATCTGTTAATTAAAGTTGCCAATATAAACGCATAGAGGATGGTACTAGTCTGAAAATGAAAGCTGGTGTAGAAGTGAGAAGATGAACCAAGTACAGTGCTCCACTTGTGAGGATAAAGCTGCCCAGGTCTTCTGAGGGCACAGATGTGCCCAGTTTTCAGTGGAGCAGCCACCTCGGGTGAGGGTCCTGCCAGGTGCAGGAAGCCGTGCTTTTTTTTCAATCCTAATTTTGCTCTATGTAACTTTTCATAGGGCTTCCCTGGTGGCTCAGTGGTAAAGAATCTGCCTGCAAGGCAGGAGACTCTGGTTTTATCCCTGGGTCAGGAAGATCCCTTGGAGCAGGGAATGGCAACCCAGTCCAGTATTCTTACCTGGAGAATCCCATGGACAAAGGAGCCAGGTGGGCTACAGTCCATGGGATCACAAAGAGTTGGACCCAACTGAGTGACTAAGCACAGAACTTTTTGTAAGTTTCCATATATTTTCTCCATTGCCAATATTTTATATCCATAAACTGTCTGTGTCCCTCCAAGGAGTGGTGGCTGTGTGGGCACAGGAGGGCCTAGAGCAGCCATTCCACGCTGAAGGTCAGAAAGGGCAGCAGGAGGAGATACCCCCCTCATCCAAGGTAAGGAGCAGCAGCTGCGCTTTGCTGGAGCAGCCGTGAAGAGATACCCCACGCCCAAGGTAAGAGAAACCCAAATAAAATGGTAGGTGTTGCAAGAGGGCATCAGAGGGCAGACACACTGAAACTATACTCACAGAAATCTAGTCAATCTAATCACACTAGGACCACAGCCTTGTCTAACTCAATGAAACTAAGCCATGCCCTCGGGGCAACCCAAGACGAGCAGTCATGGTGGAGAGGTCTGACAGAATGTGGTCCACTGGAGAAGAGAATGGCAAACCACTTCAGTATTCTTGCCTTGAGAACCCCATGAACAGTATGAAAAGGCAAAATGATAGGATACTGAAAGAGGAACTCCCCAGGTCAGTAGGTGCCCAATATGCTACAGGAGATCAGTGGAGAAATAACTCCAGAAAGAATGAAGGGATGGAGCCAAAGCAAAAANCTGGAAAAGGTCAGTTTTCATTCCAATCCCAAAAAAAGGCAATGCCAAAGAATGCTCAAACTACCGCACAATTGCACTCATCTCACATGCTAGTAAAGTAATGCTCAAAATTCTCCAAGCCAGGCTTCAGCAAAACGTGAACCGTGAACTTCCTGATGTTCAAGCTGGTTTTAGAAAAGACAGAGGAACCAGAGATCAAATTGCCAACATCCGCTGGACCATGGAAAAAGCAAGAGAGTTCCAGAAAAACATCCATTTCTGCTTTATTGACTATGCCAAAGCCTTTGACTGTGTGGATCACAATAAACTGTGGAAAATTCTGAGAGAGGTGGGAATACCAGACCACCTGACCTGCCTCTTGAGAAATCTGTATGCAGGTCAGGAAGCAACAGTTAGAACTGGACCTGGGACAACAGACTGATTCCAAATAGGAAAAGGAGTACGTCAAGGCTATATATTGTCACCCTGCTTATTTAAGCTATATGCAGAGTACATCATGAGAAATGCTGGACTGGAAGAAACACAAGCTGGAATCAAGATTACTGGGAGAAATCCCAATAACCTCAGAAATGCAGATGACACCAGTCTTATGGCAGAAAGTGAAGAAGAACTAAAAAGCCTCTTGATGAAAGTGAAAGAGGAGAGTGAAAAAGTTGGCTTAAAGTTCAACATTCAGAAAACGAAGATCATGGCATCCAGTTCCATCATTCCATGGGAAATAGATGGGGAAATGGAAACAGTGTCAGACTTTATATTTTGGGGCTCCAAAATCACTGCAGATGGTGATTGCAGCAATGAAATTAGAAGACACTTACTCCTTGGAAGAAAAGTTATGACCAACCTAGATAGCATATTCAAATGCAGAGACATTACTTTGCCAACAAAGGTCCATCTAGTGAAGGCTATGGTTTTTCCAGTAGTCATGTATGGATGTGAGAGTTGGACTGTGAAGAAGGCTGAGCACCGAAGAATTGATGCTTTCGAACTGTGGTGTTGGAGAAGACTCTTGAGAGTCCCTTGGACTGCAAGGAGATCCCACCAGTCCATTCTGAAGGAGATCAGCCCTGGGTGTTCTTTGGAAGGAATGATGCTAAAGCTGAAACTCCAGTACTTTGGCCACCTCATGCAAAGAGCTGCCTCATTGGAAAAGACTCTGATGCTGGGAGGGATTAGGAGCAGGAGGAGAAGAGGATGACTGAGGATGAGATGGCTGGATGGTATCACTGACTTGATGGACGTGAGTCTGAGTGAACTCCAGGAGTTGGTAACGGACATGGAGGCCTGGTGTGCTGCAATTCATAGGGTCGCAAAGAGTCAGACACGACTGAGTGACTGAACTGAACTGAACTGAATGACAAAATCTGCAATGACTGACTGTTGACCAGTGTTCTCAGTGAGTCTCAGAGGATCCATATCCCACAAAACCTAGCCCTTGGATCTCAGGAGCATATAAGGGGCAACAATTAGAAAAGGGTTCGTGACAACAGCACCGCTGACCATCAGAACAAATGCCGGTGTAGCACTGACGGGTGTTCCAGGTGGTCCGATCGCATAGTAGCACTGCAGCAGGTTCTGGAGTCCCCATCCGGCCGAGGGCTCACCCTACACCTGCTGGAACTGGGATGCCCACAGCCATGCCTGCACCCCCCACACAGCTGCCACTCGGGCTTGGAGGCCTGTGGTCCCGAGCTTACAAGGACCCAATGCTCAGGGCTTAATGCTCTTCTCTTATTGCCCTGAAATTCTTAACTATTTTTCTGGGAATGTGAGCTTTGAAAGACAAGTTGGTCCATCAGAGCATCTGCCAGGGCCTTGGAGCCTCGGCTCAGGGGTGTCCTACTTCAGCCACCTTTGAAGCCCTTGAGAAAGGCTCCTGGCTGTCTGACCCTGACCCCTGGCTCCCTGGACCCAGCCTGGCTCCCCCACAGCCCCGGTCTGGACTTCACTGCTCTGGGTTCCCAGGCAGGGTCACAGGTGGGAGCTGTCCCACCTGGGGGCTGCCGTGCTCACTGCTTTTGGAGGCAACTTGCCAGTCATGCACCCTGACCAATCACAGAAGGTGGAGGGCAGGTACAGTCCCTTGAGGGGCACGGAGTGTGAGACCACACTGCTGGGGATCGGAGGTGGTGGTAGACAGCCTGCTATCTGTGAACCCCAGGTGGCAGAGTGGAGGTCTCAGGCATCCCCAGAGTCTGCCCTCAGCTCACAAAATGCCCACTCCTGAAGGAAGAACAACATTAAATTACAAATGAAGAATTCCACATCAGGTCAAGAAAGAGCTACCAAAAAAATAAAAAGAAAATATATCTTAGTACCTCTAATTTCTCAGTTTTTTCCTGTTTTTAAACAGCCGTCCCACTTTTATTTTACACTGGGATTTTTAAACTAGCTACCTCCTTCTCTATGCTACACTACAAAAGACCTTTAAAGTCACTGGGTTTATCTCTTCTTCCACATTTTGGACAGTTCTGTCATTCAGAGCCACATTGGATGAGTCAAATCACTTAATAAGCACTTATCCCCTGGGTTTTCTCTTCTCCAGGTAAAGATGTTCACTTCTTAAAATGTCATCATCTTAAGGTGACCGTAGACCACCGTGACAAGCTCTTTGGATAGGACATCTCAACCAGTTTAGGTCATGCCAGGTTATTTTCACACTGGTATGAAAATGTGGGGAAAAAGTAAAACTTAAAGACAGATGGAGTTCAAGGTAACTCTTCCTGGGAGTGAAAAGTCACAGACACTAAGATTTGAACATGAATGAGAGAAAAATGTCTTCAGGACACATCCTGTCCCCGGAACAGCTTGTGCATGCATGGCCTGGGGTGGGGGTTGGGGGTGAGCTGTCTCCTGGGACAGCTGCTGATGAGGGGCATCCTGGAAAGGAAGGCCCCTTTGGTGCTGGACTCAGTGGCTTTATAACTCTGAGGTCTAGAAATAAGTGCAATTACTGTGAAATTACATTTACATGAGTAGACATATTCAACTAGGGTGAAATATATCCTCCTGCCTTTTAATCACTAACATATCTAATACTTGGAAACTCTGCTGTGTCTATATCCCCAAATGATTACGTAAAGCTAGTTCAAAGACATAGATGAACAATAGGGAAAAGGCACTATTAAAACCTTTGCAGATCTGAGCTGGGGTTGCAGGGAAGATTCAGTTAGTTATGAGCAGAAGCCAAAGAAGGACCAACAGGAAAAGTTAGAGAAAGACACCTTATAGCCATTAAGTGGGCTTCCCAGGTGGCTCTAGTGGTAAAGAACCTGCCCACCAACGCAGGAGACATCAGAGACTCCGATTTGATCCCCGGGTCAGGTCTTCCCCCTGAAGAAGGGAATGGCAACCCACTACAGTATTCTTGCCTGAAGAATCCCACGGACAGAGGACCCTGACGGGCTACAGCCTACAGGGTCGCAATGAGTTGGACACGACTGAAGCAACTTAGCACGCATGCACACAACCATTAAGTACTTCATAAGTTCTGTTAAGTATCAACACTCATATATTACTCCATGGTTGGTGAATTCTGGAAATAATTACTTCTCTTCTGCCCTCTCCTTCACCAACAGAAATATCCATTTCATCCTCAGACTTACATCTTAGCAAAAAGCCAAAACTATACAAAAGTGATCACTTTTATGGCAATGCATGCTTGCAATAAGAGAAAGTTAGAAAGGAAGTCAGATCTGCATGCTTGAGGTTGCTAAAATCCACTTCACGTTGATTAATGCACCGAAATTACCCAAGACCAGCTCACTAGGGAACATCTGTCATAGAGCCAAGGTAAGTGAGACCTTTCAGGACCTGCTAGATGCTAAATACACAAACTAAAATTGCCGAGGCGTTCAACAGTGCTGGAGATCTTTGCTTTTCATTTCTTCAAGAAGTTTCTTTGGGAGCAAAGTACATGAAATTTTGCTAATCGAGACCCTTCCTTCGAGGGTAGCCCATGATATGGCATTCTGTTACTTTGATGTCTCCCCATGTATGCTCCAAGGTCTGATCTGATAACGACTTTGCACCCATTATCATGCAAATTCCACATACTGAGCAGCACGCTAAGAGAGACACAAAGCTGTCTGTGTCAAAAGGTTTGAATAAACGCTAAGTGTCATTAGCAGGGTCTCTCCTTCCCGGTCAATTCCCAGAACCCTGATTTCTTTTCAATCTTTCTTTAAAAATGATCTCATCCTGATCTAATGATGCTGATTCACAGACACGGTGAGGTAATGCACTTAAGATAATGCATCATCTCCATAGCTCACGCAAGTGTGAATATTAAGCAGAATTTCAGGACAGCATTAACTTTTACTGTAACGAGAAACTGCAAACTAATACCACAGTGCAGCCACCAGCACAATGTCACACTGACAAGATGGCATTAGGAAATATCAGAGAAAATGCCTTTTCTTCATATTATAGAATGTCAACTAATTTTATAGCTTCCTCATTTAGAAGAGAGGGGGTAAATAACAGTGTTTAGATAGTAAATTAAAATGTTTTTTTAATATAAAAAGCAATGTGTAAATCTTCATAACCCACAATAAACTAGGCATTATTTTTTTTTTCAGGCTACCCTTTCGAAGCACAAAGAGTTTGAATTTATGGATAAATGTATCAAAAGCATCTTTGAAACATCTGACTATAGAATGAATTTTTACTGGTCCTAGTAATAGACACCAGACTCTCAGAGAAGTTTTTCACACTTTATAGCTGCATTCAGATCACATTGTGTGTATTCATGGTGCAAAGGGATATTTCTCCTTCAATTTTATATGTATAACTATTATACTCAATGTGCTTTCTCAAAATATGTGAACATGGATTGCAATGAAAAGAATAGAGATTGGGAAAAGTGTAGGTAAATGGAATTGCAGACGTCAGAACTCAAGTGGGGTCTTGGAGTCATCTTCTCTAGCATCCCTCTTTCATGGGTGATGAAATTAAGACCTAGAGATGATAAATGATGAGAAGATGCAATCATGTGTTTGATCCCCTCACATACTAATTGTAGGGCACAATTAGTGATAGGGTTATGCTGATGAATGCAGCTTGGTCCTCATCCTCAAATAGCTTTCAGTGTAGCAGGAAACTCTAATATATAAACAACCGATTATACTGGAGACAGAACATACAAGTGCTATGAGTGAAGTGCTGTGGGACAGCAGGAAGAGCAACTCACGGCCAAGGGGAGAGAGACAGAAAGTTGGAGGTTCAGCAGAAACTGAGAACCTGAGTGGAACGGCGATGATGGGAGAAGGCAAACGAGCACAGGGTGGGCCAAGGTGCCAGCATACAAGACACAGAGAAAAGATGGCCTTGGGCACATGCCATGGAGGGGGCATGGTGGAGAGTAAAGTGGCCAAGAGGGAAAAGTCACCAGTTGGCAAAATCTTTTCAACCAGTTTGTTTAGAAGAATTGTTAGGAGCACAGCAGAGCCTACCAGATATTTCAAAGCTATTTACTAGTCTGGAGGGGGCTTTCATGAATTTTTGTATAATAAGATGGTTTTACTGGTAAAACAGGAAAAAAGCCAAGATGTAGAGGGTGCTCCACCATCACAAAGAATAGCATACTGATGCAGATACTGTGGCCACCTGATGCAAAGAGCTGACTCGTTGGAAAAGACCCCGATGCTGGGAAAGATTCAAGGCGGAGGAGAAGGGGACGACAGAGGATGAGATGGCTAGATGGCATCACCGACTCAATGGGCATGAGTTTGAGTGAACTCTGGGAGTTGGTGATGGACAAGGAGGCCTGGCGTGCTGCGCCTGGTCTGTGGGATCACAAAGAGTTGGGCAGTTGGGCATGACTGAGTGACTGAACTGAGCTGAACTGAACTGAACTGAAAGATATTTATTTTTTGTTGCACTTTCTAGGTTACAAATCAAGATCATGCACACCATTTCACTTGACCTTCTCATTTTCTCTGGGAGTGGAACAAGTATTATTTTAATTGTAAAGATAAACAAACTGTGCCTTTATGAGTTTTCTGACTTGATTAGAAGCAGGTTTTGTAGACCAAGTCCAGTGATCTTTCCAATATATATTAAATCTCAAAAATTATGTATATTTATGCATTTATTTATTTGCATGATAGTGATAGTCATTCACTTGTATCCAGCTCTGCAACCCCATGGACTAATAGCCTGCCAGGTTCCTCTGTCCATGGAATTATCCAGGCAAGAATACTGGAGTGGGCTGCCATTTCCTTCCTTGCATAAAGGTGCACCCAGAAGGTCAGAGTGAAGTTTGAAATGGCTGAAAACCTAGAGCTGTTTGAGAGAAGAGTCTCCAAGCTGATGAGCACTGCTCGCCCTCTGCAGGGGGCTCTCCTCTCCCACCCTGCACCCTTCACTTAGCCCTGGAAGCCTGGCTTTCATCCTGTGCTTTCAGCAACTGATAACCCCCCAGAGATCAGATCCAGGGTCCTTTTCTCTGTTCCCACCTCTTTGATCTCCGCAGCCTTTAAACTAGTCACATCTCCATTTCCTTTCCTTGAGGCGGGACTGGTTCCTTCACTTTCAGAGCTGAGTTGGGCGTTTTGCACCCAGCGTCCCACTTCTCTGGGTGGTGGTTTAGCCGCTCAGTCAAGTCCAACTCTTGCAACCCCATGGACTGTATAGCTCACCAGGCTCCTCTGCCCTTGAGATTTCCCAGGCCAGAAAACTGGAGTGGGTTGCTGTTTCCTCCTCCAGGGGATCTTCCTGACCCAGGGATCAAACCCAGGTCTCCTGTATTGCAGGCAGATTCTTTACCAACTGAGCCAACATCTACCCTTTGGTCCCCCTTGTGGATGACACCAACCTCTGACCAGGGCTTACCTGTGAGTCTGACTTTCCCTGAGGATATGAGCTTGTCTCTCTCTCCTGTTCTGAAAACTCTCCTTGGTGAACTTCATTCATTCATTCACTTATTAGTTCATTCACTTATGTAAACAGCTCCTCTGTGAATTTCTAGGTTGACCAGGAATAAATGCGGGATGCATCACCACTTTTATTTTTACAGAATAAACTTCTCTTTGCAACCACTGAAAACAAGCAAACCAAGGAAAAAGATAAGCAAAAACCTTCTATAGTGTATTTTAAAGCTTTAAAGCATATATTAAGTGTTTTAAAATATGTGTAAGATATTGTAAATATTAAATTTATAAAAATTTATATAACCTTCCAGACATCACTTCAAAATGTAATTCTGCCCCCCCACCTACAGTCTCCAACCCCTTTCTCTGCTTTTCTTTTTTCCAAAGAACTAATTGTGTCTGTCTATCCACTACTTGTTTATGTTATGTTGTTGTTTGTTTCTCTGCCTTGGAATATAAACAACCCAAGGGCAGGAATTTCATCTGCTTTGTGCATCGTTATATCTCTGGTACCTTGAATTGCAACTAGTATTTTATGGATCCTCAGGAAGTATATGGATGAAAGAACAAATTTCATTTGGTTGAAAGAACAAACTGACTTTGGGGAACATCCAGCCAGTGGACTTTTCTACCAGCACGGGCAGGATCAGCTTCACTGTCAGCCCTGCTGAACTCACCTGTTCTTCAGCAAATCCAATGGAATGAAGTTTATCGGAGTAGAAACCCCAGCACCGTGGAAGCAGCAGGAAAGGACTGTGGTGAGAGGTCTCTGTGATGTTGGGAGTAGAAATGGTACACTGGACTCTGGGACTCTCTGTTCATATCATTCCCCGATGAGGTAAAGGAAAGTCCAGTGCAAACTGTGCTCAGCTTCCCAAAGACAAACCCACTTCAGGGCACCTGGCAATGACCTTGAAAAGTGCTTCTCAAAGTATCAAGTGTCAGGGAGGGTGCCTTCCCTGGCGCTCCAACCAGATTTGGGTCTTCAAACAGTCTCAAAGGCAACAGCCACACTGATTATTATTCTCTGTTGTGAAGTATTCCCACATGATTATGTTTTAAAAAGAACCCACAAATACCCAAAATTTCCTGAAAGGGTAGCTGAGCTGTAGAAAACAAAAAAATTTTCACCTTTCTACAAGGAACTAACATGACTTCTCTTTGTAGTATACTAGATGACTTTTTTTTTTTCAAACCAGCATGTAGAATTAAGCCAAGTGTTGTCTGTCTAGATATTATATCCTTGCAAAACAATTCCAAATGATAACCGTTTGACAGAAGGGCCTATAAAAATAGGTTTCTGTCTCTCTCAATCATGCTGCTGCTGCTGCTGCTAAGTCGCTTCAGTCGTGTCCAACTCTGTGCGACCCCATAGACGGCAGCCCACCAGGCTCCCCCATCCCTGAGATTCTCCAGGCAAGAACACTGGAATGGGTTGCCATTTCCTTCTCCAATGCATGAAAGTGAAAAGTGGAAGTGAAGTCACTCAGCCGTGTCCGACCCTTAGCGACCCCATGGACTGCAGCTTACCAGGCTCTGCCATCCATGGGAGTTTCCAGGCAACAGTACTGGAGTGGGGTGTCATTGCCTTCTCCATCTCTCAATCATAGTTAAGCACAAATGCAATACTTGATTAATGATTGTTTTTTTTAAAAAGCAGCTCTCAAATCAGATAGGATAGGACCTTTATCATAGACACTCAGAGTTAAACAGCTGGTCTTCTGCTGTAATTGTTCTGGTGCCAATGAACTGTCAGGGCAAGGAGTGACTGAATATTGGCCTCGTCGGTTCCCTGCATCAGGGAGGAAAAAGAGGAGACACACGGGGTGCTGGCAGTCAGCCAGGCTTGATTTTCACTCTCTCATCAAAGGAAGGACTCCAGTTAATTTATTAAGGCGCCCCTGATGTAACTAACTTGGGGACTTAAGAACCAAGCAAGTTCCTCCTCCAAGTCAACTCCAACATTTGCTGCAGAAAAGAACCCCCAACAAGATGATGAACCTTCTCTGGGAGCTTACAGAGACGTGATGTCTGGCTCACCCACAAATATCAATGTGTTCTTGACCTTGCTGGAAGATGAAAATAAATTAGCTAACCACAGTACAGCCGGCAGGACTCGGGGAAAAGTGAAGAAGCCTGACTCTATGTGGACATAGGAGAGAGTGATAGTGGGAATATGTCCAAGAAAAAGCCAAAGAGATCATTGTAGCTTCGTTAAGAAAATAATTTATACTCAGTACTTTTCAAATAATTAAATAGACATTTTTTTCCTTAAACTTCACCTCAGAGAAACTATTAATTAAATCACAATGGTGCATAAGAGGAGAAAAATAAAATTACAAATAAGTGATTCTCATTTCTTATTTTATTCTTAAGGGACCTACTGTGTGGAATACATTTTGATTGGAAAGACTTGTCCTCCTTACTGGCTACTTACAAAGAACAAAATGAAAGTGTCTATAAGGTTCCCATGTGGAACTATAATCATGGTCTTCTTCCTTTTACCTTATTTGTCTTTTTTTTTTTTTCTGTAAAGAAGAAAAAGCTCCAACGGAGACATATCAAGGGGATGTGAGGAGTGTGCAGAGGATGTAAACAGTGAGAGAGAAGGCAGAATGTGATTCACTCCTTTTCGTTAGAGGGGAGGGGTGAGTTCTGGGCAGTATCAGGAGAGTGTTAGGGTCAAGACCCAGGACTGCCTGCATCCAGACCCCCTCACTGGTCTTCTCTGAGTGACACATGAGGAATCCGAGCCCTCTTGCTTCAGTGCTGGGTTGGAGCGCTCGCTCAGCTGGGACCCAGAGTCACGGATGAGATCTATGACTTCTCTGACCACTAATCTAAGAAGGAAAACAAGGGTGGGGTGAATGGGGAGGTTGGGAGTGACACATACACACTGCTGATGCCGTGTATAAAGTAGATCACTAATAAGAACCTATTGAAAAGCATAGGAAACTCAGTGCTCTACGGTGACCTCAGTGGGAAAGAAACCAAGAAAGAGGGGACGTATGTACATGTGGGGCTCTCCCGGTGGCTTAGCAGTAAAGAACTGCCTACAGTGCAGGAGCCATGGGAGGCGTGGGTTTGATCCCTGGGTGGGGAAGATCCCCCGAACTGAGCACTCACATAGGTATATGTATTCATTTTGCTGTATGGTAAACACTAACACGACATTGTTAAGCAACTATCCTTCAATAAAAATTAATTTAAAGTGAGGAAGAACAGGAATGCAGAGGGGCTGGCCTCCCTCGTGGTGGCCAATGTGCAGGAAGGCACCGACGCGAAGAGTTCTCGCCCCACTCTTCCCCACGTAAGGTACTCAGCTCCTACCACATGTGCACTGAGCAGGATCACAGAGGATGCTGTGAGGCTGGGGCTGACCGGGTACCAGAGGATGAACTCAGACAGTCAGGGGAGTTAGGGGAAACACGAGCTCTCGTGCTTTGCTTTCTGTGAGGTGGAAGTCGTTGGAGGAAGAGAAGAGACAGGGTCAGACTTGGTTTTCAAAGGATCCCTCAGCTGCTCCGCTGGGACTCAGTGGACGGTGAATCAGGACCGAAGGCGGGCGTTTGGGATGCTGACAGAGCAACCCAGGTGGGAGACAGTGGTACCTGGGACCTGAGCGCCATTCCCATCCCCTCCCAGCTCACCTGCAGACAGCTTGTGGCTTCCTCTCTTCTGCCTGCATAGTTTTCACCCCTTAGCCCTCTCCTTTTCCTCAATATCCACCTTTTCTTCTGTTCTCTTGATCAGCCTACCAGTATGCATCCACGGTAGAGCATTTACTCTGGTACTTCTTATCGAGGCATTTACTTTTATTTTTAAATATAGCTCATTTTTTATGCCCGAAAAACTCGGTGCTGTCAATTTCCATTAAACATTTATCCACATCACTGGCTCAGTGGACCTGAGTCTGAGCAGACTGTGAGAGCTAGTGAAGGACAGGGAAGCCTGGCGTGCTGCAGTTCATAGGGTCGCAAAGAGTCAGACACAACTTAGTGACTGAATTACAAAAGCAACAGCAGCATGTGCGTGTGTGTGTGTGTGTGTGTGTGCACTTAGTCATATCTGACTCTTTCAGACTCCAAGGACTGTACCTCACCAGGCTCCTCTGTCCTGGGATTTCTCTTGCAAGAATACTGGAGTGGATTGTCATTTCCTTCTCCAGGGGATCTTCCCAACCCAGGGATCAAACCTGCATGTCCTGCACTGCAGGAAGTTTCTTTACCTCTGCACCATCTAGGGATATATATTTGTAATGTGTGTAATGTATATTTGATAAGCTATATATATACATATTTGATAAACCATATATATATATATATATATATACATATATATAAACCATATGTGTGTGTTCTAAGTCTCTTCAGTCATGTCTGACTCTTTGTGACCCTGTGGACTGTAGACCACCAGGCTTCTGTCCCTGGGATTCTCCAGGCAAGAATACTGGAGCAGGTTGCCATGCCCTCTTTCAGCACATCTTCCCAACCCAAGGATTGAACCTATGTCTCTTATGTCTCCTGAACTGGCAGGTGAATTCTCTACCACTGGTGCCACCTGGGAAGCCCATATAAACTATATATATATATATGTATAATATCTGTATATATATGTATATATACATATGTATGTGTATACTTCCTGATGTTCA
>SJYQ01002426.1:635275-673066 GCA_006410935.1 Redunca redunca
AGTCCAACTCTCACATCCATACATGACCACTGGAAAAACCATAGCCTTGACTAGATGGACCTTTGTTGGCAAAGTAATGTCTCTGCATTTGAATATGCTATCTAGGATGGTCATAACTTTCCTTCCAAGGAGTAAGCGTCTTTTAATTTCATGGCTGCAATCACCATCTGCAGTGATTTTGGAGCCCCCAAAAATAAAGTCAGCCACTGTTACCACTATTTCCCCATCTATTTCCCATGAAGTAATGGGACCGGATGCCATGATCTTCATTTTCTGAATGTTGAGCTTTAAGTCAACTTTTTCACTCTCCTCTTTCACTTTCATCAAGAGGCTTTTGAGTTCTTCTTCACTTTCTGCCATAAGGGTGACATCATCTGCATATCTGAGGTTATTGATATTTCTCCTGGCAATCTTGAATCCAGCTTGTGCTTCTTCCAGCCAAGTGTTTCTCATGATATACTCTGCATATAAGTTAAATAAGCAGGGTGACAATATACAGCCTTGACATACTCCTTTTCCTATTTACCTCGTCTTATATCTGTGCGTCTTACACATATATTCATCTTATATATTTTTATGTCTCTGCCAGTACATTGGAATGGTGCTTTTTAGCCAATTTGCATTTGCAGACTGGTTTTGATTTTTATCCCATGGGAAACCCATGGTCCCATACAAACCAAGCGATGTATTAGCACTGCTAATTTACAAGGAGGTCTTAAATCCAAGGAAGGAGTCAAAAAGTGTCAGATGCTCACTTCTTTGCATATATAGAAAGGTCTGAATTGCAATATAATTACTATTTCTATACAAAATATACAAGTAAATGATGAAAATTAGTAGCTAACTACCAGAGATTTTACTGAGATTTGCAGGGTGACATGGCAGAGGCTTACTTTTGACCCAACCTACTATAGTTGACTTACTGATAGAAACTAACCATACATGACCAACCTAGAGTCAGTGCCCTGGCAGAGTCTCAAGCCTCTTACCAACTTGACTTCCTCTGCTTCCTGAGCCCAAAGCACGACAGTGTCCCCAACCCATCTGACCACATTTCTGAGTCTAGAGAGACCATGTGACCAAGTTCTAAGGAATGTGATGTAAGCTGTGTCATTTCTGGTGTGTTTGTTCATACTTTATTTGTCTTCCAGGCCATACCCCTGGGCACACTGAAGGTTGAGGGCCCATATTATCCTAGATTCTGGGATGGCACGTGTGCCCACCTTGTACTCTTTTTTGAGTGAGAAAGAAACTTTATGCTTGAGCTGATATCCCCATATCACTCAGCATAGTATTAATAATAGAAATGAGATAGCACACTCAAATTTGGGTCACTTAAGGATAGTCTATTGGAAAGGGACCAAAGACATTGGTCTGGGCAGGATGGTGACACACCTGGGATAGCCCAAGTCTGGGGACAGACTTTTTTTTTTTTGGTGGGGGGAGCTCCAAAATCACTGCAGATGGTGATTGTAACCATGAAATTAAAAGACGCTTGCTCCTTGGAAGAAAAGTTATGACCAACCTAGACAGCATATTAAAAAGCAGAGACATAACTTTGCCAGTAAAGGTCCGTCTAGTCAAAGCTATCGTTTTTCCAGTAGTCATGTATGGCTGTGAGAGTTGGACTGTGAAGAAAGCCAAGCGCCAAAGAATTGATGCTTTTGGACTGTGGTGTTGGAGAAGACTCTTGAGAGTCCCTTAGATTGCAAGGAGATCCAACCAGTCCACCATAAAGGAGATGAGTTCTGAATATTCATTGGAAGGACTGATGCTGAAGCTGAAACTCCAATACTTTGGCCACCTGATGTGAAGAACTGACTCACTGGAAAAGACCCTGATTCTGGGAAAGATTGAGTGTGGGAGGAGAAGGGGATGACAGAGGATGAGCTGGTTGGATGGCATCACCGACTCTATGGACATGAGTTTGAGTAAACTCTGGTGGTTGGTGATGGACAGGGAAGCCTGGTGTGCTACAGTCCATGGGGCTGCAAAGAGTCAGACACGACTGAACTAAACCGTCAGTCACTGTTGTGACTGAACTGAACTGAACTGAACTGAGATGATACAATTCACAACCAGCTTGCTGGTTGGATGATAGGGGAAAGTCCAGGAAAAGGGAAGGGTAAGGGCAGAATACAGGGGAAACTGACACCTTAAGTTAACATGAATGATGACTTTAGGGCCCTTTCTGCTCTCGTGACCCACTGCGGCCTAGGCAACCTGTGGTCGTGGCCTGTGCCCCTTGTCCTGGGACCTAATACCTATGGAAGCCCGCTTTGGTTTACTCTAACACTCAAATTCTGAAAGAATAAGCATCATTTGTTTGTTTGAATTTCGTAATAAAGTGTGAGAATGTGTAGCCAGTGAATGTGATTTTAACGGTACATTCTGCTGTGGCTACCCACACAGGAAGATACCTAGATGGTCCTGTGTATGTGTGTGTATGTTTGTGTACATATATGAGTGTTAAAATGTATAAAATATATATGTACCTATACATATATTTAATGGCCCAGTTTATAGGTTGGTAGCTTCTCTTTTTTTAATGGAAAGGACAAACATGATTCTCAATGGGCTTTGAAGTATGGTATAAAGTATGGCATACATTCTATATTTTGAACTATCTAAAATACTATCCCAGAGACACGACTGAGCGACTGAACTGACTTGACTGGCAGAGGTTTGAAAGGATAAGGAGAGAAGAGGCTATTGGAAACCAAGAAGGCCTGGAGTCAGTTTCCTGACAGAAGTGATGTCCTGTTAAGGATATGACTAACCCAGGATGACTTCCCCAGAGAGGGACCTGGAGCATAACACCTGGACCTCCATCCACTCCTTCCCTCTGGTCCCCCGGGGGCTCGCTGTTATGGGAAAATCAAAGAGGGGGCTGGCGCACTTGAGATTTATAAGTCAGGCTCCCAGAGCTAAGGCAGGGTTGAACAGGAAATCTTAGGCAAGTGGAATACATCAACAAAAGGTACTTTGGGATCTGTTTGTTACCTCGTTTTTTTCACCCCAACCAATACAGACTTTAAGAACTGGAGTGAGGAAGAAGTACAGAATATCCCAGATGCTAAAAGGGATCAGCTCACATGAATATTCAATGAGAGGAAGCTAACAATCTCATGGAAATTTTTTTACTGTTAGCAATTCTATCTATTACTGTGTCAAATCTAATTTCCTACATCTTCTATCCACTGGGCATCTATCTTCTCTATGAGGTTATGTAGAATACATCGAAACCCTCAGGCACATTAGAGTCCGGCAAACATTTGAAAGCAGTTGTCATATTCCTCTCCACTGTTTTTTTTTTTTTCCCTCTCTCTCTCTACTGGAACCCCAGACCCTCAGTTCCTTTCCAGCAGGTTTCTGAGTCCAGGATTCACGTTGGCTGTCTCCTCTGTGCGGTCACTAGTTGAGGGTGCTCTTTATAAACCGAGCTGACAAGAGCTGAAGGAAGTAGTCCTGGGATGACATTTATTTTACATACAAAGGATCTATTTCCAGAATTATCCCTTAATTAAATAACGGAAGACTCATGTTTTTAAAGTCATCGTGTCATAGATTAGATCAGATGGACTTTGATAACCATGACATCCTCTAAGTCAGAAGTCAGCTATATTCTTCTGTAAAGAGCCAGATAGTAAATATTTTAGCTTACGTGAACCAGACAGTCTCTGAGGAAACTACTCCACTCTGCGTCTGGCAGACAAGCAGCCACAGACCAGAAGTAAATGCCTGTGTGAGGCTGACTTCCAACACCTTATTTATAAGAACCAGCCAGGCCACTGGGCAGACTTGACCCACGGACCAGAGTATGCTGATGACTGCTCTAGGTCAGAAGTTTTCAAACTTGGCTCCATCCTAGAATCTCTGAGGGAGATTTTAAAATCCTCATCCCCTAGTCACACTCATATCAACTCGACCATTTTATCTCTGTGGGGGAGGGCTGGCTGGGGCAGTAAGTCCATGCTCCTTGACAATGTCCACTCTTCTAGCCGGGGAGGTGGTTTCGGCTTCCTATCCACCTCCTCTGACCCCCCGGAGAGCAGCTGGGACAGCTCATTGCAGCCTGGTGAGGGGCAGGAGTGGGCATCTGCTCAGAGTTTACTGATGTTGCTGGGATCGAACCGCACAGTATCCTGTTCTGTCTGTCTGGAGTGAAGCAGGTACCGTCTAAAGATTTGGTGTCTTGCTCAGTTGTCCCTTTCCTGGTTCTTTGGCTAGAGAGAGAAGACTTGGTCTTTCTGTTGCTCTTGTAGTTTTGTTTTCTGCTGTTTTGTTTGTTTGTCTTTGCTCCTTAGAATTTGTAAGTTGCCACGAAGTCTCCAGCTCCACATCTGGAATATACAGGCCTGGCCAGGACACTCTCCACCCTTAGTTCCAAGTATTCTCACTGGTCTGCCTTCTCTTTTCAGAAGAAAACATTTTTCAGAGTTGCTAGTACTCTTGCCTGGAAAATCCCATGGATGGAGGAGCCTGGTGGGCTGTACTCCATGGGGTCACTAAGAGTCAGACACGACTGAGCGACTTCACTTTCACTTTTCACTTTCATGCATTAGAGAAGGAAATGGCAACCCACTCCAGTGTTCTTGCCTGGAGAATCCCAGGGACGGGGGATCCTGGTGGCCTGTCGTCTATGGGGTTGCACAGAGTCGGACACGACTGAAGCAACTTAGCAGCAGCAGCAGTGTTTGTCTTATTTAGCTTGACCAGGGTTTTAGTGTTATATAGTGGGAGGAATAGGGAAACTGGCTCCATTTTCCCAGGTTGTTTTTGAATATTAAAGGCTGGTAGGCTGTTTCCTTTCCATCATGTACCTTAACCATTTAATTTTTACCTAAGAATAAGGCCGAGTGGACCTCAGGTAGGCAGCTTACCTTGGGAAGCGGTCAGGAACCACATTAGATGTCATCCTTTCCTCGGGAGACTTAAGGAGTGTTGCTTAAATTAGTGAAAGTCATTCCTGGAGACCTAGATGTTCTGTGGAGCCTGTTGTTGGAAGTTCCAAGCTCATCCTGCAGGTGAAGATCTTCAAGTTGACCCCATGTTCACAGATACAGAATATTTTCATTGTGTCTTATTCCTCAGAATCTCATTCTCTAATCAAAGGGGTCTCCAGATGTGGTCTCCAGACCCACAGCAGCTCCTTGCTAAAAATGCAGTTCTTTTGGGTCTGCCAAGAACTATAGAACTGGGAATCCCATTTGATGAAATTTGGGCTTCTCTGATGCCTCAGATGGTAAAGAATCTGCCTGCAATCAAGACCTGGTTTAAATCCCTTGGTCAGGAAGATCCCCTGGAGGAGGAAATGGCAATCCACTCCAGTTATTTTTGCCTGGAGAATTCCATGGATAGAGGAGCCTGGTGGGCTACAGTCCATAGGACCACAAAGACTCGGACACAGCTGAGTGACTAACACACACATCCTGGTGGTTCAGTGATTAAGACTCTGTGCTTCCAGTGCTGGGGGTAGGTTTGACCCCTGGTTAGGGAACTGAGATCCCACTTGCCTCGCAGGGTAGCCAAAAAACCACTGAAACCACACTTGAGAATCCCTGTCCTGATCTATCAGTGCTAACACTATAATCTCTATTAACAGAATTTAGACTCTTATTCTTGCCTGGAGAATTCCATGGACAGAGGAGCCTGGCAGACTACAGTCCATGGGGTCACAGGCGGACATGACTCAGGGACTACATGCACGCGCGCACACACACACAGACTCATTTTATGTCCTGGATATCTTTATTCATTGGTTCTCAATTTTTTCTGTCCACTGGAATCACATGAGAACTTCAAAGCAAGCAGGACTGCCCTTGTCACCCCTGGAGACTGTGAGTTAACTGGTCTGAGTGTAGCCTGCTTTTCAGAAATCTTAAAATGTCCTAAGAAGGATGAGATGGTTGGATGGCATCACCAACTCAATGGACATGAATTTGAGCAAACTTTGGGAGATAGTGGAGGACAAGGAAGCTTGGTGAACTGCAGTCTGTGGCATTGCAAAGAGTTGGACATGACTAAGCGACTGAACAACAAGATGCAGTAAGTAATTATCACACTTCCCCAAAACCTTTCATCCCCTCTTAAACAGGAGCACCATCTTGTTTTACCATCAGTTAATTAGTGAGTGCTGCGAATTTTATTCCAATCAAGCTGAACTGGTGGACTTACAAACCCCATTTTTATAAGAATTTCAAGTCATTTGGAATAGCTATGTTTAGAAATAACTGCCTTGCACCCCAAAGAAGGTGAAATAGAAATACCTTGAGCAGAGAGAAAACCATTGACTTCTACATGTCATAGGGGATGTTTCTACAAAATCCAGAGATTCTGGGTCATCTCAGTTTGAGATAGACTCCTTCATCACAACCTCCTGGAACTTCCTTCAGTTCGCCTCTGTGTCTGTGATGTTGTTTTCCAGGACCTGTTTCTCAGAGGGCTTGTCGCTGCAGAAGCCTTTCTGAAAACAAAGCTTTGTGTCAACTTGGCTACTTTTTGTCTAGGCTTTTGGTAAACTCTGGTGATCCCTCAGGAGTTGGTAATGAGAATTAATTCGCACTAGCCTCACATCAAGACTCATTCTCTTCTGCAAACACGATATTTCATTTACCTTCCCCCCTACTTTCACCACAATGTTTACCAGAGGATACCTCTCAAACACGATAACACTATAAAAACATGTCTAAACATCCAAATAAATCCCAGATGGATTAAAGATGGAAATGTTAAAAACAAGAAACTGAAGCATATAAGCCTCAGAAATAATTCTTTAATCTTGAGGTTAGGGATCTGGCAAAACTCCAGTATCAATATCTTCATGCTCTCCACTGGAGCCTGTCGCATTCTGCAGAGAAGACTGGCACTCCTGCCCGCCTGCCTGCCTTGTGGGAACCAGTGGAAAGGGCTCCCAGGACAGTAGCATCCAGGCTCCTATGTTCCCTGGTTACCCAGCCATCAGGGTGGATCCAGTCTGACAGGAAGACAGGAAGTTGTAACACATGTGAGAAGAGACCCCTGGGCTCCTGCACGAGGGGAATTTCAAGTGGTCCTGATGCACAGGCAGAGAGAGTAGCCCCAATTCAACTGCCTTAACCTGCTCTCAGCCCTTCTGGAATTCTTCCCCTGAATTTGACCACATTCCTCAGTGCCCAGGGCTGCCAGGAATGGAGATGGTCGTGGTTAAGATGACTTTCCCAGGCTCCTCACTGTGGCCTCAGGACACCACTCTTTTGAGTCCTGAGGTCTTTTTCAACTTCTCAACTTGTTTCCAGCTCCTGAATATTGTTCTCCTTGGACTCAGTCAATGCCCTGGTGTATCTACAACCAGCTTTTACTCTAGTTTTCATAGGGTTTGGCAAGGGAGCAAAAAGGAGATGCATGTATTCCTGTGGTCATTTTTACCTGGAGAAGATAATCTAATTTTTAATGTTTTATAATAGGGAATAAGTGCAACTGTCCTAGGAAAAGAATCAAGAGTAAGCATTTAGAAAGAGAGAAACCTTCTAAGTATGTCAGATTAGAGGGGTGTGGTCACCAAAGAGAACAGATCCTCTTGAATATCCACCTGGCTCAGAGGGAGGTCACCCTGCTGCTAAGCTGCTCATGGAGGAGAACAGGTGCTGTTCCTGGGTCCAGGTTTCCTTTGCTCCCAGGGAGGACCACCCTTCAGTGTGACAGTCGGGGGAGGGCGGGGGGGGCTCCTCTCTCCTCCAGCACCCGGCAAAAAATAATAAATAAATAAGTTCTCTTGCAAAGAAAATTCTAGATTTCCTTCGTCACACCCTACTATTTTAAAATCTATCTATCTTGGCAGAAAAAAATTCCTCCTTCTGTTTAAATAAAAGTATTCATGCATAAACTCAAGGCATCTAGTTTGCTCAGCGGGCCAGTGTCTTCTCTTTATATAGCCTGTTGATTACATAAAGCCTGTTATTAGGTCTCTGCATCGTCTCTCTGATAAATGAAGAGTAAGTAATCCTTAATACTTCCTGGTTCTTACTTCCAGGTTTTGCTCCATCTCGATTTTTTTCCTCCCTTCAACCTCCCCAAGCTGTCTGTGCCACTTCTTAAGTTGGTAATGCCTTAACTATGCTAAGGTCACAGGTGTAAACTGACCCACCAGGCTACTCGCATTCACCACACATTTATTGCTATTTTTGCATCTTAACTTATTGTCGCCCCAGGTATTGCTAATGAGTATTTTTTTTTCAGCTTTCAAAACATAATTTAATGAATTTTTTTGAATTATAGATAGCTTAAAAGAAAAGAGAACAGGGTTCTTTATATCAAAGAAAAAGAGCGTTAAAGCATCAACAATACTCCTGACAAAACCCACTCTCTTCCTCTATCAATTTATAGAGTTCTGTGAACTAATTCTTGTTCTGCTTCATCTTGGGTTAGAAATCTCATAAAGCCATCAGTTTCTCTATGAGACTTCTAGAATTCCTGACTCAGTGTGGTAGCACGGTGAGCTAATAAGTGTTTCTTTTATCACCCATTATGACTTTCAGATGTTTTGCACCAGACTTGCTTGCCATTCATCCTTTGGCTAATGTTTATATCTTTTCTTTCTACCCTAATTGTACAACTGCAGCCTCGGAGGAGCAGTTTTTTTCAAAGCTAAACTGGTAGTGGTTTATAAACCATTTTTTTATTTTATATTTTGTTTAACATATATATAATATATATGTTTAACATTTTATATTATATAAAATATAATGCTTATTATAAACAAAATATACTTTTGTTTCCTTAGTTTGTAATAAATTTCAACTGTATTTATGTAGCATTACCAAATCAAACATTGGTTGGTAGGGAGAGAGTGAACTGGTTAGATTTTCCTTCTTTTTAATCAGAAGCTCTGAAGAACATGTCTCAGGGCTCTGGGGGCCCAGGAGACCTGCCATGACTGAGAGCATCACAGAAGACAAAGCTGTTTCGACTTCATTGAAAAAAGTCTGACAGAGGCTGCTTCTATGTAGCCCTGGTAAGAAATATTAGAATAAAACTTGAGTAGTTACTAATAATAATTTAAATTCAGTTAATAAAGCTGTTATATAATACCTATTGATCTAGTTATTTAAATAGTTGGTCTATTTTGTCTTGACGTATAATTGTAATATAAATTAAATACAATACATAATGATGTGTATCAGCAAGTTGATCATAATGTTTATTATCCAGCTTAACATTCTTTGAGAGTGAAAGAATATGCTATCAATAGTTACACAGGGTCAACTGGAATAAACCAGGACTATCTTGGGAGAATGGCAACAATTGGCCATGCTTTTATGAAGAGTGTTATTGTTGAAGAAAGCACAATTGACTGAATTGTGTTCTAAATGCCCCAAGACTGACTTGGCCATGGAGCAGGAAAATCACATCAACTTTCCCTTACTTTGTAATGAACGGCTGTTCTTTAAGTCTGAGAATAACACGGAGCAGAGAAGGACACTTTTCTGCGTGGCTATGTTGCAACCATTAGAAGCATCACTGGGGAGCAGGAGGTAGTTTGTGGATGGTTTTGCTTCTTCTATCAGGATCTAGTGAGGAGACGTAGCCTGACAAGGCTGCACCTCCATTTAGCTGGAGCTCCTTCCCCATGGCCATTGCACAGTGCTCCAAATGCATGAGGCAAAGAGAATGTTGAATTCAGAGATGAAAAATTAAGCAAGCACTCATTATTTTGACGATAAGCTAGTTTTGAACTTGAATGAATTCTTTTTCTCCTTTGAGCCTCAACTACTTCATCTGTAAATTAAATTGGATTGTTAAAATGTGTCTGCAGTGCAATTTGAGGGAGGTAATCCATGTATTCTTGACACATAGTACATAATTCATATAATGTATGATTGTAAATAATCATACATTTGCATTCCAAGTTTAAGATAATGTATTGATTTAATCATGATCATTTCTTTGGAAGATAGAAGTAGCAGTCATTTTGGTTTCACACTTTATGTCTATTACTCCTTCCTGTGAATAGCTCAATCCTGTCTTGATTGACAATGGCTAAAATTGTAGTGTCATAGAAAAACTTAAAAAAAAACCCTATAAGGTCCTAAAGTCTCTTATGCACTTATTCAAGTTCTGAACAACTGATTGTCTTTTTTATGTAATCAGTTTCTCAGTACTTAAAACAGCTTTCTGTTAGGCTGATCTAAATCACATTTAGAATCAAAAATTATAAAATTAAAAAAAAAAATACAGGTTACTAAGCAGTAGCTTGCCTTTTAGAAGGTTTGGAATATTGAAGTACCCAGAGTTCAATTAGAAAATAAGGAATCAAAAGACACTACAAATCTCATCAGAAAACAAAAACCTGGAAAGGATGTTAAGAGTACATGAAAGTGAAATGTAAAATGTATCCTAAAAGATAAATTTCCTATTTCAACTCATCCTGCAGTTTCTATTTTGTCAGTCTGACAATAGTTTGTAATCAAAGTGATTGTAATTGAACAAATGAGATTAATAAGTGAATGAAAACATACCTTATGGTTTGATCTCTACTTTGATATAAAATAATGAGGTTAGAAAACTTGCAACTATGATTGTATTTAACTTTGATCTATCTCAATTGGTATGTGGGGTATAAGGGGAAATTTTAAGGATGCACTGAAGGTTAAGTTTCATAGATAGCTGCTCCTACATATTTCTTATTTCTAAAATTTCCTAGAGAATATCTTTGGTCTTTCAAGGTGCAACAGGACACCCATTTTTCCAGAAATCAGGCAAAGTCAAACAACAGTTTCATCGTTTTGTTCATACCCTATGTGTGTTCTCAGACATGTTGGATGTCTTTGTTCTGAAAGTCTTTTGCACATGGGGTGCTGTTTCTCCTTGCTGCTGCTAAGGGAATCAAGATGCACAGGGAACTGCCTGAGACTCCATAGCGTGGAGCTCCTCACAGACGGATGTCTTGTCAATCCAAGTCCTGTACTCTCTCTGCTAAACCAGTGATTTTTCACACTGCGTTCCTGAGTTTTAAGGACTCTTCAAATCATGACAGGAGCAATGGGGACGAAGGGAGACAGGTGCCTTCAGCCATGCTGGTTCCACGTCCCCCTGGCAGACATGCAACCATACACGTCTACCCACATACCCAGATGGCAAGAGAAGGGAGGTCAGCGGGATTCCAGGGGATCAGTCCCGGGCCACCCTGTGCCCTGTGGAGCGTCTTCCCACGGAGCTTGGCCTCTTCACTATGCCCTGCCACCACCGCTTCCCTGAGCCTCCAGGACCACACGTGGGGCCCAGCTCTGCCAGGCCAACTCAGGGTCAGTGCTTTCTTTTCCACAGAATAAGGAAGAAGGGGAAATGTAAGAACCAAGGGGGGCATCAGTTTCCCACCTTCTCAGCCTCATTAACGCTGAACAGCCGAAGCCTGGGCTGCAACACTGAGGGGTGGGCGGGTGTGGGCGGGTGTGGGCAGGTGTGGCAGGTGTGGCAGGTGTGGCAGGTGTGGCAGGTGTGGCAGGTAGAGGTGTTCCTGTGGAGCATCTCAAGTGGCTGAGGTGGGTTGTTCGGGGGTCAGCAGAGGCTGGGCTGCAGCAGGAAAAGAGAAGGAAACACTAGAAGCCAGGCTGGTCTGATTCTAGCCATGAGAAGCTGTGGACAGTTCCAGCCTCTCCGTCTGGCTTCCTGACCTGATTCTGTAACAGTGTTGACGTCCCTTCTAGGAAGCCATGCACAGTAGAAGCAGCCCTGGCCATTCTTCACTGACCCCTGAGGAGCTCCCAAGGCGAGAGAGGGTCAGGCTGAACTGGATGGCTGAGTTTACCTTTGTCTTCAGAGTAGACCAAGGCCTCAGCAGCACAAGGAGGGCCAGGACATAAGCCAAAGGGATTTGCTCAGCTGGTAGAGAATCCGCCTGCAATGCAGGAGACCCCTGTTCAATCCCTGTGTTCGGAAGATCCCCTGTGGAAGGGTACAGCTACCCACTTCAGTTTTCTTACCTGGAGAATTTCATGGACAGAGGAGCCTGGCAGGCTAGAGTCCATGGGATCACAAACAGTAGGACTCGACTGAACAACTTCATTTTCACTTTTCTCACAAAAGGAAAAAAAAAGAAAACAGTACAAAGAGCCCTAAAACTAATGTCGCACTGAGACTACACCACCTCATGCAGGACAGAAAGGGAATGTAATCAACTATCTTGGAATATATGTGAAAGTGAAAGTGTTAGTCACTCAATTGTGCCCAATTCTTTGCAAGACCATGGACTATAGCCCGCCAGGCTCCTCTGTCTATGGGATTCTCCAGGCAAGGATACTGGAGTGGGTTGCCATGCCCTCCTCCAGGGGATTTCCCAACCCAGGTCTCTCACATTGCAGGCAGCTTCTTTATCTTCTGAGCCATATGTAACTGTTCCACAATCTGCAAGAGCATCACAGAGGGCACACGGTGAAGGAAGGGATCCTAGAATAAGACGTTTAACTCAGAAAATTCAGGATCATGGTTCCTTAATGGTCAATAGTCCTCACGTTGACAAGTGGCTGCTGCTGCTGCTGCTAAGTCGCTTCAGTTGTGTCCGACTCTGTGCAACCCCATAGCAGGCAGCCCACCGGGCTCCCCCGTCCCTGGGATTCTCCAGGCAAGAATACTGGAGCGGGTTGCCATTTCCTTCTGCAATGCATGAAAGTGAAAAGTGAAAGGGAAGTCACTCAGTCGTGTCCAGCTCCTCGCGACCCCATGGACTGCAGCCTACCAGGCTCCTCCATCCATAGGATTTTCCAGGCAAGAGTACTGGAGTGGGGTGCCATTGCCTTCTCCGTGACAAGTGGCATATGGGTCAGTTTCTGACAGACAGATCAGTTAGAAACCAGTGTTGGGTGTCGTGTGTGTCTCCCAGTGTGGGTCATGCTGGAGAAGAAACTAGGGAATTCACAGTACTGGGAACGAGGTGTGTGTGCTGGTGGTCCCAGGTATATCTCTGTTCCCCAGTGTAGCTCCTGCAGAGCAGGGCAGCAAGCATAACTCTCACACAAGTTCACACTCCCCAACACCGATCCTAAATCTCGAGTCACCTAAGGATGAGAGGACACATTTTCATAGATTCTCTTTTAGGAATTTTTTCTCTTCTCACAATTGCCATTCCCAACTTGTATGAATTTTAATGCATTTAATAAATATAAGTAAGCAAGCTGTATGTGTATACTATTGCACATACCTGTGCTGTTAATAGGTTTAACAGGAGTGTTAGTCAAAGAGGTCCAGTACACTTGACAAGGTGAAATCATTAAAAAATAGGAATTAGTATGTTTTATATATATATATATATATTTATGTGCCACTCTGTTCATAGTAAATATTTTGCAGTGATAACTCATTTGAGAATTATTTTAAGTTAACTAAAACAAATTAGTTAGAGAATTATTGGACCCTCAGTAGAATTGGCTGGAAAAATGCTACCTAATAAGTCACCTTTAGACTAGTAAGAGGTTCTTTTGGAGCTAACTAGCTGTCAAATTTCCCTGGCTAAACCTCTGCAATTGACAATATGCTTTTAAGTGTTGAACTGACACTAAGACCTAGTCAATGAGTCATGGTGCTACCAGAAATTTTAAATTGCTTTCATATTCATTATATATTTGTTTTGTTTCTCTGTGTGTTTAGTATATATTTGACACTTTGCCAAAAGCCTTTAAAAATAAGAGTTTTCCCACAAAATATGAATAACAGTTTTATTTAGAAAAGCTCCCTAATATCTAGGCTTATGATTTGATGATTATTTTTATAGAAAGTAAACAATATTACTTTTAATTGTGGACATTTTAGATCTAATGTATATCTGTCTAGAGTATATTTTAAAATGAATACATTTGAATAATTAATGGAAAACATACACCATTTTGTCTTCATTTTGCTGAACATTTAAAATGCATATTTAGAGCTTTCAATACTATTCAGATGGATGTTCTTATTGTGCTTATTTGTAACTTTTTTTTTAATAAACAACTATTCATTAAGTGCTATTTCACAGAAAAATGAAAAATTAAGTAAAATAGTATTGATAATAGTTGAAAACTGTCACTTGTGCATGAGCACAAAGATACAGCCTTCAAATGATTGTTGCTTTCCATCCATTTGAAGCAAACAACCCCTCATGTGAACACAAGACATACGCATATAAAACAGATGCTTAAAAATATATTTAAGTGACTGCAGATGCCCTTGTGTCTACTTTCCTTTCAGGTATCTAATCTTTATGGAAGTATCATTGTCTAGTTTTTAATATAATATCAGTATCTTAATGGCAATTTTCATATTCCCCAATACAATTCTACATTAAGTCTTTCTATGCATTTATAGATAGATACCGTGCAATAGCATTTAGGAAACATCAAAAAGTCATCTGTCCATTTGCACATCTAGTTCCCTGAATGTCAGTCATAGACTCCAGGGAGGTTTTGAATGAGTAACATTGACCTGATTTGAAGACATCAAAAAATTTATTTTCTTACTGGGCACACATATGGGCACCGCTGGCTTCGGGTCGGGTCTTTGCTGCCTCCTAGACCTCACTAGAATGGTCGGTGGTCTGTTAAGCATTACCATGGGAAAGTGGAGTGGCTTTTTTGAAGCTGTTGTGATCTATTGAGTCAAAGCGTGCTTCATCGATAAGACAATTTTGCTTATTTTACAGTCAAGCAGGTCTGTGGATCAGGCAAGACACCCAAAGCCTAATGAAATATTTAAGAAAGGGCTTTCTCCATGCCAACACCAATCAGTCTTACCAACCAAATGGCTGAGGCAGCTGTACGTGTTGGGATTGGGAAGGTAAGAAACAGATAATAAGACAGAACCACAAAATCATGCAAACAGAGCATTTCAGATGAGAGAAATGGGTAGACTGTCTGTGGATCGGTGATAACCCCGTGAGTGTGGGGCTTATAGGGGTATTAGTGATACAGCCTTAACCATCAGGGGATGAGCTGGGTGAGGGGAAGTGGGGTGTGTATACAAAGCACACTTCCAAGTCTTCGTTCTTTGGTGGAGAAATATTTGGATGGACCCTGAGACTTGGAAGGTCTGTTCAAAAACACGCCTTTGTGCAGCAATTTCTAAAGGAGAAAAAAAAATAGTTTGACAAGCCCATCTTTGTGAAAACAACTGCCAAGCAGGAAGGGCCGAGAAGGTGATTCTCTAGTTTATACTCACCGTGTTCTCTGAAGAGAGACCAAGCCCCATCCGCCATCTTCTCTCTCTGCTCAGATGCTTCCCCTGACATTCAACCTGTTCCTTGACCTCGGGAGCCAGGATTCAGACTCAGAAACAGGCAGAGAGACAACAACGACACCTATTACCCACGGGGAGGAGGAAGTGAGTGCAAGGGTGGGCTGGCTCTCCCTGTGATTTCTGGGCTTTGAGAGAGCAGCAAGCTGGATCTCTCCAAGGCAAAGAGATGACCACGCTAGCAAGGGTTTCTGGCTTTCTTCCCGTAAAATGGAAATGAGACATGGTCCGATCCTCAGGCTCTGGCTTTCGGAAAAGCCTGTACCCTTGGCCACCCGCCCCTCCCCCCGCGTGCCCCGGCGCCCATCTCCTCTACCCTCACTCTGCATTCATTCTAGCCCAGCCGTCTTATGATAAAAGAAGGATGCCATGCAGGGTACATTCAGGCGGATTGTCAATGTATCCGTACACATTCTCAGTCTCTGCTCAGTGTTCCATGACAACAAGGTGAGACGGCAGAGGTTATCCGAACAGCTGCTGCCTAAGCTGGAAATTCCAGGCATTGAGCACCATCTGTCTATACGTTCACAGATGTATAGAAGAGCCATCTATCAGCCTGCAGCCCACAGCTGCGTCCCCACCGGGCTGCTTCCTTCCCGGCGAGGAACAATGAGAGCTAGTTCTTCACTTTGTGTCACACAGAATGGCTGATTTGATTAAGTCCCCAACTCTCATTATGCTAGGTAGGGGTGTAGAATTTCAATGATAATCCATAATGCATGACCAGTTTGTCACCATGGCAACATAAATTCAAGGTTACTAGCTCAGACGCATAATTGGGTGTGCATTGAGTGCTGAAGGAGGGCTGTTAAAATTCTTGTCATAGAAAAGTAACATCCATCATACTGTCTGAAATTGCAAAGTACTCATAATCAGACAGAAAAATCCTTGGAGAAAAATGTTAATAAAATAACTATTACAGCCTAATAAAATTATTAAGTTTAACCACTGTGGTTTTCAAAGTATTTCAGTTAAGAAGAATGGAGTAGACATCTCATTAAACATTGAAGACTTAGGTTTCACCTCCCCCACCAATATTTGCATTGAAATATGGATCTAAAGAATTTTTCATCTCAGTGTGATTGATTGATCAAAATAAATCCCACATAATAAAATATACCACCACACATATTTATTTCATTTTTGTATTTCATATTGGATTTCTCTTAGCTGTGAGAATATTTCCTTAATAAAATGCTCTGGGGGAAAACTAAATCTACTTCTCTGCTCTAAAATGTTCAGAATTAAATTATGTATGTTATTTGCTGTATCTCCCAGAGTAGATACATGAAGACGAAGGTGGAGACAAGCAAATGAAAAAGAGTCAGAAAGAGATAAGAATGCATTACATTATCAGCCCATCCCACCATGGGTTCATTTTGGTATTTATAATTATTCATCATAGAATTTGTGCTCAAATGTAAGGGCCAATAAAAATCCAATGCAAAATAAAATGTGTACTTGTAAAAGGATTCCATCTTGGACCAGAATGATTATGGTAATGACTTGTTTTGGTGTCTGCCTTTGCCAATGAAGTAGAACCAGGCAGAGTTATAAATGAGCCTTGCATAAATGGCTGAGAATTATGCAGAGTGTTATTGGAGGGGCACAGCATGGCTCACTGAAGGTCCGCCTTCAGTTTCTTTGATGGAGTGTAACCAATGCCTCCCCATGTTGTTGCCTCTTTGGATTTTAATTTGAGATGCTTTGCTCTGTGGGGTTATTGACGAGGATTTTTCATAAAAACATAGCCCATTTTAAATATATTTTCTCCTTTCACTATATGACCCAGTAGTGGATACATTTCTGAAACACCAGTCTATTCTTTGTTAATGAGATTCAGCTCTTCTTTAATTCTATTGAAGAATGTATTGACTTAAGCGATAAGAGAATCCTGCCAAATAAAATCAGACATGGCCACACCAGCCTGGAAACACTGCTGTGCTTTGCACAGACCTCTCAGGAAGAGAGACTGCTTGACCCTGCATTCATCTTCATATTGCATTTCATGCTTTCTTCTCCGGCGACACTCCAGGATATGCCCAAAGTCACTTCTTTTCCTGGATATCAAATCTGCCATCATTATAGAATAACTAAAATATTAGGTAAAGGCACAAACAAAACTAGTTTTCAGGCAGCTGACATTACACTGTATATATCATTTACCTTCTAGAATTTCTAGTGCTGTCCTCAATTTTCTACAAAGCTAAGCGAGATTAGATGATGTTTTAAAGTGAAAACCAGAGATTTATTCTTTAAATGAAGATCACATCCCCAGGACCTTTTCAATGCTTTAAAGTCAAAAATAAGAGAAAAGCAAGAATCAAAATCAGATGACCTAATTCAGAATATAGGTGTAATTTTATATATTTTTTTGCATTGTGTTTAATCATCCTAATGGCTGTGTCCTTTGGAATTTTTTTTTTTTTAATTGAAGATACTTTGTGCAGGGCAATTTCATTTGAAATATGAAGGGGTTTTATTCTGAAAGAGCTTGCTTACAAAAGTCACATCTGGAAGTATGTTCAGCCTCAACTGCACACATGTAAGTCCAATTAACATCACGAAAGCTCAGGAAAATATTCCCTGCCAGCCAGCTGAGGGGGAGGGGCGGTGGACCGAAGAAAGAGGTTTGTGTCTCTGATTTAAATACAAGTGACTTTGTGGAGAACACACAGCTTGGGCTCAAATGAACGCCCATTGTGGAGAGCACTGAGTCTGCAGACAGAAGAGTTTCTGATTTGATGTTCAGGGAAGCCCCGTTGCAATCAGGAGCAAATACTGATCTCGGATGTCTGGACCAGAAGGAAGTCTCTGCAAACTGTTAGGGTGTGAGTCAAATTTAGTTTTTAAATCCTCTAAGGTAATTTAAAACTTTATTATTTGAAGAGTTTGGCTTTAGTAGAATGAAAGAAACAAACTGATCAGCACTAACATGTACTGATTCAAAACATCCTATTGACTATTATTGAAAATTCTCTATGCCATATATACTAATTGTAAAAAAAAAAAAAGAAAACAAAAAACACTTTTAATTAAACCAAAAGTGTAACCATCAGTAATGTGAATTTTGTCATAACCAACATTGCATTTTCAGTTATTCTTTTAAAAAACTGAATGGCCATCCATGTTTTTGTTCATAAAATTAGAGACAGTGGAGATATTACAATATGAGTGATTCAGGTTCATTGAGTCTCAAAATTTTCATCAGAAAATCTAGTTTTCAGATTGCAAACATGCTGCAGTTAATTTTCATTTTTAACAAGCTACAGTTTGATTTTAGTCAATCATTCCAAGCCTGAAAAGATTATGAAATGAACATATGATAAATACCTATGAATAATAATGTATCAAACCTTTAAATAAATTGTGAGACAGGAAGATAAAAATTCCCCATGTGTTCACATTCAGAAGGAATTCTAATGCTCTAATTAACACCAGTTAAGTAAAAGGTACATATTAGCTGAAAAGAGTAAGCAAATAAATGTATTGCTCGTGAAATCCACTATACACACACAGCAAGTCAGGCCTTCAACCTTCTCATCATTTCCTTCTGCATTTGATTGTTGTTTTTAATCACATCATACTCTGAGGCTTTTCCATTCATTGGTTAGCTTTACAAAATTCAGAAAAACTAACACTCAATATAGTTGGATATACTTGCTCTGAAAACCTGTTAAATGTGTGAAGTATATTTTTTATACA
The DNA here is from genome assembly GCA_006410935.1 of Redunca redunca. Lineage (NCBI taxonomy): Eukaryota > Metazoa > Chordata > Mammalia > Artiodactyla > Bovidae > Redunca > Redunca redunca. The sequence goes on from SJYQ01002426.1 coordinate 654,221, forward strand.
TATGATGAAGACTGTTAGCAAGTTGCTTTCTGTGAGATATACTTTAGTAATATGATATTTTAAAACTTTTGGAAGCCATTATCTATCGCACTTCCAGAGGATGTGTTATATTCAAGTTAACAAAAAAATATATCCCTCAGTGTACGTGCACAGATGAGTATGTGCATAATTTATCTATGCATCTATGTATGATCCATTCATGTATGCAAATCTAACAGTACCCCTGCTGCTTCTCCTTTATCCTCATGACATATACGTACACTTGCATTTGTTTTCTTGATTCTGCGGTAATTAGATACAAAGTCACACGTAGCAATCTGAGGACTAGCTCTGATTCATACATATCTCCATTTCTTTCAAGTTACAGTTGAGAACAAATACGAGTCGACCCTGATCTTTCATTTTTTGTGTGGCATTTAGCATGATCTCCACGACACGGTGGGCTTCCTTGGTAGCTCAGCTGATAAAGAATCTGCCTGCAATGCAGGAGACCCCAGTTCAATTCCTGGGTGCGGAAGATCCCCTGGAGAAGGGATAGGCTACCCACTCCAATATTCTTGGCTTCCCTGCTGGCTCTGATGGTAAAAAAAAAAAATCCCCCTGCAATGTGGGAGACCTGAGTTGGATCTCTGGGTTGGGAAAGTCCCCTGGAGGAGAGCATGGCAACCCACTCCAGTATTCTAGAATCCCATGGATACAGCAGTCTGGAGGGCTACAGTCCATAGGGTTGCAAAGAGTCAGACATGACTGAAGCGACTTAGAACGCAGTGTATGCCTCAGAATAACAAAGTGCACTTAACTGCCATCTTAAACAATTAAGTGCCTATTCATTCAGATAAATGCCAACCAAAAATCGAATTTTTTTCTTTGGCAGTGCCACATGGCTTGTGGGATCTTAGTTCACAGTCTAGGGGTTGAACTTGCGTTCTCTGCAGTGGAGCCATGGAGTCTTAGCCACTGGACCACCAGGGAAATCTCCAAAATTTGATTTTCTAATTCAATTTTTTGAAACCACAAAACACTACCGATACATGTGGCATTCTTACTAGACCATATTAAGGAACTATACCAAAATTGGTGATTAGTACATATTACATATCCAATAAGAGCCAATTGTATGTGTAAAAGTATAGTAACTTTGTGATAAAAGGGGAAACAGGCCATAGACAGAAAGACCTATTCCATATCTATTCCATAACTTCAGACATTTACCACACAATAGAATCATTATTTAAAATCATGCTGAATATGACTTCCTTCCAATGTTAAAAGGGAGTAAGTGTCTTCCAGACATTTAATTCACAAAACTTTTGATCTAAAATGGATGCAGTTTATCTGCATCAGTCATACATCAAAAATTTTAACCAATTATTTAAAAATTTTAAAACTGACCCTCTGATTTATGTATGAGCATTTATAGTGATGAATAATTTACCATTCCTTAAGGAAAGTCAAGATCATTTTATTTCTAACCTGGAATCTTTCAACCTTTTTGTTAATCAGCCTAACTTTTACACCTCGGTACCACACAGAAGAAAACTAAATATCTCATACTCTACTATTCTCATGTTTGAGGAAAATGCCATTTTCACTTCTTAAAATAAAAAAAAAATAAAATAAAACAGTTTCTTCAAACAGCCCTCATTTGACTTGTAAGTCATATAGATGTGTTTTTAGGGTTCAGTTCAGTTCAGTCGCTCAGTCGTGTCTGACTCTGCGACCCCATGAACTGCAGCAGACCAAGCTTCCCTGTCCATCACCAACTCCCAGAGTCCACCCAAACCCATGTCCATCGAGTCGGTGATGCCATCCAACCATCCCATCCTCTGTCATCCCCTTCTCCTCCTGCCCTCAATCTTTCCCAGCGTCAGGGTCTTTTCAAATGAGTCAGCTCTTTACATCAGGTGGCCAAAGGATTGGAGTTTCAACTTCAACATCAGTCTTTCCAATGAATAGTCAGGACTGATTTCCTTTAAGATGGAATGGTTGGATCGCCTTGCTGTCCAAGGGACTCTCAAGAGTCTTCTCCAACACCACAGTTCGAAAGCATCAATTCTTCGGCACTCAGCTTTTTCACAGTCCAACTCTCACATCCATACATGACTACTGGAAAAACCATAGCCTTGACTAAGCAGACCTTTGTTGAGAAAGTAATGTCTCTGCTTTTTAATATGCTGTCTAGGTTGGTCATAACTTTCCTTCCAAGAAGTAAGCGTCTTCTAATTTCATGGCTGCAATCACCATCTGCAGTGATTTTGGAGCCCAAAAAAATAAAGTCAGGCACTATTTCCACTGTTTCCCCATTTATTTGCCATGAAGTGATGGGACTGGATGCCATGATCTTAGTTTTCTGAATGTTGAGCTTTAAGTCAACTTTTTCACTCTCCTCTTTCACTTTCACCAAGAGGCTTTTTAGTTCTTCTTCACTTTCTGCCATAAGGGTGGTGTCATCTGCATATCTGAGGTTTTTAGGGTATGTACATTAAAAACAGCCATCAATCAGAACTGTATATGGAGATGCTATAATGTCAGACCTCATGTCCACTCACAGATACACGTCCTCTTATTTGAGTTTAGGCACCAGATCACCCACGTCTTTCTTCTAACAAGGACACCAAAAGCTCTGCTGGAACTCTCTTCTGCTTTCTGTGTTTGCTCAGTGAGGGTGGAGATCATAACCAGATTACCATGGAATACTTAACACCCATTACCATGGCTGGAATATAGTAGCATTCTGTAAATATTAATAACTAAATAAAAAGTGATTGAATTGTGTGACTTTTTTTAATAGTACCATTGTTCCATCATTGAAAATGTTTCCAAAATATGGCTCTTCCATTTCTCCTTAAGCCTTTACTTTCTCTCTTTATTTATAAGGTCTTCCCACAACACTGCTGCAGAAGAGATCCCAGGATACTCCAACAACGATGCAGTCTGCATTGATGCCCCTCCTAACTGCCTTCTAATACAAAAATGGAGCTAGAATCTGCAAATGACTAAACGGAACAATAGGGTGTTTTTGTTTTGTTTTGTTTTTTAACATTTCCCAGAATCAGGTAGAAAACCAGGAGAGAAGTATTAAAGATAAGTTGAGAAAACTTACCTATTCAGGTGTCCTATGGTTCTTGAAATGTTTCCAATTAGAGAAAAAGAATTAGCAATCCTTTTCAGAACAGGCCCATGGAGTAGTCTAAAGCATCAGACTCATACTTTTGATCTGAAATAGCTTCTTTCTGTTGGGTCACATGCGTGGAAACACAAGGCAGCTAAAGACCAGAATACGTCCGTCAAGTGTTCCTCTGACCAACTTCACATCCAGTGTCAACTAGGGTTCAGATCCCACGTGAGGTGATGGAGGGACATGAGGTTCAATCCTGCAGGAATCCACAGTGAACGTGGGGATACAAAAGGTAAACAGTGGCTACAAGATACAGCCCCTATGTTAAGGACAAAAGAACAAGGAAGATGGTTTTCCCTGGTGATGTAACAACAAGCTCTAAGATATTTTCATTTCAGAAACACTTATGTAAAGATTTTCACCAAGTACATCCCAAAGACTTTTAAATCTTGAAAAAAGATGGTATTGATCATCTTGGTGTGTTGGTTAGCCACTAAACGTTGTGACCAACTCTTTGCAACCCCGTGGACTGTAGCCCACCAGGCTCCACTGTTCATGGGATTTCCCAGGCAAGAATACTCGAGTGAGTTAACATTTCCTCATCCAAGGGGATCTTTCTGACCGAGGGATCAAACCTGGGCCTTCTGCGTGGCAGGCAGATTCTTTCCCACTGAGCCACAAGCCTGGCGGACTACGGTACATGAGGTCCCAAAAGAGTTGGACAAGACTTAGCAACTAAACAACAACAAAATGTAGCTAGTGTAAAATTGACCAAGATGACCTCTAAATTCCCTTTCTGTTTCAACAATCTCAAAATGTTAGTGACCTGCCCATAAACAGAACAGCAGTGACTGTCCCGCATGTGGTACAATAGTCTTGCCGCATCATTGGTCTCATCTACACATTGGTTTCGTCGTTAAACATTTGAGTCTAAGAGCATCATTCAAAAAGCTAGAAATGTTTGCAGCTTTCCCAAAAGCTGTGATTGAGGAAATAAATCTAAATAAACTATTATCTCTTTCTGTTTTGCTCCTAAGAAAATATTTGTAACTAACCTCTACTAGTAATATAAAATGCACACACTCCCAGAATGCAGAATTTGTGTTGCTCTAGTTTATCTGTATAATGAAAGGGTTTGTGTCTATCAGATAACTGGTTTTAATTTTTTTTCTAATCAGTGGAGTCTCTAAAAGTGAATGGTGTTCTGCAAACAATTTTTGCTGGGGAAGGACTATGGAAATAGTATGTTTTTATTCTAATGCTCAATTGCTTTCAGTTCATAGTGAGGTGAATTGGTGTAGAGTCATATTTAGATCTTCTTTACAGGTTATTAATAATAGCCTACAAAATTAACAGCCATGATTTGAACTAATCTAGCACCTCATGTTATCTCAGCTTTTTTTATCCTATCTGTTCTCACCACATCCTGGTGAGAAACGGTGATCACTAATTAAGAAATTGAAAGGAAAGTTGGTCAACATCAGTAATGAGGCTGATGTTTAACTCCAGGTCCTGTCAAACGATTCTCTTCCCATGAAGAACATGCTACCCATGAAAAATGCATTGTTTGCTTACACCATCACATCTTTTCACAGGTGGAGGTTGACCTCCACAAGGGATGCTAAGTTCTAAGATACCTCATTTTGAGAGGACTTCTCCTGTGATCTCACATAAACCGATGATGGCAGAAATCACAGTGTTTACATAGCTATGCCCTGATTAACAATGCTTGCCTGCTGCCTTTTCCTATAGAGTACTATCATTTCCTATAGAATACCCAAGGCTTGAGTACTGTAAATAGAGATCAATCACTCGGTCAATCGCCACCATGTGCCTATGGAAGCAGGGAGGGGACTTTGTGCAGTGGAAAGAGGATTGCCCTTCCAGTCTGGGCACCCTGGGCATCAGAACTTTGACCAAGGGTCAGCTCCTTTTTGTTCCTCTCTGCAACAGTTCTTGAAATGACTCCATTTTTTGCTAGGTTTATAATGCACATACAATAAAGGGTCAGTGGAGAAGTGAAGTTTCACAATATCCTTAGTAACAAGAAGTCATAAATGCATAGACTATAGTGAATGACGTACCACCAGAACTTGAGTGTGCTTCTGGCGTTAGTGTAAACTAAGGTGTGGTTGTCACTTCTCAAAGTTGAGTCTAAAATAAATATTTCAGCCAGTTCCTTGCGGAGTCTTCTTTTCTCCTATGAAACCATTTTGAGTACTTCCATGATTTTCTACATAATGACCTAGTTCCCATTTCCTGCCAATTTCCTTGTCTAAGGACAAATACAAACTGGACGAAATTTTCAATTTATTTGTAAGCAGTTGTTGGGAGGATGGGTTTTAAAGTGCAAAGTCTGTATTAAATATGTTTTGGCAAATTCACTTACACGTCATTTTCTAGGTGTGGTTTGACCTGGAGGATATCGGAGTGGGATTTCCTTCTGGATCAGTAAGACGTCCCAGGAATCTGTCTGTTTTTAACACTGTAAGGGCGTATATTTCATGTGCTTTCTGGGGGAAACGGGAGACAAATTCCAGGCTGACTTCGCACTCAAAATCTACAAAGTGAATCAGGTAAAGGACTGAATATCATCCTTAAAATGGTGGGCTTTAATTATTGAGGTGGGAGAATCTCCTTAAACGAGAAACAAAATCCACAGCCAATAAAGAAAGAAGCTGAACTGACTGCCAAACTAAAAAAAGAAAAAGAGAGAGAGACAGATTGAGAGATAATATGTAAAACATACAGAAGAGATGGCACTTAATATGCATTGAATTTAAAACACACCTCAAGCTGAGTGGTAACCACTTTCATTAAAGGGCTAATGACCAAAGTATGAGAGTTCAGCGCTGGTTCCCCAGCTGGGACTTGAGGCTAAATAAGAGCTCCTGTCAACCTGCTGAAGGATACTTCTTTCCATACCCAAATGCATTTTGTCACTGACCCTCGTAATAATTCTGCCTTGATTCTCTTGAATTTAGGGAAGACAGATGGTTTTCTCAAGGCCAAGCAGCCAGTAGATCACATAATAGGGGCTCAAATCCAGTGTTTCTGATGTTAAATCCAGAGTTTATGCTCTTGTGCTGAACAGCAGAAGTCGTGTCGTTTCTAACATCTTGTTCAAAGTTCTACCAGATTTGCTGTCATGCCTGAGAGTTCAGTGGTTTCAAAATCAATATTCTTTCAAAACATTTCTAGCTATGTGTGCATGCTCAGTCACTTCAGTCATATCTGACTCTCCCCAGTCCTATGGACTGTAGCCCTCCAGGCTTTTCTGTCCTTGGGATTCTCCGGACAAGAATACTGGAGTGGGTAGCCATGCCCTCTTTCAGGGGATCTTATGGACCCAGGAACTGAACCCGGGTCTCCTGAACTGCAGGCAGATTCTTTGCCTTCTGAGCCACCAGGGAAGCCCTCAGTGGGTTCACCCGATAAAACGCACTTCTCTACTTTTAGGCTGTGCGTTGATTCTATCCACTGGTGTAACAGGAGATGAACTTCAAGCAGAACTTGGAGTGAGTTTCTCAGGTACTATTACTCTCTCTGGCAAGATCACTAAGCATAAAAAATTGGAAGAGGACTATATCCTGGTATTGTTGATATATTCTATTGGGAAGTAGGCCAATGTTGCCAGACATACACTCTGGAGGTAAGCATTCCTTCCTAAATACAGAAAGTAGCTTAGACTCAAGTGGCAGCCACAGTCTCGACATGACTCTTCACTGTCAGAGATGAGCCTTCCCGCCTCCACTGTAAGCTAAGCTGTTTTCATCAAAATACAGAGTCTAGTCAAATCGAAGATCATGACATCCAGTCCCATCACTTTATGGCAAATAGATGGGGAAACTGGAAACAGTGTCAGACTTTATTTTTTTGGGCTCCAAAATCACTGCAGACGGTGATTGCAGCCATGAAATTAAAAGACGCTTACTCCTTGGAAGAAAAGTTATGACCAACCCAGATGGTGTATCACTATGCAGTTACAGGAGAAGGCAATGGCAACCCACTCCACTACTCTTGCCTGGAAAATCCCATGGACAGAGGAGCCTGGTAGGCTGCAGTCCATGGGGTCGCACAGAGTCGCACACGACTGAAGCGACTTAACAGCAGCAGTAGCAGATAGTGTATTCAAAACCAGAGACATTACTTTGCCAACTAAGGTCCGTCTAGTCAAGGCTATGGTTTTTCCTGTGGTCATGTACGGATGTGAGAGTTGGATTGTGAAGAAGGCTGAGCACCGAAGAATTGATGCTTTTGAACTGTGGTGTTGGAGAAGACTCTTGAGAGGCCCTTGGACTGCAAGGAGATCCAACCAGTCCATTCTGAAGGAGATCAGCCCTGGGATTTCTTTGGAAGGAATGATGCTAAAGCTGAAACTCCAGTACTTTGGCCACCTCATGAGAAGAGTTGACTCACTGGAAAAGACTGATGCTGGGAGGGATTGGAGTCAGGAGGAGAAGGGGACGACTGAGGATGAGATGGCTGGATGGCATCACAGACTCGATGGATGTGAGTTGAGTCTGAGTGAACTCTGGGTGTTGGTGATGGACAGGGAGGCCTGGTGTGCTGCGATTCATGGGGTCGCAAAGAGTCGGACATGACTGAGCAACTGAACTGAATTTAGTCAAATCAGATTAGATTCTCAATTTTGAGTAAACTGATAATTACTTCCATTTGCATTCTCAGTCCTTGGTAGTGAAAATGTAGCTTTTGCAACTTTCTGAATTTAACCAGTTATCCCTTCTTTTCATAAGATTTGGTGCTGATCCATATGGCCAACAAATTTGCACCAAAGTGTAAGCTTTTATATATATATATATATATATATTGGAATGAGTCCCCACCTTCCCAAAATGAAAGGACTGAGTCTGAAAGAGAACCATAAATTCTTATTTGTACAACTAAAATTACAAACATCCACTCCATTAACTTAATAGTATTCACTTTTACAGTGGAAAATAACTAAAGCAAGCAATCGAACTTCATTTAGCCAAGGGGCAAGGTCCTTCAGATTCAAGGCAAATAGACAGCTTTTGTCTGTCAATGGGCTATAGCACATCCTAGAGCCCATCTGTGAGCGAAAAGAATATTCTGCAGAGTCTAAAGTCCTGAAAGTCTCAAATCCATTCCTACACTATCAAATGGAACACAGCCTTGTGTTTCCCTGGAAAATGCAGCTTTTATTTCAAAATAAAACTGAAATCCAGTGTTTCAAAAACTCTACCTCTCAGTCAGTATTAAAGCATCACCCATGAAATGTGCATAGTTAGAAATAATCTTCTAGGAAGTTGGAGTGCTCTTGTACATGAACTTTCACCTCGATTGAATCCACATCAACAGGCAAATGTGTTCAGAGCACCTTCCCAGTGCTGAGGACAAGGATACATTCCAATAGGAGAATGATTCAGAATGTTTTACTTCTATGTGAAGTGCAATGACAGCCAATTTTTGGATATTTATTTGAGCACAGAGAAAATTCAAGTTTATTAATTTTATCTTGTTTCAGAAAACTGTGACATGAATCTCTTTGGAATCACAAGGAATATGAATTTAACAGCATAATATTACAAATGTCCTTATGCTGCTTTCTCCATGCATCTCCACCTGTATCTATACCTTCATCTGAGTCTACACACAGACAAAGAGATAGCATGCATATCACACTACCTGCCTGTGAGAAGTAAAACTGGCATTTTTCAGGTTCTGAAACAAAGCTAATGTTTCATATTTTCTCGCACAAGAATTCTGATGTGTAAAAAACAGGTTTCTGCAGAAAAGTTATCATGCACTTTAAAAAATTTTGAAATAATATATGGATGTAAGGACATAGTTTAACAAATCATTGTAAACCTCCATTCTCCATCTCTAGATCCTTTTGGAGATTTTCTATCTATAAATAATTACAGCTTTGTTTCTTCCTTTTGAACTATTTATTTTCCAGTTCTTGTACCTTTAATTTTTTATTTACATAACACACTAGATGGTATTCATTTAGGATGTTTAATGAGCTGGATAGGCGCTCCATATTGTACTGAACAGAATGGTGATGGAGTACAGGTCTTTTTCTGTTAGAATCTAAAGGGAGCCGCTAACATCTCACTGTTAAATAAGATATCTGCTGCTGCTTTGTAACATACTTTTTACTAGTAAAGGAAATATTTTTCTAATCGTAATCTGCCAAGTGATGTTTATGAGTGGATTTCAAATTTCACAGAATGCCTTTATGCATCTATTCCAGTGAATGTATTAGTGTTCTCCTTTAATAACCTTTTTTTTTTTAATGGAAACACATTGACAGATTTTTTAAAGATAAACCAATCTTGAATTTTGTTGTAAACTCAAAAGGGACATGTTTTAGAGTTTAGATTTAGCCAGGTAATATCCTTTTTAAGATTTTTTTTTAAATCTCTACTCATCAGAGAGGTGGCATGTGCTTTTATCTCGTTTACCTTCTTTAACAGATTAATTAGTTCAAAAAAGAAATTCTAGAAGCAATGTATATAATTGAAGCTATATCTTTATTAAATATTTGGGGAAAGCTTGGTTGCAAAATCATCTGGATTTAAAATTTGCTTAGCAAAATGGACTTTCTGTTTGTGCTTCAGAAATTTTGTTCCTTTTAGTAAGGCTTACTCACATTTTCTATGCTAAGAAGAGGGCAGTTTGGGCGAATTAGATTTTTCTAGGATATTTTGTCCCTAACAAGTACATTGTCTTTTCTGTTGGCTTACAGCTGTTTATAATTCACTTTGTTATTTTTCTGATGGCTGCCTGGTCTATAGAGGCCGATTCTTTTCATCCATGATATTAGTTATTTGAGACTTCTTTTTTCTGTTCTCCACCAGTCTGACCAGAGATTTATCAATTTTGGTCATTTTAAAGAACCACTGTTTGGATTTGTTTATCTCTGAACGTGTTTTCAACTTTAATAACCTCTGTTCTGGTTTTAAGTTTTTGTGTTCTCCTCTACTTTCTTCCTTGTTTGGGTTTATTTTGTCAGGTCTTTTTCTCTTAAGTTTTTGAGATAGATGTTTAGTTCATTGATTTATATATTTTTATTTACATATTTAAGATTATAAGGTTTTATCTAAATACTGCTGCAGTTGTATCCCACAAGTTCTGATATATAGACTTTTTATTATGATCCAATTCAAAATATTTTATTTTCATTATAATTTCCACTTTGATCAATGGGTTACTTAGAAGCATCTTTCTTAATTTCCAAACACAAACATATTTTATTACATGTTCTTTGTTATTTATTTTCAACTTAATTGTATGGTTGTCAAAAACATACTCTGTGTAACTTGAAACTTTTGAAATGTGTTGAGAGTTGCTTTATGAACTAAGATGTGTTCAATTATGGAAAAATATTCCTAAGCATGCTGTCAAAAACTATGCATTATACAGTTGAGTTTGGTTTTTTCCCTTCCTTCCTCCCTTCTTTCTTTCACTCTTTCTCTTTCTCCATTACATTAGATTTCTTTGTTTGAATCTCTATATACTTCCTGAATTTTTATCTGTTATTCTTCCAGTTATTGAGAGTAGAATTGCAAAATCTCCCACAGTGATTATGGATTATTCTATTTTCTCCTCTGATCGTGCCAGGTTGTTTTTTCTCTTTTCATATTTTAAGGTCATAAAATTGCATGAAATCTATGAATTGTTGTATCTTCCTAGTTAATTGCAAACTTTATCAGTTGAAACTTTCTTTACTACCTCTTTATTTCTAGTGATGCTTTGTCATAAAGCCAATTTTATCTGATAATAAAATAGTTACACAGATTTCTTTTGGTTGGTATTTCCTTGGTATATCTTTGTTTCTGACCCTTCATTCCAGCCTTATGTTTTACATATACATTATGTTTTAGGTATTATTTCTCATAAATTGCTTATAGCTTGAATTTTATTATGGTAACTTCATTTGTACTTTTAACTAGAGTCTCTAGTTTTTAGTTCTTGCATTTAATTGAAATGTTTGGCTTTTACTAAATGTATCAGACATGATTTATCTTATGGAAGGACTCAAGTAATGAGAAATTTTGAGTTAAGCAGAAAAAAAAAATCTGTATAGGACTCTTTACAATATTCAGTCACTGCTGACTTTCTTTTTGAAGAACCGAGACAAATAAATTGAAATACGGTGGAGAAAAGGGCAACTCTAGCGAAATCACTGTTCATAGTTGACTCAGGTGAAATAACTGCTTACAGGAAATGTCTTCCTAGAATAGAATATATCAGCACTTACCCTCCTCAGGCTTTCATAGTTAGGAGATGATAGATGAATGAAGTTGAATGAGAAACTAAATTATATTGGGAACAATAAATATTTTAATCAAAACATCAGCAATTAAATAGCATAGTTTTAAAGGAGGCAGGAGAAGCCATTTCTATCTAACAATGTGCAGCAGGAAGAATAAAACACAAAACAAGTAACACAGCCATTCCAGATAAACAGTCAATTGCTGTGTAGCTGAATGGGTGTGCCTGGGGGACAGGAAGTAATTCAACACAGATTTCACAAGCCCTCAGTTGACTATTGGTCTCTTAAAGCTTCAAGTTGTTCAATGTCTGGACACTGAGAAACCTTTGCCAGCTTGCTGTTAATTTCCACTCCGATGGCAAAACCTAAAAATGAGGTCTCTTAATTTTTGTGGTCAGTAATAGAAACTGATAGAGCTTGAGAACATTCATCCAATATGTGAGCAATATTGACACAGAAATTATTTCATGATTCAAGAGAATCTAAAATATGTAATCATCACCAGAATTTTTTTTCCTGAAAACATTGTTCAAACCAAGAAGGAAAAAAAAAAAACGCAAGTGTAGTTTATTCTGAAAGTAAACCCAGGGCCATGGGAAGTCTCATAGTTTCATTATTTCACAGGAGAGGCTAGATGAATGTGACACTGGGTACTCTCCTATTGGTGATACTACTGATAATCCAATATACAACGTTCTTTAATGACTGTTCCCAGACCAGTATTTCAGGATCTATTTAAATGCTTTCTTCATACCTAAAGCCAACCAAGCACACACACACACACACACACACACACACATACTTTTTGAAAAGCCCGAGTTATATCTCTTTGGAAAATATCACCAGTCTCACCTTGCAACACTCAATTTTATTTTTGAGCAAATCCTAAATATATGCACTTAATTGTAGTTCCCAAATATTAAGCCAGACTAATAATAGCACATTTGTTTAAGCAGCAGACATTCAGCAGACTCTTAGGTGTAAAACAGATGTTTTTTTCAGATGAGGAATGATGAAATACCAAGGTTATAATAAAAATTTTAATAATATTATTATAAACACTTCCCAGGTGGCTCAAGTGGTAAAGAATCCACCTGCCAATCAAGGAGATGCAGGAGAGGCGGGTTCAATCTCTAGGCTGGGAAGATCCCCTGGAGAAGGAAATGGCAACCCACTCCAGTACTCTTGTTGGGAGAAATCCATGGACAGAGGAGCCTGGTGGGCTACATTCCATGGGGTGCAAGGAGTCAGAAATGACTTAGTGGTGGAGCAGACATGCATTATTATAAACATTTTTATGTTTTAGCCAAATCATCACAGTTTCACTTAGGAAAGAATGGTAAAATCCAGTGAAGCTAGGCCATATCAGAAAAAAAAAAAAGATTAAAATGACTTTAATGCTGGGGTCAACTGAATTTTTGCATTATCAATATGCATTCTTTAAATACTTATTTATTTATTTATGCCGCACCTCAGGGTATGCAAGATCTTAGTTCCCCCCTAAGGGATTGAACCTACACCCCCTGCAGTGGAAACACGAAAGTTTAACCACTGAACTGACAAGGAATTCCCCTTATCAATATGCATTTTGATTTTGGTCAGTGCCTGTAAGTTGAGAACTTCTAAAGTTATTTTCTCCCTGAGAAAAAAATTCCTGAGATGTCACTTTCAAACCTAAAACTTATGCTTTGTACAAGTTTGTGTGTGTGTATGTGTGTGCGTGCATAGGAGTTCAAAATCATATATGTTTAAATTCTTTTACTCCTCCCCAAAGAAGTTGGAAATCATCATAATACTACAAATACCAGATTCAAGTCGAAAAATATACATTGGATTTAAAGCTAATAAATAATAGCTCCCAGAAGAATTCAAGCCAGATTTGTTTAATTTTATGTCACATAAATTTGAAGATAAAATAGCACTACCTCTTTCCTGCTCTCGTGTAATGTAAGCTGGGCTAGTCTTGCATATTCCATTTATTCTAGAAACATTAATCAGTTACCTATACCATTATGAAAGGCACTCAGAGCGTTTTGCAGAATTTTCAGTAGCTACCATACATCTTTCGCCAAGAATTTTGCCAGCAGTTTGATTAGATGATTTCTGTTGCCATCGATAAAAAATATCTAGCTGAAATTAGCTTAGAAACAAGTGAAAAAGAGTCCTGGGGGGATGGGACCCTAGTCTCCAACAGCATAAACAGGACAGGGCTCTCCCCAACTCTCAGCACTGCTGCATTTGAGTGAAGATCTGAGGTCCTGTCCCTGCAAAGAAGCTGGAGCAAGTTTCTTGTGTCCCCATTGCATGTTCTCAAAAGAACAAGAGTTCACTGTCCAGGGGACAGTACTGGGATGGAGTTTCACTGGCCCTGAGAGGCTGGATTTGATCTTGTGTTTCTGTCTGGATGCTATGCTTGGTGAGGGGGCTAAACATGTTCATTAGCACAAATGCCCTATCTCTGCAACCTGACATTTGCATTGATTGAAGGTAAGAGAAGGATTGCTTCCTGGGGACTTTTGTGCATGGTTATTTGAGGAGGAGTGGTGGGGTGATGTTATGCAGCCAAAAGAATATATCATCCAGGGTCAAGTCCAGCTTTTTGCAGCTGCCGCTTCCCATCCATTTGCATCCAGCAAAATGCCCTGTTCTTGTGAAACACGCCATGTCCTAAATTATGACCAAGTTTCACCACCCTGTTAATTCACTCTGGGTCAAGACTAAGGATCCCTGCAGTTCTTGAGGGTAGTCTTAACCCAGATTCTCATGTTTGGTGCTTCTTGTACTTTAGTCATTCAGTTGAGTCCGGCTCTTTGCAACCTCATGGACTGTAGCCCACCAGGCTCCTCTGTCCATGGGATTTCCCAGGCAAGAATCCTAGAGTGGGCTGGCGTTTCCTTCTCCAGGGAATCTTCCCGACCGAGGGATTGAAGCTGGATCTCCTGCATTGCAGGAGGATTCTTTACCAACTGAGACACCAGGGAAGACTTGTTGGGTGATCTATGGCTAAAGGATGAATTAAACAACTCCCAGTGCACCTGATACACTAAAATAGAACCAGGCTTGCTGTGCGGAGCCAAGGGAACACTTCCCTTTGGAGAACAAAAACAAAGCTCGGAGGTAACCGTTCCACAAGAGAACTCACCTTCTGATGGAAGGCAGGACCGGGGTTCCGTGGGCCACATTTCCTCATCAGTCTTTTTGGCCTCTCTGATTTTGTTCTCTGGGAGAATCACCTTTGTCTATCGTCCTCCAGGGCTACACATCTGGGGAGATGTCCTTTATGGAGCTGATCGATTTTAGCATCATCTTTTATTTTTACGCAGGGCAGAGGTTTGTGGATTGTCTTAGGGGTGACCTTATTTTATATTGGAGTATAGATCTTGTTTTACACTGGGATATAGTTGATTGACAATATTGTGTTCATTTCAAGTGTACAGAAGCATGATTCTGTTATACATATACATGTATTATTCTTTTTCAAGTTATTTTCCCATTTAGGTTATTATTAAGCCAAGTCCCTGTGCTTGTACAGTAGGTCCTTGTTGGTTATCCCTTTTAAATATAGCAGTATCAGTCCCAACCTCCCTAATTCTCCCTCCTTTTAGCCATTCTAGGAGTAACCCAGTTATACAACTCTTTAAAACAACTTACAAGCCCCTAAACCATTTTAAAAATCAAATCATTTAGTTTTCTATTGAGTTATAGGAGTTTTTCTTTTTTTAATATTTTTTGGAGATTAGCCTCTTATCCGATGTAGGGTTTATAAGTATTTTTGCCTATTTTATAGGTTGGCTTCCCAATTTGTTCATTTTTTTCTTTGTTATACAGAAGCCTTTTAGTTTGATATTGTCCCATTTGTTCTTTTTCGGTTTTGTTGCTGGACTAAACTTTAATAACATTTTATTTTACGCAATATATCCCAAAATACTGCCACTACAACATATATAAACAATACAGAAGTTACTAACGAGTTAATCTACACTCTTGTTTTTCTATTAAGTCTTCCAAGTCTAACGTATGTTTTGTACTTACAGCGCATCCCCTTTTAGACTCAACCATTTCAAGTGCCCAATCTTTGATTGTGTCTAGTGGTACCATCGGAGAAGGCAATGGCACCCCACTCCAGTACTCTTGCCTGGAAAATCCCATGGATGGAAGAGGCTGGTGGGCTGCAGTCCATGGGGTCGCTAAGAGTCGGACACGACTGAGTGACTTCCCGTTCACTTTTCACTTCCACGCATTGGAGAAGGCAATGGCAACCCACTCCAGTGTTCTTGCCTGGAGAATCCCTGGTGGGCTGCCGTCTATGGGGTTGCACAGAGTCGGACACGACTGAAGCGACTTAGCAGCAGCAGCAGTGGTACCATACTGGAAGACACAGATAAGCAATGGGAGTTAAGAAGGATTTCAAGCAAAAGAAAGAAATGTGGTCAGATTTCAATTTCATCTATTCTCTCTGATGCTTTGTAGAGTATGAATTCATTGAAGAGGGTCATTAAAATCAGCAGAAGCAGATAATTTAAATTACAAGCTTTAAGGAAATTCCCTTGTGGTCCAATGGTGAGGACTCCATGCTTCCACTGCACAGAGAACTAGTTTGATCTGTTTAGGGATCTAAGATCCCACAAACCACATGGTGTAGTGCTAAAAAAAATTAAAAATAATGAAATGTATTGTTGTAAGAAGTAAACAACAGTCTTTAAGAGTAGAGGATTTGTGCTTTGTAGCAGTTTTTCCCCAGGTGCTTGTATGTGCTGCACATGAGAAATGCTTTATTTATCCCTCCTTTTTATGGCTGAGGTTATGGTGGAGAGGACCCCAGAAAAGAATCTGTACAATGTTGAGCTTAACCATGTCTGTTTAGAGCCGGTGGGCAGAGTTTTATGTACAGAAGCATTCCAAGGAGACCACAGACTAGACTGTATGTATTGTGAACTTTCCACTAACAGAGACCCTTTCCCACATATAGACACTCAGATCACTCCACAGCATTTAACTGGTAGTGGCCAGTTCAAGGGACCAACCACTTTGCCTTTCCTCATGCTCAGGAACCTTGACTACTTACCTCCTTCACTTCAGGATTTCCTGTAGCATTTCCGGTAGCTCATCACAGTTTCATGGCAAATAGAAGGGGAAAAAGTGGAAACACTGACAGACTCTATTGGGCTCCAAAATCACTGTGGATGGTGATTGCAGCCATGAAATTAAAAGACCCTCCCCCCTTGGAAAGAAAGCTATGACCAAACTAGACAATTTATTAAAGAGTAGAGACATCACTTCGCCGACATAGGTCCATACAGGCAAAACTATGACTTTTCAGTACTCGTGAACAGATGAGAGAGTTGGACCATAAAGAAAGCTGAACGCCAAAGAATTGATGCTTTCAAACTTTGGTGCTGGAGAAGACTCTTGAGAGTCCCTTGGACTGCAAGGAGATTCAATCAATCAATTCTAAAGGACCTCAACCCTGAATATTCATTGGAAGGACTGATGCTGAAGCTAAAACTCTAATACTTTGGCTATCTGATGTGAAGAGTGGGCTCATTGGAAAAGACCCTGATTCAGGGAAAGGTTGAGTGCAAGAGGAGATGGAGGCGACAGAGGATGAGATGGTTGGATGGTATCACTGACTCAATGGACATGAATTTGAGCAAACTCTGGAAGATGGTGAAGGACAGGGAAGCCTGCTGTGCTGCACTTCATGGTATTGCAGAGTTGGACATGACTAAGCGACTGAGTGGAAATAGCAACCCACTCCAGTGTTTTTGCCTGGAGAACCCCAGGGATGGGGAGCCTGGTGGGCTACCATCTATGGGGTCACACAGAGTTGGACACGACTGAAGCGACTTACCAGCAGCAGCAGAGCCACTGAGCAACAACCAAAAGAGCACTGTTGACAACACCGCACCATGAAAGCAACCTAAGTGTCCATCCCCAGATGAATGGGTAAAGAAGACGTAGTGCATATACAATGGGATATTACTCAGCCATATAAAGGGACACAAATAGGTCATTTGTAGAGATGTGAATGGACCTAGAGTCTGTCATAGAGTGAAGTAGGTCAGAAAGAGAAAAACAAATACAGTATATTAATGCATGTGTGTGGAATCTAGAAAAATGATACAGATGAACCTATTTATAGGAACAGAGACACACAGAGGACCAATATGTAGACACAGTGAGGGAAGGAAAGGGTGGGACAAATTAGCTCCACAGCTTCTTAACTGAGTGGCATTTGGAACATGACTTTCCTTCTCTTATTCTTTGTTTTAAACTTAGAAAACACTGTAATGATGCTCACTTTGTCTGGTCTTCATAGTAAAAAGTGAGATATCTAAAGTATCAATATAGTGCTTGGCAGAGTGTAGGTGCCAAATACCATTAACAATATTAGCATGAATAGTAGTCCTAGTGGAAAATCTAATAAGTTAGAGATGCTTATGGAAAATTTTCTTTAAGACGTAATCTCTCAGTGAAAAATCCATATACCATTCAAAGATTAATATTGACTTGGGAAAGAAGAGAGTAAGAGAAATTGAAAATGGTTTAAATGACATCACATAATACAAAAAGCAAATTGAAAAAAAACCCAAATGTTGCTACATGATGTCAATCCATGTGTGAAAATGTCAAGAGATTAGTGACCTGGTTTTAGAAATCATTTGGAAGCAAATACAAATGAAAACACAAAACATAATACCATGAAGAACACGGCAACCCTAGTATTTCTTCCCTTCCAACCAGATGGCATGGCTTGGCCCCTCCCCCACCGCTCTCCAGTCCTGACCCAGGTCCCTATGACATCATCACCCCGAGGGATGGCCTGCCGTTTGTTTATCGATTCTGCTGCAACCTGTCACCACACAGCATGATGGCACATGGTCAGAGAAACACTCTGGCCCTTTTCTTTCCATAGGCACAATGTTGGTGAAAAAAATGCATTCTTCAGTTTGCTGCTGAAAATGTCACTGTGAATTCTGACAGGTCGATGCATTGTAAGAAAAACCTCTGAGCTCTCGCAGAGCTTCTTCTGAGACAAAGTGCTTCCAGGATGTTGCTTTCTGCTCACAGGCTTTGCACTCTTATCTTTCAGTCTTCTAGTCAGTTTTCCAAATCTTTATTGTAAATAGAGTTTTGCAGGTGAAACTGAGGTTCCTTAGATGGAGATGGATTCTCTCTCTCTTTTACGTGAAATGATGGGAAGTTTGAGTCAAGTAATCGTCCTGGAGTTGAAAACCAGGGGAAGAGCCAGGGACCCAAGGGTGGCCTCTCCTGCAGACAAACACATCTCAGCTCCCCTCCCTGCCTCCAGTGCAGTTACAACCCTAAGGAGCCACGTGGTCAGCAACAGATGACTCGGATAAGGAAATCTCTCTCTTTGTGTATCGTTGTCTTTCTCATGTTCTGTCATTGTTTTTCACAGTATCTGCAATAACTTCCCACCACCCCCCCCCCCCCCCCC
>SJYQ01002426.1:673080-688168 GCA_006410935.1 Redunca redunca
CCCCCCCCCCACCTCCACAAGATTTGACGGTGACAGATGTGAAGTCTTACACATTCTCATTCAAATGTCACGCTGTAGCATGCCATTACACCGTGGAATGAAACCCAACATGAACCACGGCAAGCGGCAGCCTCACAGACTGCGCTGTCTCTGTGGTTCCTTCCCTCCAGGTGCAGGGATCTATGAACTACATGAACAGGACTGAAGGGCTCCCAAATAAGTGCGACATTTCATCGCCATCCTAAATGGAACCGGGTCACTCAGAGTCCATCCCACCCTGCTGGGATCTTTGGGGAGTGTTTTTCTGACCCGGGATACTGGAGTTTTTATGAACAACAGGGAAGATGACACACAGTCTTTAACATCAGTGTTTTTCAGTTTAGCAACTTGAACAACATAGTCCTGTTCTTTAAGGAGAATTTTTTTTGAGGTGCACAGTGACCTAAATTCTGGTATAAAAATGTTAAGGGCTTTCTCCTTTGCTTGCCATAACTGCTGAGGTGAGAGTGAATATCAGACACAAAAAATATATGCCTACAGTGGATGAGATGGATCTAATTAACTAGACTCTAGACTGACCATGGGCTTCCCAGGTGGCTCAGTGGTAAAGAATCTACCTGCCAATGCAGGAGATGTGGGTTTGATCCCTGCGTGGGAAAGATCCCCTGGAAAAAGAAAGGGCAACCCATTCCAGTATTCTTGCCTGGGAAATTCCATGTTCAGAGGAGCCTGGCGGGCGACAGCCCATGGGGTCACAGAGCTGGACACGACTTAGTGACTGAGCAACAACAAAGACTGATCGTGGGGGAATCAGGTGCTTGGGAGTCAGAAAAAAAATGTGTAGGATTTCTGGCAAATTACTTAGGCTGTCTCAGTCTCTGACCTGTGAAATGGAAATGCTATATCTAATCTTACAGGATTGTACGAATCAGTGATGAAATGATCTAGCTTTCCTAAGGAGTGGTTTGGTTTGCATAATATAATATTGGGGGCAGAACCAATGATTTTAGGTGACACAGACATTAACTTTATAAAATTGTATTCATGCATTTGGTCATGCACGTATCTTTTCACCTTGCATTTATGACCAATGGTATTGATTTTTCTCATTTTGTTTTATTTAGAGTTAAAGATTTCTTCTTTCATGAATCCCTTTCAAGGAAAGAGTGAGTTTATCACACAGGGGTACAAGGGTATGGAGAGAAAGCTTATCAGAGTCCTGTGGGAAGACTGATGTTTGAAAAATGTTGACACTTGGGATACATGAAAACCCAGCCCCAGTGCCGGGGACACTGTGATTGCTTTTGTCATCATTATGTTATGACATAGGAAATAGCTTGAATTTGGCTTTAATGCTGAGATCCTTCAAGACTGATCCCAACCAAAACACCACTGAGCAAGGTTCCAGCCCCGGCAGAGGGTGAGAAACCAGGGTGGTGTCCCCTCTTCCTCCCAGCCAGACCCCATGTCCATCCGCTCCAGGAACCTCCCTCAGACCTCTCTGAGTCACAGGAGCAACCAGTTGCCTTCTGCTCTCAAATCCTTTTAATCTCAGGCCACCCTTTTCCTGAGAGTCAGAGATAATACAAAATTTAGCAGTGACTTTACCCTTCCAGCAAAACAGACTATTTTTCACAAGCTGGAGGTAGGTAGGATCTTAGGAAAGAGTGTGCCATAATGGTTCAGACTTTGAGATTTTAACAGACTGGGATTAGAATCCTAATTGTGTGTTTTTTTTTAAATTTTCCATCTGAGAAGCAAGATTTTTCATCTGTAAGGCTCAGTTTTCTTTTCTACAACATCAGTCTAAAGGTATCCACTGTATGGAGCAGTGTAAGAATTATATCAAAAGATGCATGTAAGGTGATTCTGTTTTCTACCGGATACATGTAAAGTATCTGGTATAAATAACTTAATAAATGAAGATTTATTAGGGGCTTTGAGCTTCTCTTGTGGCTTAGCTGGTAAAGAATCTGCCTGCGATGTGGGAGACCTGGGTACGATCCCTGGGTTTGCAAGATCCCCTGGAGAAGGGCATGGCAACCCACTCCAGTATTCTGGCCTGGAGAATTCCATGGACTGTATAGTCCATGGGGTCGCAAAGAGTCGAAAATGACTGAACAACTTTCACGTTGGCATATTAATGGATAATTCTCATTGACAATACAGACATATGGACCCAACTATAGACTCCAACTCCTAAAATATGAGTTACTGTGTAAGTAAAGGCTCGGCCTCTGTTGACATTTTGTTCAGCTGGATTGCACACCAGGCTGTGTCTCCCAAGACCAGAGAAATGACTCTGTCCACATTGCACATGAGGACCCACACCACGGAGCTGCGGTGATTTGCTGGAGTCCTATTACTAGCTGTTACTAAACTCTAGTCTAATTTCACCTGCATACATTTCCTGCTTTTTTTCTGGCCTCAGGCTTGCAGAATTTATAGCCTACAGGTTATGAAAATGTTAGCTGTACATTTATGAAACTAATGAAATCCACCTTTGCATCTATTCTCCCATAAGTACTACTTTTTTTTTTTTTTTTTTTTTTTGAAGCACAGAGGGCTGAAGAAAGAGACCTAAGAAACCACACTGCAGAAGACCTGGGCATCCAGATCAGGGGAGGCTTCGTGAGCCAGATTAAGGAATTTGACTTTCACTTGGAAGCTTTGAGACACCATCAAAGGGTTTTAAATAAAAGATGATCATGGTCACATTGGTTTTGCGAAGGCCCTCCTGGCTGAAGAGGGGAGAATGTATTCAAATGGTATAAGATTGAGGCAGAAGACCAGGCAGGGGTTTCTGTGTCTCAGATACAAGGGATAAAGAACCAAAGATGTTTCTATGGAGAAGGATGGAGTGGGCAGATTAGAAAGACTCTTCCGATAGGATCAACAGGGCCTGGTGTTAAGCACCCTGAGAGCACCTTCCATGATCTCACTGCATCTTCTCTACAACCCTCTAAAGCTGTCAGCTCATCTCATTATTTAGTGGGTGGTTTAGAACCTATTTAGTTTTGGAGAGTCGTTTTGCAGGCCCAGCTTGAATAGATCTAGGTGTGGATATACTTCGCACCTGCTTAATTCCACTCTCTTCGATTCAGTTCATCACTGATGCAACCAAAGAGAAGTACTGACATGAGAAACATCTTTTCTTCTTCACAGAATTGATAATCTGATGAAGACAATGTCGCATCTGTGACTATGAGGAGCTTAACGTCTCAGACAAGTCACATGCAGTTTCTCAGAACATCCTTCACCTCTTAAAAAGGAGTCTAATCATCACATGACAATGTGCTTCTAAAAACTGTTGTGAAGTCACAGCAGTAATAAGAAAACTTAAACCCTGAATTGTATATCTAGACTCTAGACTTTTCTCTTTTCTCACCATCCACAATTACATATGCAAAATATCCAGGAACTTTTTACCTCTCTATTTTCAAAAATCACCATACTGTCTGTGTACATTAAGAAACTGCAACGTAGATGTCTCTGTGCGTTCATAGTCCTGAGACAGTCACTTCTTCATGGCTTTGAGGTGACCTAAATAGATTAAGTAGCATTTAATGTGTAAGAGAGCCATCAACAAACCAATAACTAAACAAATTATCAAGTAAATGCCAAGTAAGTTTAACTACCAGATCTTTTTCTAGGTGGAGAAGAAAAACCTTTATGGTAAGTAGAAACAACTTTGGGAGTTTTTATGGACTCTGAATTGTGAAATAAATTCATATTTACTCACCCATAAGTCACCATTACTCTGCTTAATAAACTCCATTATGAGCAAGAAGGATAGATGTGTATTTGAAGATTTTATTGACCTCGTTTTTTTAATATTGTCCATTAGTGCCTGGATAGGTCTTTTTGGTACTTCAAACCCAATTTGATGTGACCGAAGTCAACTTCACGGCCAGCAGGACTGCAGCGTCTTTTTAATTCAAAGGGTTCCATCTCTAATCATAGTTCTGAAGAGTGGAATGTGAGTCAGAGACTTAATATTGAGACCAAGTGTCACAGTCACTGTGCTTCAACAAGAGAGTGCATCACTGACCTTGCTCTAACAGAGGACACGTGTGCAGAGATGCTCTTAACACCGAGATGTCATTACTAGAAACACCAAGGTCCAGCCTAAATCTGGATCACCCTAGGACTTAATGTCATTGTCGATGTAGAAAAGCATGAGGAAGGGGCTTCACAGGATGGACGCCAGGATTTTCCGAGTGGTCCCTACCTCTTTCCTTGTACTGACTTCATCATCATGTGCCACCTGACCCCAGGGCCGAGACTACAAGCACGGATCCAGCCATCCCTGTGGAAATAGCTCAGCTCCCTGACATTTCTGTGATTTTTTTTTTCAATAGAGTAAGAGATTGGAGAAGGCAATGGCACCCCTCTCCAGTACTCTTGCCTGGAAAATCCCATGGACGGAGGAGCCTGGTAGGCTACAGTCCATGGGGTTGCTAAGAGTCGGACGCAACTGAGCGGCTTCACTTTCACTTTTCACTTTCATGCATTGGAGAAGGCAATGGCAACCCACTCCAGTATTCTTGCCTGGAGAATCCCAGGGACGGGGGAGCCTGGTGGGCTGCCGTCTATGGGGTCGCACAGAGTCGGACATGACTGAAGTGACTTAGCAGCAGCAGCAGCAGCAGCAAGAGATTATTTAAGCCTCAGCTGGCCATACCAGGGAAACAGACTCCCAACCACAACTCCACATAAAATCCACACTAAGTCTCTTGGCTCATTTCCATGCCTTTGTCCTATTTTGAGGTCAGATGTAGAGAGACGGACTTGGTCAGTTTGCAAAGCTTTTTGCCCCTTTTCACATCCTGGCTTGTTGGACGTTGGACAGTCAAGCATCCTGTGTCAGAGCCAGTGAGCTCTTACTGGGATTCTAGGGTTCTGTGTTAGCTGACACTCTTGTTTAATATACTAATGTGTCATGGGTCTCTTTCCCATCTGCCTTTGTTGCTTGGTTCAAAACAAGATCATGATGACTTTGCCACTAGTCAACACCCACAAAAGGCTCTATAAAGAACAAGAAGATCATGCTTACAAATCACTTGACACCGTTAAAGAAAATTACTGTCTGGATTGTACTTAACATTATCTTTAGAAGCACTTCCTGGAATGAAAAATAATCTTTCTGAACATTATCCTCATAGATATTAGAACAACGCTTTAATAAAAGCTTTCCCCACTCATGTCCTGTTAGATCCATAAGTATTAACATATCTGAGTATATTTTATGTTGACATTCTCCCTTACTTCATCGTCACCATTACTCATTTATTCCAGAATTTAAATATCTGAAAATAACAGAGATTTTATTATGCTTAAAGGCTCAAAAATGAAGATGACGACTAAGAAGTGAAGATTTTTGTGTTTGGATGACATGTGTGGTTAAATAGATTCAGAGATGTATGTGGGACAGAGCGATGGAGGTGAGATAAGAATACAGGTCTGCAGTTGGATGTAGGCCATAGTAAGACACCCATACAGATATAGTATATGCAAGCTGACATCAAAACACACAAAAAAAGAGAGCTTACTGTAGCAATCACATGGAGCTAATCCTTAAAAAGCAATCAGTCTTGAGGGTTTTTTTTTATTATCACAAGATAATAAAAATAAATGGGCAATCTAAATTATAGTGTGCAGTGTAGCACACTTGGATAAAAAAGATATAAAACCACGGAAGGAGGGTAGAGGATGTCTATTGCCCTTCGGAGATGTCTTTCTATCCCTTACCCTGGGCAGTCATTACCTGGGTGTTCAGTTTAGTTCAGTCACTCAGTCGTACCCAACTGTTTACAAACCCGTGAACCACAGCACGCCAGGCCTCCCTGTCCATCACCAACTTCTGGAGTTTACTCAAACTCATGTCCATTGAGTCGGTGATGCCATCCAACCATCTCATCCTCTGTCATCCCCTTCTCCTCCTGCCCTCAATCTTTCCCAGCATCAGGGTCTTCTCAAATGAGTCAGCTCTTCGCATCAGGTGGCCAAAATATTGGAGCTTCAGCTTTAACATCAATCCTTCCAAAGAAATCCCAGGGTTGATCTCCTATAGGATGGACTGGTTAGATCTCCTTGCTGTCCAAGGGACTCTCAAGAGTCTTCTCCAACACCACAGTTCAAAAGCATCAATTCTTCTGTGTTCAGCTTTCTTTATAGTCCAACTCTCACATCCTTACATGACCACTGGAAAAACTGACGGACCTTTGCTGGCAAAGTAATGTCTCCACTTTTTAATATACTATCTATGTTGGTCATAACTTTTCCTACAAGGAGTAAGTGTCTTTTGATTTAATGGCTGTAATCACCATCTGCAGTGAATTTGGAGTCCAAAAAAATAAAATCAGGCACTGTTTCCACTGTTTCCCCATCTATTTGCCGTGAACGGATGGGACCCAATACCATGATCTTAGTTTTCTGAATGTTGAGCTTTAAGCCAACTTTGTCACTCTCCTCTTTCACTTTCATCCAGAGGCTCTTTAGTTCTTCTTCACTTTCTGCCATAAAGGTGGTATCATCTGCATATCTGAGGTTATTGATATTTCTCCAGACAATCTTGATCTCAGCTTGTGCTTCTTCCAGCCCAGCACTTCTCATGATGTACTCTGCATATGAGTTAAATAAGCAGGGTGACAATATACAGCCTTGATGTACTCCTTTGCCTATTTGGAACCAGCCTGTTGTTCCATGTCCAGTTCTAACTGCTGCTTCCTGACCTGCATACAGGTTTCTCAAGAGGCAGGTCAGGTGGTCTGGGTGTTGACCTTATATAACTCATTGCATTGTGCATACATTTTGTGTGCCTTTCTGTGGTTGTGTTATATTTATGATATCTTTTCCCCAAAAGCCATTACAAGAAAAATCCTGCAATAGCATGAGAAGCAGGTACTTGACAAGAATGTGCTGAGCACACTCAGGCATGGTTTTGTTTCTCTAGACAGCCTTCTCGTAGAGCAGTGTGTGTGCAAAGCCTGCCCCAAACACACAGAGAGTGCCCTTACCTGGTGTGCAGAAACCAACAACACCCACAGCAAGAGTAGAACCAATGACATGACAGTTATGGCCTGCCAAGGGCCAGGGAGGTATTGGGAATAATCTCCGGGCTGTAAAGACTGCTGTCATTAGGTAACCAGGCAATCAATGAAAAACACAGCAAAGTCTGGCTCTGGACTAAAACTGCTAATTAAACGTCCATGATTGAGTGTCCCCAGTCATTGAAGTATTAATTAACCTAGAACCATTAGATCAGGTGTCCATGGTGCCCATCTACCTTGCTAGATGGTGTAAACCAGGCAGAAGAATCAGAGAAGCTCCTCAAGAAGGTGATGGTTCTTCTATTGGAAGCGTTGACGCTGGAGAGTCATTTATGCAATTGCAAGGACGTGGTAGCAAATGCAAAGTAATGTAAGTTAAAATAAGGTCCATGGAAGTGTTGCTGGGACATAGTAAAAGAAAGATTGGCAGGGGGTGCAATTAATCTCTGGCATGAGAAGCATAAGTGAGTGACTGAGAGTGTGTGTGTGTATGTGTATGTGTTGAAGGAGGACGCAGGCACTGATTCACAGGAAGGATGGGAATGAGATGCCAAATGGGCTTGGGAGACAGTCTGCATGTTGATAAGAGAGTCACGTGATGAAAGGTGACTGAGGAAGAATATACCAGGCCAGGAGAGCAGGATTGCAGGGAGAGAGGGAAGAGTCAGCAGTAACACCTGGAAGTTTCCATGGACAGCAAGTCCAGAGTGAAGCAAGGGAAAGGGCAGCCATAGCTGTTAAGGACTGCTAACGTCAAGGTGAAGAGGGATAACTGGAATCAAGGACCTTCTAGAAAAATAATTTAAATCTCCTATTTATACTGCCTGGCTCTAATAAATGGATATGGCTGGAGTAGACTTTATCAAGAATATCAGAGGAAATAAAAATAGTGCCTTTGAAGTCACTTATTCTTCCTAAAAAGCAAAGAACCTAAAGAACACAGCTTTTAGGCAGCTGCTAATAACCAATTCCGTTAATTATTGCTGGCTTAGTACATGCCTTAATAATTCAATTTTTGTTTAATGACTACATAGAGCTTACCCAACCGTGGTGATCATTTAATACTTCAAGCTCTGTTTTATTATCAAATTTGCATAGATATCTATAAAAAAACAAGTAGGAGGAGAGGCAACATTTCTATGCATCTTCCTGGAATAAATTGCAATTTTTGTTTTAACAACATGAGGAACTATGCGGGAATCACTTTGAAATTAGCGAAAGTTATAATCATTTAAGCTGTCAAATGTAAGAGGAAGAAAACACCACCCCCCAGCCCTTCCCGTTTATATATGCAGGTTCCCAGCTGTGTTCATTGTGAAAGGAAAAAAGGGAAAATGAAAAGATATTGGGTTTCTGCCAGGGAACTAAATGGAATCTCCATATTCCATTTATTGCCATGGCCAGCTTGACTTCTCCTCATAATATATTTAGTTAATGCAAATAAAATGACTTAGTCCTGGTTGGAATGAATAATCGTATTAATGATCCAACTTGGGATGTCAAAATTGTCAGCTTCTCCATCGAAATCCCAGATGCTTAGCTGTTTAAGTACAACTTCTGAGAGGCCTTGGGTTGCATGTAGTCTTCACTTTAGGGATCCCAGTCCCCACTTCTCTCTTGTTGCAGTCTGTGGCTTGCTTCTCAATGATCCCTGTAAAGGAAATACCCAGGGAGGCATTTTCCTCACTTCCCACTCCTGCTTTCCATCTGGAATTCTGAGTGCAATTATAAATCCATTAAAATGCATATGAGTGACTGAACCCATAGCATGCCTTTTCAGAGCTCAGCCACTTTTCCTGGCTCCTAGAAGAGGACCCTAGCAATGGACTGTGAGTACTAACTGTTTGGACAAACCATCATTTTAGAATCTGATTTCTATACATCAGATTTTTTTTTTCTTTTTAAATAGCAGCCTGCCATACCTTCCACTATTATTTTTAATAGAGGTTCTTGAATTTCAAACTCATATATTTTCAGCCACATGAGAGAGCCGGCAAGCTGCTCTCATTTGTAAAATAAGGATGATGTAATGACAGATTTGTCAGAGCAGATCAGGGCATGAATATTAAGGGTGTGGAAAAGATCGTCTGTTCAGGCAGACATACTAATTTACAGAAGCTTCTTAAAGGCTTTTAGGCCAATAGAAAGAGAGCTGTTTACAAAATATTTTGCCCAAGATGAATCGTTTCTCAAGGATCTTCACTAGACTTCATTATATCAGTTTTCCTCTATCTGTTCAAAATAATATCTTCATATCCAGTTTCAGAGCCTCTGGACAGATTTTTCCAGATCTTAATTAAGGAAGACAGTTATTTACTTTTTCAAAAATTTAAAGGCACAATTTTTTTTTTTTTTGGTAACTGTTACTACTAAAAAAGAGAGTATATTTGCATATTTGGTAAGTTTTGGTTTAGAGGTGCACGCATAGAAAGAGAGAGACCACATTTGTTTAGTGGGCCCAAGGCACCACTCAAAGGAATGATACGGTAAACCTAGGTGACGTAATTAGCTGCATCAGACAGAAACATTGAAGGAGGCCCACAAACACGGTCAGTTGATGAAACAGCAGCATTAAATTTGGCAAGCCAGGCTATCATGGTGTCCGTGAAAAGAGTCATTTTGTTCTAAATCCTAAGACTTTATTTTGTCTGGAGAAGGTATTCCAAATTTCTCAGCCCGCCATTTAAAGCTCGTTGAAGCTCTCTTTAGCCAAACTTTACTACATTATTCTCCCAGATCTCTAGATCACTCGAGTTGTCTTCTGCTTGTTCTGAACAGATCACTGCAAACACAGGCAGAGCTGTGCCTAATAATTACTGATTAATTACTAATTAACATATTAATTACTGAATTAATACAATCTTACGTTTCCAGATGCATCTTGACTCCTGTATCCACCAGGGCATCTTCCCTGGCAAACTTAATTGGGAAACTTTTTCTAAAAGCAGGCAGTATGCCATTTATATCTATCTTGTAACATCATCAGGCTTCCCAGGTGGCCCTAGTGGTAAAGAATCTGCCTGCCAATGCAGGAGGCTCAAGGCACTGGAGTTCAATTCCTGGGTCAGGAAGAATCCCTGGAGTAGGAAATGGCACTCCACTCCAGTATTCTTTCCCAGGACATTTCTTGAGCAGAGAAGTCTGGCCGGCTACTGGCCATGGGGTCATACAGAGTCAGACAGAACGGAAAGACTGAACACACGCACATAACATCATTAATCACTGAGACTTGATTACAGTTTATATAGACGTCTTTGTGGTTGCTCACTCGCTCACTTGTGTCTGACTCTTTGTGACCCCAAGGACTGCAGCAGGTCAGGCCTCCCTGTCCATCACCAACTCCGGGAGCTTGCTCAAACTCATGTCCATTGAGTCAGTGATGCCATCCAACCATCTCATCCTCTGTCGTCCCCTTCTCCTCCCGCTTTCAATCTTTCCCAACATCAGGGTCTTTTCAAACGAGTCAGTGCTTCGCATCAGGTGGTCAAAGTGTCAGAGCTTCAGCTTTAGCATCAGTCCTTCCAATGAACATTCAGGACTGATTTCCTCTAGGATGGACTAGGGCTTGATCTCCTTGCAGTCCAAGGGACTCTCAAGAATCTTTTCCAATGCCACAGTTCAAAAGCATTAATTCTTTGGACTGTCTTTGTGATCCAACTCTCACATGACTACTGGAAAAACCATAGCTTTGATTAGATGTATCTTTGCCAGCAAAGTCATATCTCTGCTTTTTAATATGCTGTCTAGGTTGGTCATAGTTTTTCTTCCAAGGAACAAGTGTCTTTTAATTTTGTGGCTGCAGTCACCATCTGCAGTGATTTTGGAACCCAAAATCACTAAATAAAAATCACCAAAATAAAGTCATTTTGAAGCAGACTGATGAGTCAAGGAAAGGTTTTCTGAGATCATACTTACAGAAGCAGGCATGAGGCATGCTGAAGATGCAGGCCAGAAGAGAGACCGATCAATTCAAAACCCTCTCGGAAATACAAATGACTTTGGCATTTTAAATCTGAAAGTTGGAAATTTATAAATATCGAATAAGTGATACATCAGAGGTGTTGCAAGCAAGTGCGGCAATCGAGACTGTATCACATTGCCCTAAAGGCCCCAGCATCATCTTCGCAGCTTAGAGCGTGGCAAGAGCTAGCTGGAAGAGCTGAATTCAGGATGCTTTGGCCCAGAAGCCACAGCACCTGCAGAAGTTCCGAGCAGGCTGATTCAAAGCAGAGAACTTGACTACTGCATCGTAGACTCTGTTTTCCCCTGGGACCNCATCAGAGGTGTTGCAAGCAAGCGGCAATCGAGACTGTATCACATTGCCCTAAAGGCCCCAGCATCATCTTCGCAGCTTAGAGCGTGGCAAGAGCTAGCTGGAAGAGCTGAATTCAGGATGCTTTGGCCCAGAAGCCACAGCACCTGCAGAAGTTCCGAGCAGGCTGATTCAAAGCAGAGAACTTGACTACTGCATCGTAGACTCTGTTTTCCCCTGGGACCCTGTGGCAAAGCCAGGCAGAAGTGTGTGTGTGTGTTCCATTTTGCCAGCTGGTGTCCACACCTACGGTGGGAGCCAGTCCCAGCGCCCTGATACTCATCTCTAAAGAATCTGAGGACAGAGCAGTGCTCCTACCACATCCACCTCCCAGGGTGATGCCAAGGGATTCAAATTACTCAGTCCAAGATAAAAGTTTTACAGACTGTAGTGTATGCCACAGGAGGGTGTTTTTGTTTTCGTTTTTGTTTTTTTGAAAATTCTCTGGTCTGAGTGATTGGGTGAATGAATACACACCAAATAGCTTGAATAAAAAATACTGTGGTCCAACACATACTAATATCTCTTATCTTTGCTACCCAGAGAGCAAGAATAGGCAATAGCAGGACTTCCCTAACCTGATGTGAACAGTCAACTCATTGGAAAAGACCCTGATGCTGGGAAACATCGAGGGCAGGAAGAAAAGGGGGGTGACAGAGGATGAATGAGATGGCTGGATGGCATCATGGACTCGGTGGACATGAGCCTGAGAAAACTCCATGAGATGACGAAGGACAGGGATAGTGTGCTGCAGTCCCTGGGGTCGCAGAGTCAGACACGACTTGGCAACTGAACAACAACAAGGACAGGACTTCCCGGGTGGCTCAGTGGTAAGGAATACATCTGCCAACACAAGAGACCTGAGTTCAGTTGCTGGGCCGGGAAGAACCCTCATGCCGTTGGGCAACTAAGCCCATGCACCACAACTGTACTGAGCCCACATTCTACAGCCCGTGCTCAGCAACAAGAAAAGCTATCTCAGAAGTCCACACACCACAACTAGAGAGTGGCCCCTGCTCGCTGCAACTAGAGAAGACCCATGTGCAGTAATGACCCAGGCCAGCCAAAAATAAAATAAATACAGTAAAAAGAATCCGCGCTACCACCTCTCTTCTACTGCTGGTGTGGTTTCTGTACCCCAACTCTAAATAAGGACTTTCTCTTCAGTGGGCTCTACTCCCCACCCCTCACCATTATTTCTCTCCCACAACACCCAGAGCTGTCAGGTAGGAATTTCTGGACCAAGTACGTGGAAAGCGTAACACAGATCAGGCCCTCAATACCTTGTGAATGAAAACACGATTTACAACATTTTTATGAAACGGAAATCACTGGACAAAACTCTCAGGGTTCTTTTTACTTTTGATGTTACTGATATCGCAGAGTGAAAAAGAAGAGCCCTTATCATTTAAAATTAGTTGAATTGAAAGTAGGATTTTACAGTTGTGTTTCCATTATGTGTTTCAATTAGGAACAACGGCAATCGTGTAACTCGGGAGATTTACCGCGACAATATTTAAGACAAGTAGCTGCCCCTCTCCCCAGTTCTGTCCCTCCCTTTCCTCTCAGGCTCTACAGAATATTAGAGGGAGCGCCATCAGACCTATTTTTAGAAAATCTCATTTAACGTGGAACAACCTGCATCCTGTAACTTACCCTTGGACAATCTCTTCCCTCTGGTCTTTACATGTATCCATTTGTTAAAGGGGGTGAAGGTTTATACTGACCTCTAAAACATTTATTCCTCCAGCTTTCTGTTGCTCAATTAAAATGGCTATGTAAACCATTCTATGCCCTCAAAAGTAATTGATTAACTGATTCAGTACAGCGCTTTGTGCAGTTGGTATCTTAAATCTTTAATTCATATTCCATTTTTGGCTGATTTGTAACAGGGCGTTATGGTGTGTTTGAAACAGGGATACATCCAGAGTTTTTTTGTTTTGTTTTGGGTTTTGTTTGGGGGCTTTGGGGTATCAAGTAGAAGGGGCCTGCTTTCTGTTCCTCCGTGGCCTGTCCTGGGGTCATTAGAAGGTGATTTTACTTGGCTGTGGGGGCCAGGCTGACAAGCTCACTGCATCCTTAGCTTACACCCCTGCTCACACATCACCACCTACCCTCCTTCTGATATTCTCTTCCTCAGGCTCTAGGGACGCTGAGCTGCAAACATGACCCTCAAATCACATCTCATCCAGGGCTACTGGTGAGTCCAGCTGCTCTCTGCCTCTGGTTTTCCCTCTTCTTGGTGGGGGTTCTCCTGTTGATAACCAGAGTTCACAGTCGCAGTGAACCTCTTTTCCTGCCTTTCCTCAGACCTGGCAATTATTAGCTACTTCCCATCCTTGGGGAAGCACCTCTAGCTGCTGGCAATGAATTAGGAAAGCATCCGCCAGCCTCTGGGGATGCTTTAGGAACCACCCGCCTTTAGGAACCACCGCTCTCTTCAGGAAGGGTCCAGCGGCAGTGGAGCAGGCGTGGACATGCCTCCCCAGCCCTCAGCGCCACCCCCCCCTCGACCCAACACCAGCAGGCCACCACCACCAGCAGGTCGGTAACCAGCTCTAGTTCACTTTCGACAGCAAACATGGCCTAGAGCTGATCTGATCTGCTTCTGAAATTCAATTTCACAATAAATATCTGCGTGCCCCATGTGCTTGGGCTGGAACACAGGGTCAGTGGGGGCCAGCAGTGCCTTGACTCACCGTCACAGTCACGGGCTGCCCACAAAGGCTTCCTTCCAGGGATGGAGCGGGTGGGTGGTTTCCCATGGGCACCTGCGCCTGGGGACAGACAGGCCTGGAGCAGGATGGTCTCCAAGGTCAGGGAGAGGGTTGACCTCCCCCAGCACAAAGCTCCTGTTCCTCGGGGTGCGGTGATGTGATGGGTGTACCTGCGCATCTCGTGGTGATGACGCAAGTCCTGGGTGCTCGGCCGCCTGGGCCAGAGCAGAGCCAGGCCTCCACGTGGGTGTTTGTTTATTTGAATCCCGGCCAGAAGGCAGCTCTGCTCTATGTATGCCTTAAGAGCATGTACGGTGATTTGAGGGCTCCAACCAGAAAATTCCATGGACAGAGGAGCCTGGCGGGATATAACCCATGAGGTCACACAGAGTTGAACACAACTGAGCGACTGACAGTTTCACTTCCCCCAGAAAAATAAAGTGTCAGGCTGAGAACTAAGTGACTTTTTTTTCTACCTCTCAAGGCCATTCATGAGAATTATTTTGAACTTTTAAGACACCTGGGTTAACTCTTACCAGGCTACATCCTTCTTGTTGAGCTAAATTTGCATAATGGTGCTGGGCGCTAACAGTAATTAAAAATGATCAAGTTATAATCAAAGCACAATTAAGGCATCATGTTATTTCAGCTTCTTTAATTAGCCAACATTCTTAAAAATATAAATGGTGGTGAGGATGTTATTAAAAAAGGCATGCTCATCCGCTGCTAGTGAAAGTTTAAATTGTCATAATTCTTTTCTGAAATAATGTGGAAAACATATTTCAAGATTCTTAAAAATATTCACATTGTATTATTCAAGGAATTGATCTTGAAAAATTAATGTGAAAATTACAGCTCATAGTTTCATACACAAAGTTGCTCATATGACAAATAATGAAAATCAAATAATTTTCAGCAGCTGTAAATAAACTAAATGCATTAGTATACATTCACATGATGAAATTGCATACGCTCACTAAAAGTTGGATTCCAAATTGTTCATTCAG
>SJYQ01002426.1:688209-770600 GCA_006410935.1 Redunca redunca
CCTTACAAGCAACAGTAATACCTAGTTGTCATAAAGTAATAGATCAACAATTTGTTTATGTAAAATTCAAATATATATGTGTCTCATATTCAAAAGATATTATGAATAAAGCTAAACTAGGTGATAGTATGTTTTAATAAAGACAGTATTTTCAAGACAGATAAGAGATAAAACACACTTCCTCATATGTAAGCAACCTTCTACAGATCAGTAAGAAAAAATATAAACAATTCAATAAAATCTTACAGAAAGCACCGGAAAAAGAAATTCACATAAGAGATGTCAACAGATTTTACAGGTGCAAAAAGGAACGGAAACTCGGCATCACATGTAATAAATAAGTTAAAAGTTTGTTTTTAAGTTATTTCTTTCTGTCACCGCGACAAACTTTAAAATGATTGCTGATACACATGGTTAGAAAAGGTAGGAAAACAGTGCTTTCCTAATGTATCTGGGAGTCTGATCTGGCACATATTTCAGGGCAATTTGTTAATTCCGTCAAACTGAGCTGACATGTAAAATTCTCAGTACACTTTGACTTCAGACTCCACTCTTAAGAAAATATCATCATAACTATTCCTCCAGGCATGCAAAGATACTTGATAAATGTTTCTTATAGTATTATTTCTAGCAAGTAAAGTTGAATGAATGAAAATATCTAAACTAGGGAAACTTAAATATGGTATACGTCTGCCTGATTTATATTCATCAGATAACTGAGAGATGTATTAATTAAGGTAATGTCGGCCGTGTAACAAACACACCCTATGATTTCAAAGCTTCAACATATGGAAGTGATTCTCTCATAACGCCCCAGGGAAGCAGGAGTTTCTGGGAGCAGAAGTTCTTCCTTCACTGCTTGAAGGAGCCACCACCCACCTTCCTGTCTGTCATGGTGCAGGGTCTCGGAGCCCTGCATCCAGCCTTGAAAGGTACACCCAGCCACCTGCATGGGGCTAGGCAGGAGGGGGTCCCCTAACTTCTGCTGACCTTCTGTGGGTCCTGTCACCTGGCCACACTGACAGAGACCCTGAGAACTCTTGGCTCCCTGTGTGTCCAGGTTTGGGGGACAGCCCCCTTGTGGGATGTCAGCTCCCCCCACTTGCCCTGGCTCCCCTGCCAGCAGAGGAAGAAGAAAGACGTCCCCACCTCCCCGGTCAACAGTGTCCTTCTTCTGGGCCCTGGCTTCCTCACACCAGCGGAATCAAATGTTTCTTTAGATTTCATAGGGTTTCTGGAAACGCACAGTCAGAGGTATTAGATTGCATAAGCCGAGGATTTTCTCGTGCTCTCAAGGGAGCAGGTGTAAAACCCCAGACTGAGATTGGACTTTCAACCAAGCTAGGTAGGTGGCAGCCACAGCAAACTCAATTTAAACATAATTCAAAGAGTCAATATCGTGAAATAGCCTATAATGGAAAAGAATCTGAAAAAGAATAAATAAGCATATATGTATGCATAACTGAATCGCTTTGCTGTATACCTGAAATGTTGCAAAGCAACTGTACTTCAATAAGACATTCATTTATTAAAAAACAAAGATAAATAAATAAAAGCAATTCAAAATGTAAAGAAACTGTTTTGTTTCTTAATTTTCTGAAATATATTACCTGAAGTTAACAGTTCGATAAGGAACCAAGATATAAACTTCTATCAGCTTGGGGTAACTTATATCAGCTTAGGGTAAAAATTTAAAAGAATTAGTAAGAAAGAAGTCAAGGAGCAGCCAGAATGTGGGTAGGCTGATCAGATGGAAGAAAGGAAGGAATAGAATTCCTCACCCCTCAAAACTGCTATTTTATATTCTCCAAAAATGCATGTGCCCCCAAAAATGTATCATCCTTGACAAAAAATATTTTCTGGATTTTTTTTCTCTTATTTTAGAATTCTCTTTTCTTCTAGTCATCTGAGGGATGTGGAAGGTGTTAAGTGTGAAAGTGAAAGTGTTAGTCGCACAGTCGTGTCCAACTGTTTGTGACCCCCATCGTCACAAAGAGTGACCCCCTGTAGCAGCCAGGCTTCTGTGTCCACGGGATTCCTCACGGACCTTCCCGACCCAGGGATCAAACCCAGGTCTCCTGCATGGCAGGCAGGTTCTGTACTGCCTGAGCCGCCAGGAAAGCCCTGGGGTGTTGGTCAAACCTTAAACACTGGTTAGTATTTGGTTTCAGTAGGGCCCACTCCAGTATTCTTGCCTGGAGAATCCCGGGAACGGAGGAGCCTGGTGGGCTGCCTTCTATGGGGTCGCACAGAGTCGGACACAGCTGACACAACTTAGCAGCAGCAGAAGGGCTTCCCTTGTAGCTCAGTCGGTCAAGAATCTGCCTGCAGTGCAGGAGACCCGGCTTCGATCCCTGGGTTGGGAAGATCCCCTGGAGAAGGAAATGGCAACCCACTCCAGTATCCTTGCCTGGAAAATTTCATGGACAGGGAAGCCTGGTGGGCTGCAGTTCATGGGGTCGTGAAGAGTCAGGCATGACTGAGAGACTAACACTAACTAATTAACTAAGAGAGCCGCAATTTAGCTGCAGAAAAGGAGCCAGTGACCGGCAGCTGGAGTGCAGAGGCAAAAGGTGCCCTCTGTGTATGCTTAGGGAACAGGACGATGTCACCTGGAGATTCCCAGAGAGACCTGGGAAGTAGAAACAGACCAAACAACATACAGCCACTTAGTGGAGTTCGTTGTATTGTCCCGTGGGTATTTAAACAGAGTGCGTGCATACTAAGTCACTTGAGTCGTGTCCAACTCTTTGCAACCATACTGACTGCAGCCCGCCAGGCTCCTCTGTCCACAGGATTCTCCAGGCAAGAACAGCGGAGTGGGTTGCCATCCCTCCTCCTATTTAACAGAGTAATATCCCTGAAATTTGATACATGTGCATCATAGCATCTACATTTACATTACTTTTTATTCGGATAGGCACCCTTATCGAGTGTAAACTGAAATATACCTTACAAATCATGTCCACACTGAATGAAATGGTGTTTACGTCCTTTCCTTTCCTTTCTCCTTTTTTTTTCCAAAAAGCCCTCTTATCATGACAGGGCATTTTGTAATCTATCAAATCTTAGAGCTGAGGAAATAATTTGTTCAATATATTCAAAGAAAGCCTGGAAAATAATGCACAGAAATATTAGCTCTGGTTATCTGTGGGTGATGGGATTATGAACTATTGTACTTTTCTTTGTACTGTCTCATATTTATAAAATTTCAATAGAGCAAAGAAAAGCTAATGCACGTTATTAAAAGTCTGGAGAGCATTCAAAACAAGGAATCTGGCCAGAAGTTCAACGGGACTGCAGATTGCAAACAGCTGACAGTCGCTAAACTGTATCCACGTCATGGCTGCGCTCTGGCTAGACACCCCCCCAGGGGACTGACAGAAAGAGCCACACTAATTGTGCCACTGGGGAGCTCACCTCAAGGCTCCGCCCAAATTACCCTCCAGCTCATTCGAGAGGGTGAGGTGCCCAGAGCCACGAAAGCAGTGCACAAAGCTGGGAGGAAGAAGGAAGCTCCGTTCTGGAGCTTTGGGGGCTCTCTTTTATTTCTGCTGTGCACCAACCAAAGCTTGCTCCCTGCTGGGCGTTCATTCACTCTGCTACCCCCAGATCCAGAACTGTCTTCTCCCCTGGCGCTGCTTAACTTGAATCTCCCCTTCTTGGGACGAGAAACCCCAATGACCCATTCTCTGCCAACTTTAACTTGCTTATTGGTCTCATTCCCGGATGCAACCTGAGACAGAAAATCTGGGCTCTTGGGGCTTAGCTAACTACCTTTTCCCTGAAACACACCTGCCATTTAATAGGAAGAGACTCCAACGGGAGGAAATTCAAGTCTACAACAGCTTGCTGGAGAAGATAAAACAGGGGAGATATTTTTAGCTCTGTTCGTGCTCCCCAAAATGCTCGTGCAGTTGGCTCCCACAGTGAGGTCTACTGCACCATGGCAAGCCTGCGGGCTGGGTAGTGTCAGCATTGGAAGGCTAAATTGCTGGTGCAGTAAATGTATCTAATGTGACCTTTAAGAAGCATTTAAATATTTTTTCTTCTATTCATGCATATTTTTGTTTCTGAAATAATTGTTTAGGTAATTATATATTATTTATATCATCTTTTGAATCACATATATTCTTGAAAGTAGACCTACGATCAGGAGAACATGCTTTATTTACAGTGTCAGCTCTCAGTTCAAATAATCAAATAGATACTGTGGATTTCTTTCAGGGTCGAGGGCTCAGACAAGCTCGTGATGCTGCAAGATTCTTAAAATTTAGTGTCTTGAGAACTGAGTGTTTTCGACTCTGCTGGTGTCTGTCTGTTTTTGTGCGGCTCCTCATTTTATTTACAGCCTAGCTGAACACCTGACACTCAGTGAATGCTTTTTGATTTTTGAACAAACCGAGTTGAACTGAAGCTGGGACTCCTCTCTTTAGGAGATGATACTATTGTTGAGAAGATGGGAACCATGCATGGGAAAAGCAAACCAACTATTCAAAACGCACATGATGAATGCCAAAGACAAGCGACTTGGCTATATTAGCTACATTTTAGAAATGGAGAAAAGCAGATATAATCTCAAAAAAAAAAAAAGCGGTATACAAAGGTCAAGGGATTATTTGGTCACCTAAAAAAAAACTTACTTATTCAGTGTTCAAGTTAGATGAAAACAGTGTAAGGTAGCATTGTCCAGCAGACAGATAACATGAGGCCATCGCATAACTAAGTTTTCTAGTAACCACACCAAAGAAAGTAAAAAGAAATGCAAATAAGATATTTTATTAAACTAAATATATCTAAAATATTATCATTTCTGTGTATTTTTTGTTGTTGTTGCTTAGTCACTCAGCCATGTCTGACTCGTTATGACCCCATGGACTGTAGCGTACCAGGCTCCTCTGTCCATGGGATTTCCCAGACAAGAATACTGGAGTAGGTTGCCATTTCCTTCTCCAGGGGGATCTTCTCGACCCAGGGATTGAACCTGCATCTCTTGCATTGGCAGACGGGTTCTTTACCACTGAGCCACCAGGGAAGCCCTTTCTATGTATAGCTTACATTAAAATATCACTGATATATTTTATAGTAAATGATGTATTTTTGTAGTAAATGTTTAAAATCTAGTGTGCCATGTACCCTAACAGCACATTTCAGTTTGGACCAGCACATGCTCAGAAGTTACATACTACGACCAGTAGTTGCCTTATCAGAAGGTACAGGTTAGGTTTCCAATAAAATCACGCCCATATTTCTAAACGGTTCGTTTGGGGTTATTCTTCATCAAGTTTGGAGTTAGTGCAAGTGAAGTCTATTTAATTTTGCAGGAAAAAGGAGGCAGTTAGACAGACTTAGCTATTCCCAACAGTCAGGTTGGCCTTTAGCAAAAGACCATTCCCACTGCAGGCCCTCAGAAAACATGCTGTATTTTTTCCAGGTGGCTCCTGAGTCTGTATTTTTCTTGTTAATAAACCTGCAAACCAGAGAAAAACCCAACTGGACTTGAATTCATTATCTTCCACTCACACAGTTGACAGGCTGTTAAATTCTGCACACACCAGCTCTTGTTATGAATTCACACCTTGAGAAAGTCAGAAAGCCCTTCCATTAACCCCAGTGCTGCGTGCACAGGACACGCACTGCTGTCACGCACACGCATTTCATTAGGGGGTTGACAGCAAATGGAAGGCCATTCAAAGTGCTCAAAACGTGTGACGAGGAGACCACGTTTGAATGGAGAGGATTTGGTGGTGCTGAAGGTAAAGGAGCATGTTTTCAGCACACAGGATGGGCCTTGGACGTGCTGTTCCTAGGACGGTTAATGAGAAGCAAGTGGTGCAGTACCAATGCTTGTGCCCACGTGGATTACACCTGGCTGCATCCTTGTGCTTTTCACCTGCATCCCTGAGCTGTTCTTCCGCATCCTGGCCCTGTTCGCCTGAAGGTGAAGAGGTGGTTTTCCTGCTGGGCACTGCCCTGCCCTGTGGGGCCCTCCAGGTTGAAGACAAAGATATAGGAAACTTCATCCTTCCTGAATGCTGTTAAAATAAGTTAGACCTGAACAAGCTCCTTGAGCTAGTGGGGAAACCGATTCTGTTACTTGATTTGCTGATGGAATTGTTCAAGACAGAGTGGTAGAGCCTGGAAGGTGTAAACTGTGTATATCAAGTTTGGTTGGGTGGCCAGGCGGTCCTGAGCTGTAGATGGCCCAGCATCTGGCCAGCAGCATAGAGAGGCCTGGAATTCTGCCTAAGAGGCTGGAATGTGTCTCATCACAGTGCTTGGTTTTAGGACTTTTAGGACTTCATTACCTACTGCAGGGCCTGGGGAGAGGATGATGGTTTCGAGGAAAGCAATCTCAACATGTTGATTGGGCTGTTTTTATAGGCACCAAGGTCACAGAGTTTTGACCAAGGATTTGACTGAAGCAGGAAAATATGATGAATAGTCACATCAGATTTACAGGGTTAGAAGCAAATGCATAGAGGCTAAGGCAGAATCTTGCCAAATCTCATGTTGTAGGTGAAATGGGAGATGCCTCTAGGACCACACAGACAGAGAATAAAGCCCATATGGTTATAACTTTATATTAGCTTGAATAACACCGAGCATCTTCTATGATCATTTGAGTACACAAGTGTGCTTTCTAATAGATTTTTGTCTAATCTACTTTCAAATTGTGTG
Source organism: Redunca redunca (assembly GCA_006410935.1). NCBI lineage: Eukaryota > Metazoa > Chordata > Mammalia > Artiodactyla > Bovidae > Redunca > Redunca redunca. Next base: position 694,891 of record SJYQ01002426.1, read on the forward strand.
AGTTCTAGAAGTGGAAAATCTAAGTCAGATGAAATTTCACCTGGTGAACAACTTTTCAACTATGTCATAAGGTTGTGTACCATAAGAGCGTGTTAAGTTCTTTTCAAGATGTCTAACTTCGGTTTCAGAAAGAGGACTCTTAACTCAGAGATGGTTTCCTCCTGACTGGTATCTCTGGGGTGCCATTTACTGTTCACCACATCCTTCCCACTGCCCTCTTGCTTACCCATAAAAATGTCATGGTGGGAATAGAAAAGTCAAAATCAGTAAATTAAAATGAAATTACGTAAATCTGCCTAAGGATATAAAAGTTATGTAACCACTCCCCAAGCTTGATGTTATTGAGTTTTTTTAGAATTTCTAATGAAGAAAGGAACTTATATATAATCTTATGTAATCTTCTTGCCAGATGAGTAAATGGAGCCCCTCACCACCACCCCCTCCCTGCAAAATAGTCATTTCTCCAAGGTTACTTAGTGTTAGAGGCTGACTGAATAAAAGTGTAGCCAGTTCAGGCCAGGAAGCTGCAGCCCTTTCCAGCTCAACATTAAAAGTTTAAATAGACATGTGAAACATTGAGCCTGGATTAGTGAGGAGGACTTTTTCATCCCAAGTAGCTAAATTGGCCCGCTCTTACTCTGATCTGAGCCAATGTTCTCTAGACATTTGCTCTCAGTCTTGGCAGTAATGAAAATTATCCAGAGAGTTTGTTGAAAATACAGACCCCTAAGCTTCACTCTCAGAGATCATTAATTACTTGATGTACAGTAGGGCGAGAGAGTCTGTCTTTTCAGCAAGTACTCTGGTTAGAAATCACTAAAGTAACGCTTTACAAACTTTGAAATCTGGCCTCATCTGTGAACTTCACTGGAAATTTCAGAATGAAGTCCACCCTTTCAATTTAACTACACCCACTCAATATATCAAGAACATGAGAGAATGCCCAGCACCAAAAAATGCTGATCACACCTCCACAGTGGGCTAAACTAGAATTAATGCGGCCAGATATAATGGGCATTTTTTTACTCATTCTTAGGCAGCCCCTTCTGTTTTACATTTGATTTTATTGGACAGCTGGTTTGGCTCCATTTATAATAATAATAGAGTTAATTAAGCTGATTGCCATTGGCTCTCAGTAACTATCTTTCCTCAGCCCAATTCCATACACAAAATGGCTTTAAAAATAAGAAAATAAATTAATCACATAAGTATGTCCACAAATAGGGTTCAGGGAGTGGTTGACAAGGTGACCCAATAATAGTGTCCTGAACCTGGTTTCTCTCCATGGCCAAGCTAGTTACCACTGTGACTGAAACCCCAGCCAGCCAGGAGCAGATTGTGATGCTGAATTTATGGCATCGTTCCTTGAGACCAGAGAGCCCTTTGCTGACAGGTTGATTACCTGCAACTTTTCCCCAGACAAATAGACTCAATTTTATGGGCAAATGATGTGAATCAATAGGCATGTGTCCATGGGTTTTACCATGAATCCATCACATGGAAGCACCTAGCCTGATGGAGAGGTGTGTGGCTCGTCAAAGACTGAGTCTGGTGGTGGACAGTAAGAGGTATTGAGGAAATGGCTTCCAAGACACAGCATAAATGCTGAACCAACACAAGCAAATGGGCCCTCACCAGCTAGAATGTATGAGCACAGGGTGCAAAGATGGAAGTAAGACTGCCTCTTCACCACTGCTTTCATTGACCCTAATTTCCAAATGGGCATCTCCTTCAGTAGAGATGAGTAAGATTGCCTGGAAGTTCTGAGCACCTTCTCTTTGCTTTGGTCTCCTCAGGACAGTGGACCAAGAGACCAGAAAGCATTATTGGTGCAACTGACTATGAATGATGGTCTCAGATGACTGTTCTGGTGCTTCTAGACCAAGTGATGGATGACAGTCAAGAGTGAGAGAATAAAGGGCAGCAGCAGCAGCTCCTTCCAGGAGGAAGGTTGGGATCACCCCACCAAAAAACCAACCAAACCACTCAAGCTGCTGCTCAACAGTAGGGTAAATGTAGAAGGGTAAGGGGATTCCAATGGGCTCTAACGTCTCTGAATGGTGAACAGGGAGGCAGTGTGGTCTCAAGGTCTGCTCAGTGCAGAGTTGTCTCCTTCCTCTTGACTTTCTCTTGTCAGAAACGTGGCCAAACACCACTTTGAAGGGGAGTCTACAGCTCTGTTCTTTCAGACAAAACCCCCAACAAAGCAGGATCTGTATACAGTAGAGGCCATGATTTCTGGGTATTTGAAGGTTGGGCTCCAAAATCACTGCAGATGGTGACTGCAGCCATGAAATTAAAAGACGCTTACTCCTTGGAAGAAAAGTTATGACCAACCTAGATAGCATATTCAAAAGCAGAGACATTACTTTGCCAACTAAGGTCCATCTAGTCAAGGCTGTGGTTTCTCCTGTGGTCATGTATGGATGTGAGAGTTGGACTGTGAAGAAGGCTGAGCGCCGAAGAATTGATGCTTTTGAACTGTGGTGTTGGAGAAGACTCTTGAGAGTCCCTTGGACTGCAAGGAGATCCAACCAGTCCATTCTGAAGGAGATCAGCCCTGGGTGTTCTTTGGAAGGACTGAAGCTAAAGCTGAAACTCCAGTACTTTGGCCACCTCATGCGAAGAGTTGACTCATTGGAAAAGACTCTGATGCTGGGAAGGATTGGGGGCAGGAGAAGAAGGGGACGACAGAGGATGAGATGGCTGGATGGCATCACTGACTCATTGGACGTGAGTCTGAGTGAACTCCGGAAGTTGGTGATGGACAGGGAGGCCTGGCGTGCTGCAATTCATGGGGTCGCAGAGTCGGACATGACTGAGTGACTGAACTGAAGGTATGGGTACATGGGCCACCTCTTAGGTACCTGCTGGCCCCTTGGACGCTTGCTTACCAATGGAGTGGTGTCAGAAGGTACAACACTACCGCCCTGACCTCATCCATGAGAAGGGTCCCCTCTAGGGCAGAGAACAAAACCCAGTGGGACCCACTTGTGCAAGAATGGGGACTTAATGCCCCACAGGGTAATCTCTGGGCTTTCAGGCAACTCTAGTGCTAAGGACCTGCTTGCCAGTGCAGGAGACAAAACAGAATGCAGGTTCGATTCCTGGGTTGGAAAGGTCCCCTGGAGGAAGGCACAAAAACCCACACCAGCATTCTTACCTGGAGAATCCCATGGAGAGAGGAGCCTGGCTGGCTGCACAGGGTTACACAGAGTCGGACATGACTGAAGCAAATTAGCACACACTCATGCAGCGTAATCTCTGGCCAATGGGAGGTAGGACCCAGTAGATAGCTTCTCCACAGATGCAGCTCTGGAGAAGTCAATAGCCCATGTGGCATCTCTGAAGATGGTTCCCTGAGATGGAGCACGGGGCTTTTCTTAACACCAAGTAGCATGCAACTCAGTGATTCACCCCTTGTGTTTACTTCTTCCTGTCTCAGCCCCTTTTTCTTCAAACCTAGTGCCCTGGAATTGTTTCAGAATTTGCTCTGAAACACATAGCAATGGGGAAAGTCTGAGTTATCAAAGTAAGGAGGTTCTGTAGCTGAATTGTGAGTGTGGAGAAAATGCAGAGATGATAAGTACTGTAACTGACACAAAAGTTCCAGTGTACAGAAGGGATCATTTCAGCTTTTCCATTGTGGTCCCTGAACAGCCTGAGACTTGACAGAGCAGGGGCCAGTGGACTGATCACAAGCCGGATCTGCCTGCAACCTGGTTCTGTAAAGGAAGTCTGATTGGTCAGCAGCCACGCTGTCTATTTCTGCTTTGTTTATGGCTGCTTTGGAACTACAGCAAAGCTGAGCTGTTGCAAGAGATCACATGGCCCCCAAAGCCTAACCACCTACTATCTGACCATTGATTATGTATTCAGTGTCTCCTACCTGCTGCCATGACTGATTAGACATGAGACCAGACGGTAAAAGAAGGTTGTTTGAACAGGGTCAAAGCACAAACATTTCTCTTACACGTGCTGAATGGGCATTTCAACATGGCCTTAGATGGGAGGAATTTGTCAGTAATCATACACTCCTGCTGTCTATTACCTGCTAATGGGTAGGCATCAACATTTGCAAGATCTTATATGTACATACACTCAGGTTATTGCTAAGAGTTTAATAAGTCATGTTGCTACTTTCTAAACTTCTTGAAGTCATCTTTTATTCATCTTTGCATCTTCAGAATCTCTCATTAATTAATTGAAAGCATAACTAATAAATAGAAAGTGTTTAGTCATTTTAAAATAGTCTCAGAAAAGCCAGACAGGTCATTTGCATTCCTTCCAAAGGCGTATTTTGTTTGGACCTCTGTGTTCTGAAGATCCCCGGGCCAGCCATGTTAGAGAACCACGATGAGCAAACACTCAGTTACAGTTTTGTTTTAAAGAATGAACACTGACATTTCCCTCCAGAAGGGTGCTGAATCTCAAGAAGGATGACAAGAGCTGGGTCGGAGGGAAGCACCCGAGGAGCAGGGCCTCCAGATGAAGGACGCAGGGCAGGAATCAGGTAAAGACCCAGGAGGCCTCCAAGGATGCTGAAAATAGAGGCTTTGGCTCTGCAGTGTCAGAATGTGTGACTTCTCTAGGGAGGCGCCTCACAACAGACAGGCCAGAGAGGGACAGATAACACCAGGTGCCACCCGGGAAGAGGAGCTCCTGGAGCACCAACCAGCCCCAGACACACAAGGAGGGCCAGGAATTCCTGCACCCAGCAGAGAAGTGGAGTGTGGGGACGAAGCTCAATGCTATGCTTTGGAATAAAAATGTGTGTGTTCATGTGTGTGTGTGTGTGTGTGTGTGTATGAGTGTGTCTGTGGGGGGTCATGCCTGTGTGTATGTGTGTCTGTGAATGTGCATGCATGTGTGTGGTGTGCACGTGAGTACACGTGTATGTGTAAGAAAAATTCAACGCATCATCCAAAGAGCAGGCTGGCAGGGAATCAACATTTGTTTGGACACAGGTGAAAACTTTAAATGGTTTCCAGTTTCCACAGTCCTGGATTCAGCTCTTTCTGTGACCAAATGGTTCGCAAGGGAAACTAAATAGTTAAGGACACAAGACAGAAAAGTGTACGTGCATTTGGATGTTTGCTGCTGCATGCTCGGTCGCTTCAGTCACATCTGACTCTTTGCGACCCTGTGGACTGTAGCCTGCCAGGCTCCTCTGCCCATGGGATTCTCCAGGCAAGAATACTGGAGTGGGTTTCCATTTCCTCCTCCAGGGGATCTTCCCGATGAAGGGACTGCTGAGCCACCAGGGAAACTCGACTTTTGGTCTGCTCATCTCTAAAGCCTCATGTGGTTCATATCAAGGGTTTCTGTGTCCAACCAGCCCTGATGTGTATTTCGGCTTCTGGGAGGCGGTTCCTACAACACGCAGTCGAAGTGCTGCATTTGAATTTTCTTCCTGCCGCCAACTGTTGCCAGACCAGCCAGTGGAATGCTTTAAGTCTACCACAGTAAATAAATCAAATAATTTCCTCACCGTAGGTGTCAAGGGCTGGGTGACTGTGTGCCTGATTTACTGCAAATCCAGTGGGATTACTTGGATTTGCAAAAAAGCAAAGAATCCCCCTCCCCTGATCCTACACAGAGTAGACTGAGAGCTTCCTGGTGCTAAGTTTAATTCTTCCAGGCACTGTCTCCGTTGTGTTTACTGGGATTCCTGTTTTCTTTCAAAATTGTCTTGCTCAGAACAGAGTAACTCAAAGCAACGCTAAAGGACAGATTCTTAGAAGCACTCGTTAAACAGTAGAAGTGCGGCAACAGAAGGAACTTGGGGGTTTCCTGGTGTGACCTCCTGGTGTCCCAGATGAAATAACCAGTCAGATGAAGCAGTCCTGGCTCAAATCACAAAGCCAGCTGATGGTCAGGTCTTCTGACACCAGCCTCACCCAGGGTTCTTTCGGTCACATTGCACAGATGTTTAGGTGTCGCTCTGACTTGTTGGACAGATATACTAGTTGGATTGCTCCCATGTTTCCTCTTAGGAGAGGACCCTTATCGCCTAAGGAATGACCAGCCAAGTCCTATTTGAGTTTTCTCTTCCGTTTTGGTCCTAGCTCAGCCCTGCAGCAAGAGTCCCTATGGCTGCCTCACACACCTGCCTCCCCTATCCAGACCCCGGAGGCCAGGCGCTTCCCGAAGCCGAGCTGTCTCGATGCTTGTTTATTTTGATCTTGGCTCCTGAAATTTCTCTGATGTCTGCTGGCTCCATCCCCGGCTTTTATCTCTAATCCTCCCTCCACTCTATTCCCATCTATTGCCTTCTCTCTGACTCAAGATTTAATTTACGATTTCCACTTATTCATCCCATCTCTGAAATTTTCTATTTAAACTCCCTAGACAGCGGTGAGAATTCATTCTATTGAGAGACCAGTGGAGGCCAGTGGGAGGCGCAGGGGCCAGGAGTCCAGTGCACGTCAGTTGTCTTGGGGCATCTGCCAGATCTCTGAAACCTCCCTTTGTTACTGGTACCCACATTGGTGGGTCTGGACAGTCATCCTGACACTTACATTCAGTTCCTTAGCCACAGCAGAGGACCGCAGAGCTGGGCTCTGTACTTAGGAGATGACAAACGTTTTCTCCTGGTAACTCCTGAAGGAGAGTCAGCAGTGATAGCTGGACTCTGCTGTCTGTTTAACCTGTGAGTGTATAGATATAGGAGGTGTGGGATGCTGCAATGCTCTTAAAGATGGAAGATGCTCTTAGAGGCGATGCTCTCTTTCTGTCTGTCTGTGTACCCGCTGCACCCAGACTGCTTGCTGAGTCTAGAACACCTATGTTGCTCATCTTCTAGAAATCCCTTATCAGTCAAGGCTGGACCAAAGATGGACTTTCTATAGGTGTATGTATACCTGAGAACGTATGCTATATGATGTATACGTTTATTACAGTGTTTTGACAGTTTTAATCATTTATACTATTCCTCTGAAGAATAGCACAAATATAATTACTTTCATTTCCTGGAGGAAAATTTAATTCACTGAGATCCTATAGGCACCTGGCAGCAGAGATGGGATTGGAACACAGAACTTTGATTTCAAATTCCATACAAGCTACCACTTGTTTTGTGCCATTACTTAAAAATGACCACGCATCTATGCAAGTATATATTTCATGTTCTTTGTATTACTGTTCACTGCTTATAAACAGGCCCCATGGTTGTTGTTGTTCAGTTGCTAAGCCATGTCCCGCTCTTTGAGACCCCATGAACTGCAGCACGCCAGGCTTCCCTGTCCTTCACTATCTCCAGAAGTTTGCTCAAACTCATGTCCATAGAGTTGGTGATGCCATCCAACCATCTCATCATCTGTCTCCCCTTCTCCTCCTGCCTTCAGTCTTTCCCAGGATCAGGGTCTTTCCCAAGGAGTCAGCCCTTCACATCACATGGCCAAAGTATTGGAACTTCAGCTCCATAGAGGCTCCATGAGAACAGTTATTTTTGGACCTCTTAATATACTTGGCTCAAATCTGGTATATATTAGAAATTAGCTTTTGTAGAAGGAAGAAGGGAAAGAAGAAAAAAGGAAGGAATGAAGTTCAACATTACACCAGGTTGGTTTGGGGTGATGCCTTAGATGACACAATCCTCAAGATTACCTAGGCAATGAAAAGCAATTGCACTGGACACATATGTTTGAACAGTACATATGCACATGGTTGAACCTATGTGGTGTTTATACACAAATGCACTGTGCCCTGTCAATTACATTCTTAGTTTATCCCATGAAGATACTTGTTTCAGATACTGTCATCACATCAGCATTGTTTAATAAAAGATACATTTCGGAGCCCTAGGCCCTTGTAGTACATTCACTATTATTCCTGTGTTTTTATGTTACTACTTAATCTATTTTTTTTTTTAATATCTTGCAGCCGTGTGCTGCTCTTGATCTGCATAAGAAATTCTCTCACTGGGATCAGATGAATCCAAGAAAGTAACCAACATATATGCCATGTTTTTTTTTTATTGGTTTGCTTTGTTTTAAGAAACTGCTAAATATATACATTTCTAACTTTTACTAAAAATGCAAGATTTTGTTTTCACAAATCCAGACAGTGGTTGGCATCTTTTCACAGCTGACCTTGGGAGTTTTCTGAACGGCTCCCAGAAGGGGAAAGACTAGAAACAGGCTGGTATGGTGCACGAGCATCGCGATCCAGCTTCTCCAGGACTGAGCACCCGGTCCTTTTCGGAAATGTTGTCACGCCCTTCCCTGCACACTTCCTTGTTTGGCAAACACATTTTCCTGGGAAATTTTAGCACTTTTTATAGACTCTAGATCAAGTGTTACCCCGAATCTGTGGACCAGTAGTGGGTAAGAGCCACCTCCATCTTCAGGCTGGGGTGAAGACTTTCCTGCTAGGGGAAACTCATGTCCATTGAGTCAGTGATGCCATCCAATCATTTTATCCTCTGTCGTCCCCTTCTCCTCCTGCCCTCAATCTTTCCCAGCATCAGTGTCTTTTCCAATGAGTCAGTGCTTTCCATCAGGTGGCCAAAGTATTGGAGCTTTAGCTTCAGCACCAGTCCTTCTAATGAATATCCAAACCTTTAGGACTGACCGGTTTGATCTGCTTGCTGTCCAGGGACCCTCAAGAGTCTTCTCCAGCACCACGGTTCAAAAGCATCAATTCTGTGGTGCTTAACTTTCTTTATGGTCCAACTCTCTCATTCTTACATAACTACTGGAAAAACCATAGCTTTGACTTTGACTATAGGGACCTTTGTTGGCAAAGTGATATCTCAGCTTTTTAATTCACTGTCTACATTTGTCATAGCTTTCTTTCCAAGGAGTAACCATCTTTGTATTTCATGACTGCAGTCACCATCCACAGAGGCTTTTGGAGCCCAAGAAAATAAAATCTGTCACCGCTTCCACATTTTCTCCTTCTATTTGCCATGAAGTGATGGGACCCGATGCCATGATCTTAGTTTTTTTCAGTGTTGAGTTTCAAGCCAGTTTTTTCACTCTCCTCTTTCACCCTCATCAAGAGGAGCTTTAGCAAGTGCAGTTTTCCACCCTAGTTCCACCAACCGCAAAAATCCCACTGGGCTATTGCACCTCAGTCAGAGAGCAAAGGAAGAGGTTTTGCCCACGTATGTTGCATGTGACCATCAATCTGAATTATGCAGACAAGGGCAGTCAGGTTCAGCAGTCAAGAGCAGAAAAGAAAACCATTTGCTGAAAACCAGAGTGAGAACTGAGCCTGAGCCGCCGGCCTTGGGCCACCCTGGGCACATTTCCCTTTAAGACCTGAGTTGGGGGACCTTTGTTGACTGTGATTTGAAACTCTCTCCCCTGGGGGCTGGATGTCGACCTCACTGTTCTCTGCACACAAGCACCAGGTCCCGGCTTAATTAGTGGCACGTCTTTGGGGTGAGCCAGATTTTATACCCTGGCATGGGGGAGGTGTCATGTTGCAGCCACTGTTGTCCGAGATGCTGATGGTGAATCCAGATTACATGAGCTCAGAGCTCCGTGGGGTGGGGAGCCTGGGAGGTAGGAGGGGTGGAGCTGTGGCCTCAAGCTGGTTCATAAATTAAAAAAGAAGAAGGGAAATGCTCTCGTGGGTAGGAGTTACTAAGATTCACTCTATCATTATTTTTTTACATGAAACTAAACCATTTATGATTTTTTTTTAGGCTAGAATCTGCAGGACAATTTTTTTTCTTTCCTCTTCATTTGCATATTTCCTAGGAGACAGGGCCTCACCTAATCAGGGATTAGGATTTGGGAAATCAGTAAATGTTATGGTGTTGGAATATCATTTTCTCCCTGAAAATTGAAGCATGGGTAGCTACTTCTTGTTGTAAGGACTGTATTTTCCACACTCCACTGTACATCAAAGTGTATGTAAATACTACGTGAGGAAAATGTATATTGGATTCAAAAATGCAGAGGTACTTTCTCTAAAGGATTGTTAAAATACAGGGCTTGTAATATATTTTCTCTCAGTATTTCTGTATCAGAGTTCCTCAGGGAACAAGAGACTAATTGGTCCTAAAATGCAAAAAAAAAAAAAATTTATATATATATATATATGCGAAAAAAAATTTATATATATATATATATGCGTGTGTGTGTGTGTGTGTGTGTGTATGTGTCTGTGTGTAGTAGGGCATATGCATTCAGAATAAAACAAACCATATTTATTTTTTTCTATGGCTATTTCCAATTTTATTGCTTTTCAAACAAAATTTCAGTTCAGTTCAGTTCAGTCGCTCAGTCATGTCCGACTCTTTGCCTCGCAGCATGCCAGGCCTTCCTGTCCATCACCGATTCCCGGAGTTTATTCAAACTCATGTCCATCAAGTCGGTGATGCCATCCAGCCATCTCATACTCTGTCGTCCCCTTCTCCTCCTGCCCCCAATCCCTGCCAGCATCAGAGTCTTTTCCAATGAGTCAACTCTTCCCATGAGGTGGTCAAAGAATTTAAATATATATTAATATATTTAATCCATATAATAAAGTGTATTTAAATATCTTAAATATGCATGCTTGTGTTTTCAGTCGCTACAGTCATGTCTAACTCTTTGTGACCCCAAGGACTGTGCCTTCTCTGTCCATGGGATTCTCCAGGCACGAATACTGGAATATGTAGCCATTTCCTACCCTAGGGGATTTTCCTGACTGAGGGATCGAATCAGAGTCTACTGGGTTTCCTGCAATGCAGATAGATTCTTTACCACTGAGCCACCAGAGAAGCCCAGGTGTATGTGTGTACAGGTATGTATTTTTTTGTAGAAAAGAGGTCTGTAAGAAAATAAAGAAGCAGCACGCTGGAGGATGAAGAGAGCCCTGTGATGACAAGTCCTGGGCTTGTGGGATGATTAAGCAGTTGAATGACATGAAACAAATCTTGTTCCTCTTCTTTAAAAAGATGGATCTGGACCAAATCCTTCTACAGATCCTTTCCAGCCCTGTGCCAGGAGATCTCTCTCACCTCTCTCACAAAATATTATAGTTTCAGCTTTAGCAGCAGTCTTTCCAATCCATATTCAGGGTTGATTTCCTTTAAGACTGACTGGCTTGATCTCACTTGCAGGTCTCGCCTTTCTATCTCAGATCAGCTGTTTACAGGTACTAGAAAGTAAGGAAATCAGAATTACTGGGCACAGGAGATCCAACCAGTCCATTCTGAAGGAGATCAATGCTGGGATTTCTTTGGAAGGAATGATGCTAAAGCTGAAACTCCAGTACTTTGGCCACCTCATGCGAAGAGTTGACTCATTGGAAAAGACTCTGATGCTGGGAGAGATTGGGGGCAGGAGGAGAAGGGGACGACAGAGGATGAGATGGCTGGATGGCATCATGGACTTGATGGACGTGAGTCTGAGTGAACTCCGGGAGATGGTGATGGACAGGGAGGCCTGGCGTGCTGTGATTCATAGGGTCGCAAAGAGTTGGACATGACTGAGCAACTGAACTGAACTGGGCACAGAAAAAACTAAGGAACAGGTCTTGATGCACCTAGTGCTCTGTAGAGCATCATTGAGTTTACCACCATGCCTAACAGTCCAGGCAGACTGCTTCTTCCTTCGGTACTTAGAGATCCAGGTTCACTGTCACCAGGGATCAGGAATGAACAAGATCTAGACCATAACATCTAGACCGCTGTGCCTTACCTGGGCTTGCCTTAACTTGGATGCTCTTTGGAGAGAAGAAGAACAAATATGGAGGAACACACACATACAGTCTCGGTCTCACAAAGGTCTTCAGGGATTTTCAGGGGTTCAAGACCAGGTCGTCCCCTCCGCTGTCAGCCAGCAACACTGCACCCTCACAGGCAAGCACCCAGCCAGACAACAGGCATTTTATTTTATTCTGCTCATGGGATCTGTTCCTGAAGGCTGACCATGTAGGGGCCACAGGCTCTGCCTTCAGGCGCATCAGGAGAAATGGAACTGGATGAAATGTCCTTGCCCAGGCTTGGAGTGCTCTCAAGGGGCCCCCATGCTGGCCTTTGGGGCCAACAAGAGTGTGGGTGAAGCTTCCATCTCCTTTCGAGGGTAGCTTCTCCACTCGGGTCTTGGTCTCTGAATGGAGGATATCACCTGCCATTCCCACTGCAACAGTAACCAGTGCCATTACAAGGAGGGTTCTGGGAGGACCCCCATTTGCTAAGCAAGCCCTTTCTCTGGGAAGCGAGGGGAATGAAGCAGCTGAAAAGACATCACAAAGCAGGCGGGATCCACTTTTCAATGATGACACAATCTTTGTAGGAATCCAGATCTTAACTGGGATGTTGGACTACATATTGGAAACAGAAAAGAGGGTAGAACACCGTGGAAAACTGAAACGCTGAGCTGGAAACTGTGGGCATCAAAGAGGTCTTTGAACATACGGCACATGGCACTGCCTACGTGTCTATGAGGATGACTGCAGCCCAGGAAAAACCCCTGAGTGTTTCGTAAAGCCTCCAGCTTGATGCCTTAGAAAAATGTGTATACTTTCACTTGACATTTTTGTTGTGCAGTTGCTAAGTCATGTCCGACTCTGCACCCCCATGGACTGCAGCACGCCAGGCTTCTCTGTCCTTCACCATCTCCTGGAACTTGCTCAAACTCGTGTGCATTGAGTCAGTGATGCCATCCAACCATCTCATCCTCTGTCATCCCCTTCTCCTGCCTTCCATCTTTCCCAGCATCAGGTTCTTTTCTGAGTCAGCTCTTCATGTCAGATGGCCAAAGTAGAGTTTCAGCTTCAGCATCAATCCTTCCAATAAATATTCAGGGTTGATTTCTTTTAAGATGGACCGGCTTGATCTCCTTGCTGTCCAAGGGACTCTCAAGGGACATTTTTAGACATTTCTAAAGATACTTATAGGTAAGAAAAGCATTTTTTTCTGATGGGATGGTAATCTGACTTCTTCTATTTCTGGGATACATTTTGTAGGATTTGGAGGCCCCTGATTTTATCCATCCCTTCTTGCCTTCACCCTCTTTTATAGCTGACTATCTTTCTTTGCTCAGTTGACAAAGACTCTAGCCCATGATCATGAGAAGCAACTCTTGCAAGAGAAAGCAGCCTGTTTAAGACACCAACTTCCAGGAAAGGTTTCAAGGCAAGTGATCAAGTGGCTTGAGAAACTACCTCTTGGAGGAAGAGGGTTTTAACAAAGTCTTTTTGGTGCCTCTGCATTTGGCCTCCTTAATAAGTAGGAGGTCAAGACAAATCCCTCAAGTGCTACTGACTCAAGTCACCAAAGCAGCTGTGTTAGCAAGACAACATCCATGCAACTGAGCTGAGGTGTGTGAAAGTTGCTCAGCTGTGTCTGACTCTTTGCGACCTCATGGACTATAGTGTCCATGGGATTCTCCAGGCCAGAACACTGGAGTGGGTAACCATTGCCATCTCCAGGGGATCTTCCCAACCCAAGGATCGAACCCAGGTCTCCTGCATTGCAGGCAGATTCTTTACCAGCTAAACCACCAGGGAAGCCCACTGAGCTGTGTATCCTAAAATAAAACAACTTGTAAACATCAGGAAAATGCACACTGGACAAGGGTGCGCAGAGTCTATGCGGCTAAGACTTGTAGAAATGCAAACAGCCTTAGGACCCTGCCAGGTAGGTACCTCAGAGGTGCTTAATCTCCTCTATGTGACTGGAATTGAAAGACACAAGGAGACCCTGGTGTGACTAAACGCTTCCCTGCCATGGTCAAACACATCTAGCTGTGTTAAGAACAGGGCCTTCCCAGAAGCCCCTGAGTATGAGTCCACTGGCCAAGGAAGCAGTTCTGCAGCCCAGCCCACAGCACAGACTATCAAACTGATATTTTAATCTGTGAGCGTGACACCTGACCCTGCAGGGAGCACAGGGTGGGCTGCACACAGGAGTTTTCTGCAGCAGCCTTACCGCAACCTTTCCCTGTGCCAGGAAATGATTTTTAAGTCGCTTTATTCCAGCACACTGCAGGCTCCATTCAGCTGGCCAGACAAAGTCTGTGGCAGCTCTTGGGAAACAGAAGCCTTGCAACTTGCAGTCCGAGACCTGGGCATTTCCTGTGAGGTTGAGGAGGGAGGGGCAGGGGGCAGAGAAGACCATTTTTTCTGCTTCCTTGGAGATGAAAAGCATCCACTTAGGGACCCTCCTGGGGTCCATGCAGGAAATGCAATGACAAGACCGTGGCTCGGAAACCACAGCCTGCAAACCAGAATGTGGCATCTGATAGTGTTCAGAGCTGCAGGATGAGGCATCTCTGAAATAATTCTCATTTCCTGCCTGGCAATGTGTGTGTGTGTGTGTGTGTACACCCCACAGGTTTTTAACTATTGAAAACTCATTTCCTGCATCAGCAAAAAGGAGACTGCTTCCTGAGGTCTGTCTGTTCCTAGGCTAACACCCTGAAAACTGCAGTGTAATGGTTTGGTGAGATAGACCGTTCGCCTATAGATCCATTGGTCGGTCAATTGATTGATTGATTTTAGAAGCCTTCAGCATTCCAGGGGCACCACTGGTTTACAATAATGAAGTTAGTGATTAGCACCAATGTGTTAAGAAAGGGGATTCTAACTGAATTCTTCCCCGTGACTGGGTGTGTGTCCTTTCTCTCTCAGCCTCTGTGTTCTATCTGTAAGTAACAGTAGTGTTTTCTGGGATAATTGAGAAGGAAGATGATGAAAGAGAGGGGTTAGTCAAACAGAAACTCGGAAGGTCTTTGTTAATGCACGTTGTTATTTTTGTTCAGTGGCTAAGTCATGTCTGACCCTCTATGACCCCATGGACTACAGCATGACAGGCTTCCCTGTTCTTCACTATCTCCTGAAGTTTGCTCAGACTCATATCTGTTGAATCGGTGATGCTACACAACAACCATCTCATCCTCTGTTAATGCACATTAGATATTCAAATTAAGATAACAAGAAAGATGGCAGTAGGGCATTGAAGGTTGATTAAAAGTAAAAAAAGAAGCATTTTTCATGCTGAAAGAAAATGGAAATAAAGATAAAATCAGTGAAAAAAATTGCCTGTCTTCTGTCTGGTGCTTCCTAGGGTGCACAGTGGTAAAGAATCCACCTGCCAATGTTGGAGGTGTAAAAAACGCTTGTTCAATCCCTGGGTTGGGAAGATCCCCTGGAGAAGGAAATGGCAACCCACTCCAGTATTCTTGCCTGGGAAATCCCACGGGCAAAGAAGCCACATGTAGTCCATCCATGGAGTCACAGAGAGTCGGGCATGACTGAGGAAGCATGCATAGCACACTCTTGTGAGTAAATAGTGTGTAAATGTGAACAGAGCCAAAAGCATGGGCTGCACCACTGGTACCTTGAATTAATCCTCAGACTTGGGGTGGATGGTGTTTCCCTGACAGGACCAAGGGGGTGTTTCCCATCTCAAGTTCTTCCAGAAGCTAGAGGTGCCCCACCAGGTGCTGGGGTCTGCTTGCTCCCCCACAGAAACTGGCGGGCCTCTGGGACCAGAGTAGGGAATTCAGCACTGGGGCAGCCATGCTTCTGACAGCTGAGGTTGCGTCACGGAAGATGAGGCTGTAGCTGCTGGAGCTGTTCTAAGCACACTGGCCCTAGGAACCAGCCACCATGTTGGGAGGAAGCTCAGATGGCCCAGAGACCACGTGGAGCTGTTCCTGAGCTGTGGAGTCAGCCAGTCAGTGCCAACCCTGGTGAGTGAGGGAGAGGTCTGCAGGTGCCACAGCTTTCAACTCTCTCCAGCTGATGCCAGTGGAGCAGGGAGGATGTGTTCCTGGAGAGCCACCCTTCATCAGGTATCCAAGGGCCAAATGAAACTGATGGGGAAATCTGTCACATCACCATGGTAACCGGATCAATGGATGGGTACCAGAACCTAGAGAGACAAGAGGTTTATCCTCGTGAGGTGAAGCAGCTGTATCTATAAATGCCTGACTACTGTGTCGAAACTAAGTTAAACAGGGGCTGGGGGATACTTGGAATCTCTGTAAGTGACTTGAGTATGGGGTAGTTCTAGTAAGATTTCCTCATCTGGCAAAAGAAGGGCTCAGAATAAGTGCCAACCCCTCACACAGATAAAAATAAAAGTGTCTGGTCTGCACAGCAACGTGGAGAAGGAAAATAAGAGCATCGCCCAAAGCCAAGACACATGAGTTCTGCTGAGATGTTCATGAGAGTCTCTTCTGGGGTTTCTGCTCCAAAGCCACAGAATAACCAGAACCACAGCCTCAACCTTGATGGCATCATTTTAAAATAGGTTCCAAATCCTATGGGGCCTGCCAATTGTGTGTCAGGATTTCATAGTTTCACTGGGAAGAGAGAGCCCCCTGGGTGACTCTCACATCTAGGAACTCCTAAGGAAATGAAGGGACTTCCCTGGCAGCTCAGGTGTCAACGAAACTGCCTGCAATGCCGGAGTCCTGGGTTCAATCCCTGGGTCAGGAAGATCCCCAGAAGAGGGTGGCCAAAGACAAGATGGCTAGATGGCATCACGTCCAATTCAATGGACGTGAACTGGAACAGACTCCAGGAGATAGTGGGGGACAGAGAAGCCTGTGTATCACAGTCCGCGGGGTTCGTGGAGAGTTGGACATGACTGAGCTACTGAGCCACAAGGAACTGAATACCATCCAGGTCCTGTCCAGTACAAAGGTTGTTCTGAGCACACTGAGGCCAAAAATCTCACAGAAGTTTCCATGTCTGTCTCCCAAGCCTGTGATGCTGAGGAGACCACAGCTCTGTGGGACATGTGTGAGTCAGCCTCCGCCCCCAAGATAGGGGTCTCCCAGGGCTGCCCAACAATTCCCTGCTGCACAGAATAAGCTGCCATTATTACTAGGAGTAATTGTGTGGCCACGTCTTTCAATTGAAAAAAATATTCTTTTTAAGCACATCAGAAGTGGGTTGCAAGTTTATTCTTGACACTGTGAGACCAACCAGTCAGTCCTGAACTCTGGGTATTGAGTGTCCATGCTCACCAGGCACAGAGGTAAGTGTGAGACATAACAAGGAGGAATAATTGTCCCCCTTAAAGTGGTCCCCCTTAGGCCTTCCCTGATAGCTCTGTTGGTAAAGAATCTGCCTGTAATGCAGGAGACCCCGGTTTGATTCCCGGGTTGGGAAGATCCTCTGGAGAAGGGATAGGCTACCCACCCCAGTATTCTTGGGCTTCTCTGGTGGCTCAGCTGGTAAGGAATCCGCCTGCAATGCGGGAGACCTGGGTTTGATCCCTGAGTTGGGAAGATCCCCTGGAGAAGGGAAAGGCTACCCACTCCAGTATTCTGGCCTGGAGAATTCCACGGACTAAGTTTTGTTCATGGGTTAACAAAAAGTCGGACATGACTGAGCACCTTTAACTTCACTTCACTTCAAAGTGGTAACAGAACAGAGAGAGAAAGATTAACGGATGACCACGTAGAACTGGGAAGAAGTGACAAAGGCCCTCTTAGTGTCAAGCTCACTTTCAATCAATTTAAAGCAAATAAAAATTGTCTCCGCACCTGTTATTTTTACCCAGTACTGAATGAGAGTAAGACTCTGTATATCTGAGTTTTCCTCTGCATGAAATTATTCATCCAGAAAATTGATTTAATTTACATGTGTGTGTATGTGTTTTCTTCAGACTGGATCAGCTCTGTGGATCTGAATACAAGTCACAAACGAGTAGCCCTTATTCCTGTGTGGTGAATTGTGTCCTCCAAAAGGTGGTATGCGGAAGTCCAAACCTCCAGTATCTCAGATAGTGACCTTATTTGAAAATTGGGTTGGTGCAGAAAGGGCATATCCTATTGGAGCAGAGTGGACAAGGGTATCCTCTCATCCCACGTGACTAGCATCCTTTCAAGAAGATGGCCCAGAGAAGTCAGAGACACAGAGGGAGTGCCACGTGAGAGGCAGCGGACATGAGAGCCGGATGGCTGTAAACCAAAGAGGGCAAGGACTGTCGACAAACCACCCGGAGCTGAAAGAGGCAAGGAGGGACTGTCTCCTGCAGGCTTCAGAGGCCGCGTGGCCCCACCAGGAACTTAAT
This sequence comes from Redunca redunca, assembly GCA_006410935.1. Lineage (NCBI taxonomy): Eukaryota > Metazoa > Chordata > Mammalia > Artiodactyla > Bovidae > Redunca > Redunca redunca. The sequence goes on from SJYQ01002426.1 coordinate 712,865, forward strand.
TTTAGACCTGGTCTCTAGAGCTGTTGGAGAATAAATCCCTGTGGTCTGGAGCCACCCAGCTTGTGGTGCTTTGTTAGGGAGTCACAGGACAGCAGTGCCAGATGAGGGAACACGACACAGCGTGTAGAGGGTGGTTTCTGGAAACAGTGCCCGAGATCAAGCATTTCTAGACCTTCCACGCTCCCCAACAGCAAGACGTTGTGAGTGTGTGTGCTCCATCGCTGAACGATGTCCGACTCTCTGCAGCCCCAGCAACTGCAGCCTGCCAGGCTCCTCTGTCCATGGGCTTCTCCAGGCAAGAATTTTGCCTTTTACATTCTTATTGAGTCACAGAGTTTGAAAAGTTTCACACTCACACAGGTCATACACATTATTTCTAAATATTAGCATTCAGCACCATCCCATTTTGAATGGTGCACACATACACACAAATAGCAAATAAACACTCCAGCTGTTTCCTTCTCCAGGGGATCTTCTCAACCCTGGGGTTGAACCCACATCTTTTGTATCTCCTATGTTGGCAGGCGGGTTCTTTACCACTGAGCCACCTAGGAGGCCCCAACAGTAAGATATTACTCAACCCTAAATCTCCTTTTTTGTCCCTGGCATTCAGGGTAACAGTAGTAGGTAGCTTCCAGGAGTTATTTGAGCATGAAGGGGTTTTGTACGAAGGGAACTTGGCACCAAGCCTGGCACGTAAGAAGCCAGTGTGAGGAATCTCAGTCTCTTCTCATAACGCCGACCTTCTGACCACCACCTCTGATCCTTGTCCCCTGTGTTATAAACATGAGGAGTGAGGATCAGACATAACCCTGCCCTCTGGGTGCCACAACCCATCAGGGTTTAATAGAAGAGCAGAATAATATTTTCCTTTCTCCTTTCAGTACAAAAGGTCATACAAATCCTATGCTTCTTATCACTGTTTAAATTAAGTTCTGCCACTCAACGCCTCTGCCCTTTGATAAGCCATCACATTTTGAAGCTTGTGGTCCAGAAGAAGACAGAGCTGGGGTGTTTATTTGCTGTTTGTGTGTGTATGTGTATACCATTCAAAATGGAATGGTGTTGAATGCTAATATTTAGAAGTAATGTGGATGATATGTATGAGTGTGAAATTTATCAAACTCTGTGATTCAATAAGAATGATACAGTCAATTTTGCAAGTTGCAAATATTCTTTAAAAAGACTATTCCTTGGTGCAAAAAAAAAAGGGAGGGAAAATGTCTAATACATAGGACATTCAATTTACCAGGACTTCTGTTTTCCTAACACTTCCTTCTGCCCTTAATCTGTTTCTGTTTTGGCTTCCTTTGAACATTTGAACTTAAAACTCCATTCGCTCATCAGAATCTCCCAACCACCATGAGCGCACTCCCAAGGCCTCTTCTCTGTGACCTTGTCTAGTTCCATCACCCCCTCACCCAGCCTGGCAGGACTTGGTTCAGTTTGAAACATTCCTGCCTCCTGGCAGCATAGACCTCATACTCCCTGCAACTCGCAACTTTGTCCGCTTTGTGGAGGAAGGAGCTGGGCAATGTTCACGGGCTTCAAGAGCAGTCTCTGATTTACTCACCTCTCCTTGCCTAAGCATGTGTGGCACACTGCAACAGTGTGATAGGGAATTAAACGTGTACCCTGCGCCCACGTGGGCCCATCTAACTTGCCACAGCAGCTCAGAGAACGAGGGAATGCCACTCATGGTCTCCAGGGTCATAAGACACATTCAGATGCTAAGACCTCAGGCAACTGCAAAAGACCCCAGGAGAAGCCAGAGGGAGGCAGACAGGGACCCCAGTTGTGCAGGGCCAGGAGACCGCCTGCCCCAAAGAACCCTGACCCTCTTTCTAAAAGTGTGAATCATTTTAAACATCTCTCGTGTCTCCAACGTTTTCCTCCATCAAACAGGCATGAGACATATGTAAGGGACTCATATTGGCATCTAAGGGGGTCCCAGTGTAGGACGGGCCTCCCTCAAGGGCGAAGGGGGCTCAGTAACCAGACGGAAGCAGAGGTTCAGAAACAATGCCTGGGGCTGCCCTCCCAGACCCTCACCCTCACCCTCCCCGGCCTCTGCACTTTTTAATGACATTTCCTCTCCTAGTCTCTCTAAGGCTGGCTTTGATGGTGGTTTCAATCAGATTATACCAGCATTTACAGCTTGAAGGGAATAACCAAGGGGAGGCTGGCAGAATCCAGACAAAGCAATTGCTGGCAAAGAAATCCCCAGGGAGATAAACAGAGCTTTCCAAGGGTTCTAATGCTGCTGGGCCTACCCCCGAGTTCTGATTAGCCTTCTCTGAAAGCCCTGAGTGGGCTGTTCCGGAAAGCCGATGGGGAGAAAGACACTTGCCTGTACGCTGAGTCTCAGCAGATTGATTTGAGAAGCTCTTGGTAGGCGCACAGCAGTGGGGTTTCCTTGAAATCCAGGCAGCTTTAGCTTGATTATTCCCTGGTATGATGCAGTATGAGGTCTCCAGTGACCTCACTCCCGAGCCCACCCTTCCTGTAGTCTTCTGGTCTCTCCGAGAGTTCAGTTTTCTCCTGCTCCAGGCTCTGACTGGCTCTGTGGTCTGTTCTACTCCTGCACAGCCATGACAGGAGATGATGTTCAGGCTTCCTTCCATGGGCAGCGCAGGACCAACCCACCACCCACAAGGTCTCCCCAGTGGCTCAGTGCTAAAGAATCCATCCTACAATTCAGGACACACAGGTTCAATCCCTGGGGTGGGAAGATCCTCTGAAGTAGGAGATGGCAACCCACTCCAGTATTCGTGCCTGGGAAATCCCATGGACAGAGGAGCCTAGAGGGCTACAGTCCATGGGCTCAAAAGAGTCACACACAACTTAGCAACTAAACATCAAACGGCCCATCGCACCCTAAGTTTTCACTTATTTCATCATCACAGAAGCTTTGGCGGGAAGCCTCCACTGTCTAACTTTACAAGTAAAGAAAGCGAGGTCCTGTAATTTGATTACAGGGAGTGAAATTCTCAGGTTCGAGCTGAGGTTCAAATTCAAGCCTGTATGGAAAGTCCAAGCTCTTTTAGAAAGATGTCTAGGCGATGGGAACAAGGGGCCAGGGGAGGAGGAAGGATCCAGCTGGAGCAGACAGGTGCAGTGGGGGAAGCCTGGAGAGCCAAGCAGCAGCAGCATATTCGGCCCCAGCTCACCTGGGGGCAGGTGACAGGACAGGAAGGAGGCAACGAGAGGAAGAGTGAGCTTACGGCAGCCTCCAGGGCTCCAGACTCTCCTCTCCCTTCACCTCTCTGCCACACACACAGCCTCTAGAAACGTGTAGAAGTCAATCCGCTAACACACAGGGTTGCTGTTATTGTTGTTAGGTCTCTAAGCCGTGTCCGACCCTTTGGGATCCCATGGACTTGTAGCCCACCAGGCTCCTCTGTCCATGGGATGTTCCAGGCAAGAATACTGGAGGGGGTTTCCATTTCCTTCTGCAGGGGATCCTCATGAACCGGGATCAAACCCTCGTCTCCTGCATTAGCAGGCAGGTTCTTGACCACAGTGCCACCAGGGAAAGCCACCAGGCTTTTTTACCACCAGTGTTAAAACACACTGTGGCCAAGCGAGAATTAGAACTCTAAGGCTCCAATAAGTCACAACAGCGTCATCACTGGACTTCTCAGCACCTGCTGCCTCACTGCAGCTCACTCCTTCCTCTATAGACAGGCTCATTTTTCACCGGGTGATAAGATAGGTCTGGACTGCCTTCTAGGGAAAACGCGCAGATATTATTTGCAAAGGCTAGAAAAGCAGGTGTTCTCGGGCTTATCTGAATATTTTGAGTAAATCCCTGTTTTGAAATGTAAATGCTTCTGCAGCCTGTCTGGTTTGAGATAAAGCAGTGAACAATGAGTTAATCCTTATTTTATGCAGTTCATTATCAGAAGTCTGTGGCCCGGCAGCCACATTTCCAAGCATAATGGTGGTCACACCCAGGTAGATAACTGCCTGCCTGCCTGCCATAAATCTCATTTATTACATAGATTATGTTGGACATAAGCGGGCCAGGGTATAAGTGCTTTATATGTGCTTACATATGCAATACAAACAATGATTGCTTTAAATATTCAATATTGACACCTCAATACTTTATAAAATAGTTTTGTTATTTTTCAGGCAAAAAACGGATCTTTTTTTCTTCCCAGGGTGGAAATGGATGTATTCACCTCTCTGAGAAACATGATTTAATCTTTCAGAATATCAGTGGGAAAGAGTGTGGAATCTTTTTGATTTTTTTTTTTAAGTAATTGCAAAGGAAAAAAAAATGAAATGTATTAATCTGCCCAGGCCCATTAGATTAAATCCTATCAACATTCTCCTTTCCTCTTTCATGTCGTTCTCAAAACAAACAAGCAAGCAAGCAGACAATGGTACCCCCAAAGCACTCCCTTTACCTCCCAAGGAAAACAGATGCCAGGCCCTGATATAATGGGCTACTTGATTCCAAGAACATTCCTACTGCTGCCTAGCACAGAGTTCAGAGCTGAAGCAGTTATTAAAAATTACTTAATTCTGAATTTTTGCATTTTACCATCATTGCCAGATAAGACCTGTTTAATACCTTTTATAGTTGATTTTTTCCCCCTAATTTTCTCTTGATGGCTTGTTTTAGAGCCTCCCTTTTTTTTTCTTCTTTTTTCATTCCTTTCCTTTGTCTTCTCTCTCCTACCAGTTTTTTGTTTGTCTTAATTTTAAGACACTTCAGCGCCTGTCTGCCCTGCAGTGGCTTTCTACATCAGTGGCACCCCAGGCACTACGGTTTGCCTTTCCGGGTGCAGAACCGTCAGTCTGCAGTATTTATTATCCTTCTAGATTCCAGCAGCGCCTCCTGGCACTGGCTGGACCTCCAGCATTCCTTACTTCTGTGTGCTAACTGTCAACCAGGGAAAGTCCTCCTTTTACATAATCTGTGACTAGAATACTTAAAGAGAGAACCTTGGAAAAAATGTACCTTGTCTGTGAACTTGTAAGGGTGGCGTTGAAGGGCATTTCTTTGGGGGAAAGCTGACACAGAAAAGCACCCTTTTCTCCTGTGTCCCCCAGGGCCACCTACGGTGGTGACTTGCTGCCTTGTTTGTTGAAGACCTGGCTGGGCAGAAGGAGATAAGGCTGATCTGTGTATCTAGAATATTGATTGGGATGTAGGTGTTTGCATAGCTTCTTACTGAGGGGCTGTGTAGGTTTCTCAGACACAGCTTAAAGGGCGTAGCAATTTGTTTTTTATTTAAATATTTGATTTGATTTTAATAGGAATGATGTAACCGTGGTAGTCTGCTTCAGTTTCTATTGACTGCTTACTGATGGCAATAAGTAATTGGAGAAAATTTACAAGTCCATATTTTATTTATAACCAAAGCAGTACAATTAAATTTAAAACAGGGCCCTGGGGCTACATCTCTCAGACACATGCCCATCACGAGTGGATGTCAACATGAATACCAAGTCTTGGCACCTTCTGGTTTACAGCTCTTAAAATAAATCCATCCGCATATATCTGATGACAGGCAAGGTCACAGCACTAGGAAAAACAGATGAAGACATCAAAGATGCATTTTTCCAAGACAGACTGTGTCCACATACCACATCAGCTCAATCTCTGGCACTGGACAGAGTCCTTATTTCTGGAGAACATGGGCAGATTTTTAGATTGTATTGACCACTCTGAGTTACTAGGTCATTTTGCTCAAATGGTTACACTGTTCTGCTCACAAGAACTCTGGGGCAACAACTACCTACTCTGCGGGGGGTCCCTGGAAGGAGAGGGTGCAGGACAGACTCCACCTCGTCAGGTGTCACTGCAGTGAAGGTCGTGCTTGCTTTCAAGGGCAAGTCCACAGACACTGCTACCTAGTGACCGCCTCCTACCAGGCATGGTGATCCTGCTTCCTAAGGAGAGGAGCTTATGGGGAAGCTGCCAGATCTGAGCTGCCATTCCCAGGGCAATGGCTTCCCACTTGTATTCGTAATGTTGGATTCAACAAGCCCTGCCCCAAATCGCTTTAGCCTCTGACCTTACCAAAACTAGACCTCTCAATTTACATACTTCACAAGAAACTTGGCAGTTGTGTGAATCTGAGTAAGATTTGATAGACCCCGTCACACCAAAAAGTAAAGAATAAAGAGAACAGCCAATGAGCTTTCAAGTATATTAATTTTACTTTTTGAAACCCCACTTTGGAACTTTTATTACAGCAAAACACTAGGCTTGCTAATTTGAATTGTATTGGTTTTATTGCTTTCTTATATTCTTAACATGTAAATGTTCTGCAATTAGAGAAGACTCTCCCTAGTTCAATGACCCCCCAGTGTTGGGTTTACCAGCATTCCAGTACCAGGGTTCTGGTTCATCTGTGAAGATTTCCCTGGTCTAATTACAAAAATAATGGAGCACAGTTTTACATCCTGGAGCTTTGGCTTGCAAAGCTGGTCATGTACATTTCTTTAACTTTTGACTTGTTTTGAAACCTGGATCTGTAGCATCGAAAATTGTCAGAAGCAGGACTTCAATGCTTATTCACTGAAGGAATGAAAACCTGAATTTTCCCTTATTTCTCTAGCACAGACCATCATGGACTCATAAGCCATGGCAAAACATTAAAAATAGGTGATTTTCATCATTTTCCAATTAATCTTATTTAATACCTTTCTTCCCTCCCACCCCCTACAAGCTAATGCAAATGCCAGTTTCTCTCTCCCCAAGGAATAATAGATTTCAAGAGCTTGATTTTATTGGGAGTTCATTTTCAGTTCAAACCACGTGTGTGCAGAAGTCAAGCTTTTCTGCTTTTTTTCCTTCCTTTTTCTAAGTTAGATGGCTGAGCCTTATCTACAGAGGAATGTGCCTCGCTCATGGATACTGCTGCAGCCCCCAAGACCCACCAATGTTTCCATGTGGCGTTCCCAGGTGGATAAGATAACCTGACCAGTCTGTGGAATTCTATAACTAGAGACAAAATGAGCAGAAGGAAAAGTACATCGGGGAGTTTTAATATAATTAAGGGAACTGTTAATTTATTCTGTGGATGATATTCTCTGGTTTAACCCTCACTTGGGAGGGAGCCTAGGGTGACGGCTATGAGCCACACGCCTGACTCTGAACCTCAGTTCCAGTCGGCACATCGGGTGGCCTTGCCCAGCCTTGTTGTACCCATCTGTAAAGTGGAGATAAAACCAGAGCTCCATCATAAAGTCATGAAGACTAAAGGTGACCGTTTGTCCAGTGAGTGCATGTTAGCTGTGACTGAGACCAGGCTGCCCATCAACCAAGACTGCCCCTACTCACCTGTTTGCGAACTTGAGAAGCTCATCACAGGCATCATTCCCGGACCTTCCCAGGGAGAGTCGGATCCAGAAGGTCCTGTGTGGGCCTTCGAGCTGCATCTGGACCACATTGCCCCAGTGACTGATGGACCATCCATGGCCTGAACTTGGAGTGACACAAAGCTACCACGTCACCTTCTAGGCAACTATGAGACCTGAGTGCAGAATCCTTCACTCCTACTCTCTGATTATTCACTGAGTGAAGGCTATAGGCCCACGGGAAGAAATTCTGCTTTCAGGGACCCAGGATGGTGTTGGCAGGGCTTCTGGATGCCCCATGATTAGTACCATTCATCCTGCATCTTTAAGTTTCCCCCAGACCTGAGCAGTCACCTCGTGACCTCAGGAAGAGTCTCCTTAGATACATATGTGACACATTGCGATGGGAAGAAATTCAGGCTTGGAAGTCAGACTAACGTAGGTCTGGACCCACATCTGTCATTCGCTCCCTCCTCATGCTTGTAGGAAGGGAAGGAGGAGAGTAGGGGAGAGGCAGAGACAGAGGAGAGAGACTGCACTCGGCCTCTGGCCTCTGTGAAAAATAAGGCAACAGTTTGTGTCTCCAAGGCTCTCTTACGAGGTTTAAAGGAGATGTGTGAAGTGCGCGGCAGACACGCCCTAAGTGCCGGCTTCCTTCCCGGGCTTTTTCTTTAACTAAAGCCCAGTCGATTAACACTTGATGATATGCACAGATCTTTATTGCCATTTAATTGGTGTCCATGTCACCATCCTGTCTTGCGTTAGATCGTAAGTGTCCTGAGATCCAAGCCTGTACACAGCCCCTTCCTGTCTCCGCCACCCATCCTTGCATTTCCCCGCAGCCCCAGCCCTCATCCTCTGTCCCTGTGAATTCTCAGCTGTCTGAAGTGATAAGAGAGGAAGCAATAAACAGACCACAGATTCAGTTCCTGACCCAAGAGGCAGGATTATTGGGCAAGTCAGAGCTGCGTAGTTCAGGTTCACTGGGAAATACAATGTGATGCCCCACTGGTTGCCAAAATGTGCAGACAGGGGACCTCCCAGAAGTGTCCGGGGTTGCCAGGAGCTGGAGGCATAGCTCTGCACTTTCTGTACGCAGTGCCCAGGCCCCATTTTAACTATGCAAGTGTGTTTGTCAAGATCCCAGTGAATGCCTGCTGCAGAGGACCCCACATGCTAGGTGGGAAGTCTACCCCCAGTTCCCACATGAGATTCACTCTAGGAGTGCATGACTTGGAAGAGTAAGATTATTGCACATACACACTGAAGGCACGCAAATATCTGTTGAAGTAAGAATGCGGAGCCTAATCGTTTGTTTGTGTATCTCTTAAGGGTATGCGTTAAAATGAGCCAGTGACCTATCATAAGAACTACAGCGTTTTCTTGAAAACAAACTGTACACCCGTCAGAGCAAGACTTACAAAATATCTTCGGGCAATTTAAGAGCTGAGCTTCTAAACGGGAGAGTTCTGAGCCTGCCCTTTAGAGGCTTTGCTCTACCGAAACCGACTCGAGGTGTCTGGGTTAGACATTGTGATGGTAGCCCAGATGGTAAAGAATCCATCTGCAATGTAGGAGACACGGGTTTGATCCCTGGGTAGGGAAGATCCTCTGGAGAAGGGAATGGCAACCCACTCCAGGAATCTTGTCTGGAGAATCTCATGGACAGAGGAGCCTGGCGGGTTACAGTCCCTGGGGTTGCAGAGCCAGACATGAATAAGTGAGTAGGCTCCAGGCTGCTTTGACTTCCATGTCTCGGTCTGACCTGGGTCCTCATCACAGCGACCTCCTACCTCCCCCTCATCAGCCCACAGTGCTGAGAGATTCTTCTAGATTTCTTTTTTCTTCTGTCCCAGAAGTTCTAACCCTGCCGCTAAGCTAATGTCTTCAAGAAAATATTGTCTTAAAGAAAACATTAATTTTCTTTAATGTCTTAAAGAAAATAAACCAGAAAAAGAGACTCTTTCTCAGCAGTCAGGGAACTCACTCTGATCCATGAACACACACTGCCTGTTTCTCCCTCCACCCATAAACATTTGATTTATACTCACTGAAACAGGCTATCTTTACAAAAGCACATGAAAGGGTTTTTGTCATAACTGAAACTTTATGTGGCTGAAATTTAACTCATTTTCCCTCCAAATAGATCACAGCCACATGGATCTGTCACTGGTGACTGATCCCCCGTCCCTGTTAAGCCAGCTCCTGTATTTGTGACCTCAGAGTTTAGCCCATTTGCTTTGTGTTGGAGCCTTAATCTCTCCCCAGAGACAAAAGGCAATATTTTGCACTATCCCGTGACCTGTTCTACTAAACCATACCATCTTCCCACCTCCAAGCAAGGTTTAGGATACACTAAAATAAGCCACATCCCCAGGCCCATAGGAGCCCTTATAATTCCATTTTAATTTATGTTGTTGTTCAGTCTCTCAGTCATGTTCGGCTCTTTCTGACCCCATGGACTGCAGTACTCCAGGTTTCCCTGTCCTTTGCTATTTCCCAGAGTTTTCTAATACTATGTCCATTGAGTCAATGATGCCATTCAACCATCTTATCCTCTGACGCCCCCTTTTCCTCCTGCCCTCAATCTTTCCCAGCATCAGAGTCTTTTCCTATGAGTCAGTTCTTTGCATCAGGTGGCCAAACTATTAGAGCTTCACCTTCAGCATCAGTCCTTCCAGTGAATATTCAGGGTTGATCTCCTTTAGAATGGACTGGTTGGATCTCCTTGCAGTCCAAGGAACTCTCAAGAATCTTATCTAATACCACAGTTCAAAAGCATCAGTTGTTCAGCGCTCAGCTTTCTTTATGGTCCAACTCTCACATCCATACACGACCACTGGAAAAAGCGTAACTTTGACTACAGGGGCCTGCATTGACAAAGTGGTATCTCTGCTTTTCATATGCTATCTGACTTTGTCATAGCTTTTCTTCCAAGAAGCAAGCGTCTTTTAATTTCATGGCTGCGGTCACTGTTCACAGCGATTTTAATTTATAATAACAGTAATACTGATGATAACTACAATAGAATTTATCGCTTATAGAGAAGAATTGAATGCTTTTATAGACATAGTCTCCAATGGACCCATAAAGAAGGCAAGAAAGAGAACCTTGATCAATTAGGTAAACAATACAATTTTTTTTAAGTTTCCTCTGAGTCAGAAATATGTCTTTTTCTTCCTTGATTATAACAACTTCATATGACCACTTAAGTTAGTTTATATCATTCATCTTGTTTTTGCTAAGACAGAAATCATTGCTAACTTTTCTATACTAGCTAGTTCTAATGGAGTCTGCCCAGACAGTGCATCTATTCTGGACACTGTATATAATTTCATCCACCTTTACCCCCCTCCCCAAAGCCTTTCATCCTCTTGTTCCTGGCAACCCTCGGGCCTGAGGCTGCGACTTCCCCAAGATCTGGAAGTGTCTGCTTCCACATTTCCAATTCTCACTTTCTTATCCCAGGTCTTTTCGACTTAAACTGAAAGAAAGCTTTTATCAGGGCTAGGGTTTTTTCTACACCACATAATAAAGTTTATATTGGGTAGAGCAAAGGTTGGAGCCTGAGCAGAGGCCTCAGGCTTTAAGACTTGAGTCCACAGAGCTGGAATAATTTTAAAAGCAGGGTCCCCAGTTAGAGTTGTTGCCACGGCCTGCTAATGAAAAACAGACCTGCTTGGAAACCATGTTTTAGTCCAAGGAATCTGTTTGCAAGAGGCAGCCAAATGGCAGCAGGGCTGAAGTCTGGACCATTTTGATCTGTCCTGGTGCCATTGGTTACTCTCTTCACCAATCTGGGTCTCAGTTTCTGCAGGAAAAAGATGAGGCAGGAGGCAGATGCCCCAGGCACCCACCCGGGGTAAGGCCATTGGAGATTTATTCTCTATTGACCGCAGTTCCAAGACAAGAACAGCAGGACAATTCAGGGAGGAGGCTGGGCCTTGCACAGACTGCGTATTTCTTGTTCCCAACGCAGGAGACCTGCCCAACCACACATGTGCAGAAAAGCTCCTAGAATGCCAAAGGGGAGTTATGTCAAGGTATGTTTTCCCCAGATGCCTTTTCGGTAGGATCCATCTCGGCTAAGAGATACAGGAGCACACCTGGGAGGATCCTGAGATATACCAAATACGGACTGTGAACCAGGCAAATCAGAATGATTGGCCGAAGGAAAATTGGAAGAAATATCCCATAAAAGTAATTCAAACTGCCACAAGGGTGAGTCTCAGCGACACTCCCTATCTGAGTCTGCCCCGTGTCAATCCACACGTATCATACTCTTTTTCCTCTTAATAAATACTTTACTTGTTTCACTACCTTCTGTCTTTATGGGAATTCTTTTCTGCAAGGTTGAAGGGCCAGGACCCTTGTCGCTGGCCACTGGACTAATGGCTAGGATCTGGTGCTCATACCACCGCGACCCAGCCCAGTCTCCGGCTGGGAACCCAAGCCCTGGTCCGAGCTGTTGCAGCCCATGGCCACCTGAGATCGAAAAGGGAAACATTTGTAGGTTGCCTTTCAAATCTAAGAATCTACAAAATCCCCTGACCACAGCGTTGTTGTTCAGTCTCTCAGTCATGTCCAACTCTTTGTGACCCCATGGACTACAGCACATCAGGCTTCCTTGTCCATCACCATCTCCCAGAGTTTGCTCAAACTCATGATCATTGAGTCAATGATGCCATCCAGCCATCTCATCCTCTGTCGTCCCCTTCTCCCCCTGCCTTCAATCTTTCCCAGCATCAGGGTCTTTTCCAATGAGTCTGCTCTTCTCATCAGGTGGCCTAAGTACTGGAGCTTCATCTTCAACATCAATCCTTCCAATGACTGTTCAGGACTGATTTCCTTTAGGATGGACTGGTTGGATCTCCTTACAGTCCAAGGGACTCTCAAGAGTCTTCTTCAACACCACAGTTCAAAAGCATCAATTCTTCAGAAAGGAGGATTAAGCCAGAAATCCAAACACGCTCCTGTTTTTGTTGTGATGAGCATGGCTCTTCTTTTTGAATCAAAGTTCTACTGTTTGGCTCAATGTGGCTGTTCTTACTGGGATCAAACCACACTCAGCAGGAGAAACCTGTGAAAGACACAAGGGGAAGGTCCAGGGAATGCGAAAGCTACTCAAAGTTAGATACATTTCAGATGCAAAGAGATGTTCTATAGAATTTAAAGTTAAAAAGCAAACAAACAAACAGAAACAATAAAAGAAAATGGAGCTTCTTAGCAAGGCCATCTAAGTAAATCCCCTTTTGTGCACATTGACCAGCCTTTGCTCCATGAATAAACTTTGCAATCTTGATGAGAAAACTGCTCTTATCAAAGTAAATGATGCAGGAATCTCTCTTGCAGGTGATCTCAAGAGATGTAGACAAGTGAGTGAAGCTGAGAAAACATATTCTTGTTTTGTTTTGTTTTTCTTTGGATTTTCAAATGTTGCTTTCACCTTGCCCAAGGAAGAGTCATTTAGTCTTTTTCCAGGGCTGACTTTTAAAATACCATACATTGAAGTTAAAATAAATTTAGAGATCTTGACCAACGTATTTATTAATACTATAACTGATTTCTATTCAAAGCTAGATGATGATCACAGTTTGTGCTTGTGGCTCTCAATTTATGAAAACAAAGCTGCCAACTTTTCGAGTAACAAATTTTATTTTTTAAACTGTAATGCATTTCTTAGGGTATGGGTAATGACGCTGACTAAAACCTCAAGTTAAAGGTAAAAAAGCCTGTTAAACCATGACAACTTTTCTTGATACGTATGTGTGTCTTTGTGCGTGCATGTTTAGTTGTGGCCAACTCTTTGAGATCTCATGAACAATAGCCCTCCAGGCTCCTCTGTCCATGGGATTCTCCAGGCAAGAATACTGGAGTGGGTTGCCATTCCCTTCTACAAGGGATCTTCCCAACCCAGGGATCGAATTCTTGTCTCCTGCATTGGCAGGCAGATTCTTTACCACAGCACCACCTTGAAATAATATATCAAGAATATACACCATATGATAAATATATATGTACTTATATATTAGCATATATTAAATTAGATTTATGTATTTCTATATGCAATACTTAATATATTAAAAATATATATAGTCTGCTAAATTTGACTCTCTGGAACAAAAAACATTTCACTTAAAAGAAAATTTTCCATATCGATCCTTACAAATACCTCAAATGAAACAACAGCTTGCAGTAACACATTGAACTAATAAGTGTCTTATCACAGAATGTGTGTCTTCCTAGACTTGTAGACTTTCACATACATTCAGTTGCAATGCTAAGTCATTCCTTCATTTGCTTAGGCTCCACCACGATTTTCCAGACATAGGGAGGAAACAAAGAAAAAATGTCAGAGAAGAAAGAAAGGCTTCATCAATTCAATCAGAAATAATTCGTTCAATAATAAGGGTTTAGAGCATTTTAATGTCCGTTTATGATGCTAACGTATGTTAATTGGCATTTGCTGGCAAGACTTTCTTCTTTTTCACGACTTTTTAGTGGAAGTGGGGGAGGTGTGCTCTGCGTTTGTTATTCAGTCCAGGACCTTAGGATCTTGCTTTCCCAGGAAGACGACATTGTGATTTTAATGGAGGAGCTTACCTAGAAACAAAACTGCAGGTCCTCCACCAGCCGCTGGGTTATCAGCCCTCATTCCTGGTTTGAAGGGTCTCTTAAACTCCAAGACAAGTCTTCTGCTTAAAGTGGATGGGTGGGGGGGCAATTTTTCCATCTCTTTCTTCCCACAGCTCCTGAATCAAAAGCCAACATTAGTAAGTCTTATATATTTCCATTAAAAAAGTAGCATATATACTTTACTGAAAACATAGGGAAAATATATGTGTGTGTGTGTGTGTGTGTGTGTGTGTGTGTGTGTATGTTTTAATCGCTCAGTCGTGTCCAACTCTGTGATTTCGTGGACTGTAGCCTGAGGACTGAATTCCCCAGGCAAGAACAGTGGAGTGGGTAGCCATGCCCTTCTCCAGGGGATCTTCCCCACCCAGGGATTGAACCCAGGTCTCGTGTTTGGCAGGCAGATTCTTTACTGTCTGAGCCACCAGGGCAGTATATACATATATATATATATATATATATATATATATATATATATACAAATACACTATTCACCACCCAGAAAATCACTGCTGACACTTTAGTGTATTTCTGTCTTTATTCTTTTCCCCCACTTCTTTCCAGAAATACAATTGAGTGTCCTACTTATTGACAAATAAACCAACCAAAGAAAAACTTACTATTTTCGTACAATTTTGTCACCGGCCTCGTTTCACTTCACAGCGCCCTCCTAAGAGGCGGGTGGCAGAAACACAAGGACTGCAATGCCATCGCCGGGTGGGGCTGCTGTTTGCTGCCGCCTCCCAGCTGCCTCCTGGAGCGGCCGGACTTTCCAGCAGGGATCCCTGAACGGTTGCTAGCATGGGGGCTGTTCCGGGCAACCTCTGGGATCTAGCATCTGGCTTCCCCTCTAGTGGGAGGGCTGAAAATACTCTGAGACCCAGGAAAGCCATCATTCTAACGTCTCAGAAAGAAAAAGGAGACCATTTGCTCGTGCTGCTTTGACTTTGGGAAAGCCCTTCCTTTCGAGTCTAGGAGGTGGAGAGGGAGAGAGGAAGAGAGAAAGGGGCAGAGTGGTCCAGAGAGTCCAGGCCTCGCTCTGGCTCTGTCGCGGAGGCTTCAAGTCCAAAACGGTTCCAGAGGACAAGATGAGGAAGCAGCGGACCTCAGCCCTGGGCCTCCCCCGCGCTCGAGTGTGTGCACCCCTGTGCGCCTCTCCAGGCTGGAGCTGACCTCCTGAAATCTGACCCCTCGGCGGGCACAGCCCCGCGAGCTCCAAGGCATCAGCGTTTGGGCCGGCTTCTCTGGGGCCAGCCTTCCCGAGGAGATTCAAGTCGAAACACTTTTGAACAGTAGTCTATTCAGCCCGGCTCCGCGCTCCAAAGAAATAAATGTGTTACAGCTGTTGCGCGGGGGAGGCCGGCCCGCTGGGGAACGGGAGCAATTCCAGGACTCGAGGCAGGAGCAGCCGTGACTCCGCTGGTCTGGAGGCGGTTTTCTGGTGGGGCTGATGGAGGCGCGTCCATCTCCGGGAGATGGACGAGGACCATCCACGCATCTGCCTCGTGACAGCTGCAGGCACCACTTCCACCCGCTCCCGGGTTTATAAATAGGTGTCTGTGTACGTTGAATGCAAAGGAATACAGCTAATGTTCTGGCATTAATTTAAAGTTTGGATCTTTTTTTTTTTTTTTTCCTAATTCTTAAGAGCACTTTCTTTCCCTCCAAGATCTCTTTGAGGTGAGGTATAGCATAGCAAACCAGTAACAGCAGACAGAGGAAACCCAAAGCAAAACCCCAGTGGTTTCTGCATCCTTGATTGTGAAACAGTTTTACTTGGTGTGGTGCCTTGTTTACATTGATGTCAAGATCCTTAAGATGTATTTTAAACAATTCTTTAGTTATATATATATTTTTGATGCACAAAAGCATCACGAAAACATTGTAATATCCAAAATGCTATAAATTATTTTAAGAAAGATCTAGTTTTAAAGGACACATATCAAGACCTAAGTTTTGTAATTGTTATTGTTTTAGTTTGCTAGTTTAAAGATAACTATTTCTGACTCCTGCAGAGAAAGAGAACATTTTAAAATAGGAACTCTAAATATTTCAATAAATGTTTCTTTTCAACTTTATTATTCTATCTTCCATTTAACTTTTGTTTTTCACCCCCTAAGAGGACTTTTAGTTTTAAGAGGAAATGTAATTTTCACAACAAAGTGATCAAGAAATTCAGCTATTTTCTGATTATTCAAGGTATTTCATGCATTTATTTATTCAGGAACATGACACCACCAGAGATATATGTATCTAAAATAAAATGTGTGTGTAAGTGTGATACAGTGTGTGCATGATGTGGTGTGAGTGTATATATGTGATGCTGTGTGTGTGATGTAGGTGTGTGCAATATACATGTGTGTGTGATGCACTGTATGTGATGTGTGTGATGTCGTGTGTGTGTCTGATGGAGTGTGTGTATGTGTGATGCTGTGTGGGATGCAGGATTTGTATGTATGTGTGGTGCAGAGTATTTGTATGTAGTGCAGAACATATATGTCTGTGTGTATGTGTGTGATGCAGTGTATGTGTGTTTGTGATGCAGTGTGAGTGATGTTGTGTGTGTGTGCAATAGAGAGTGAGTGTGTCTGTTGGCAGAGGGAATACTCAGAGAGCCCTGGCTCCCCTCTCCAGCCATTAATACTCTGGTCCCTGCGTGTGCGCCCTTTGGGATTTTCCAGGACCTCCCAGCCCCCACGTGAGCAGCATATTTCTCTCCACCTACCCTGTCTCCCAGATCAGGCTTGCCACTCAGGTTCTGTGAGCTCTGCCACGGAAGCTGTTAATGATGTATTAATAACTGTTCTGATGCAGAAGCAAGCCTTCCCTGCCTGTCACCCGAGAAGACTGAGCTTATAAAGCACGGCGTTCACCATCACCATCTAGGCTGGAAGTGTTCCCACACGACTCTGTGATGCTGAAGTCTCTTCCCCATCAGAAGCACAAAGGCTCAGAAATAAGCTTATCCCGGTGAAGTCATCCTCACACACAGTCTTCCTGCTTCCATCAACATCATTCAGTTTGCTTTTCAGGGACTCGGATTTCATCTGCTTCTTAGCGGCTTCCTCTCAAAGTCTGCTTTGGTGGGTCACTTTTCCTGCTTTGAGCTGTTCCTGTCTCTTCCCCTACACAGAATGAAGTCAACTTTTCAGCCAGCAACTTAAGTTCCTAAAATACTCTAAGTAAAGGATGTTTCCAGTACTATCACTTATTGCTGCCCAAGCGTAACTTCCAGCCCAGAGAAAACCATTTAAAATCCTACCTCTTAGATTTCTTCTACCTGCACGTCAACTTCACACCACCCTCCTCACCAGATCTGTGGCTCCAGGAAAGTACGCTCGCCTGCTTTCCTCCTATTCTCTGAAATCTTCCCTGGAATCAGCACAGTGGACCATCTCGGGCACCTCGGCCAGCCCTGAGCACTCAGGATGCAGCTGTCACCTGACTCTGCGTCCTTGGCCTCCCCACCCACACGGGGAGCTCTCTGAGGAAGTGAATGATTGCTGCGACTTCCTGTAGTTAACCTCCCTTAGTACGCCTTCTGTCACGACCACGATGGCTTATCACAACACAAGAGTATGCCAAGCACAGAACACTTGTAAGAAATATTATATATACATAGAGATACAGGTAAGGAAGATATCTCAGACAGGAATGAAGGATACTGTAGAAAATGCTGCATGTAAGTGTGCTAAGTCACTTCAGTCATGGCCAACTGTTTGTGACGCTAGAGACTGTGACCCGCCAGGCTCCATGGGATTCTGCAGGAAAGAATACTGGAGTGGGTTGCCATGCCTTCCTCCAAGAGAGCTTCCCAACCCAGGGATCAACCCTGCCTCTGTTACAGCTCCTGTACTGGCAGGGTAGTTCTTTACCAAGGAAGCCCCTCATAAAATGCTACTTATTCGATGGGAAATTGGGCACTGGAGTTTGCAACAAGAAGGGCATCGATAACTTTGAGAACTATTTCCTTAGAGTGGTGGGAGCAATAGTTTGACCTCGGTGACCCCAGATGGGCCGTAAGAAGAGACTCTGGATGTCAAGGGAGGTGGACAGTAGCTGAAAGGTTTGCAGTAAAGGGGTGGGGGGGGCGAAAGAAGTGGAGTGGTACCTGGAGCGGGTGTGGGGAAGAGAATTTTTTTAAGGTGAGAGAAATTATAGCGTGTTTGTACATGAGTGGAACGATACAGGGGAGAGAAAAAGTGGATGATTTAGTCAAAATACAATGATATTCTCAAGTAGACAATAGAGCAGCGGTTCCAATTCCACAGGGCTTGCTCTAGGCGATGGACAGACCACTCATTGGAAGAGGAACAAAGGTAAATGTGCAGTTCCCTGGATGTGTGTCAGAAGGACGTGGAAACTCTCTTCTGGTTGCCCCCCACCTTGGTTTCCTTGGGGCTTTTGTTCCGGGACCCACCGTGGGTACCAAAATCCACAGGCGCTCAAGTCCTAAAGTTGGCTCTTTCCTCTGTATCCTCCACACCACATCAGTGGATTAAATCAACCACAGACCCTGTAGCGCTACATTTAGATTGAAAACAATCTGCATATAACTCGACCTGTGCAGCCCAAACCCATACAGTTCAAGGGTGGGCTGTCTTTTTCTCAAGGATGCAGGAGAGAGATGAGGTCAGCAGCTGAGGATGAGGGGAGAGGAGGAAGTTCTAGAGGCTTAATATGAAAGAGAAGCAAGGTACTCCTCCAGTAAGAGCAAGAGCTCAGTGATCACGGGATGGTGGAGGATCCATATGAAGAGCTCAGCTAAGTAGCTCAGTCGTGTCCAACTCTTTGTGACCACATGGACTGCAGCACACCAGGCTTCCCTGTCCACCACCAATTCCCAGAGTTTACTCACACTCATGTCCATTGCCTCAGTGATGCCATCCAACCATTTCATCCTCTGTTATTCCCCTTCTCCTCCTGCCTTCAGTCTTTCCCAGCATCAGGATCTTTTCCAATGAGTCAGTTCTTCACATCAGGTGGCCAAAGTATTGGAGTTTCAGCTTTAGCATTAATCCTTCCAATGAATATTCAGGACTGATTTCCTTTAGGATGGACTGGTTGGATCTCCTTGCAGTCCAAGGGACTCTCAAGAGTCTTCTCCAACACCACAGTTCAAAAGCATCAATTCTTCGGTGCTCAGCTTTCTTTATAGTCCAAATCTCACATCCATACTGGATAAACCGTAGCTTTGACTAGACGGACCTTTGTTGACAAAGTAATGTCTCTGCTTTTTAATATGCTGTCTAGGTTGGTCATAGCTTTTCTTCCAAGGAGCGAGTGACTTTTAATTTCATGGCTGCAATCACCATCTGCAGTGATTTTGGAGTCCAAAAAATAGTCTCTCACTGTTTCCATTGTTTCCCCATCTATTTCCCATGAAGTGATGGGACCAGATGCCATGATCTTAGTTTTCTGAATGCCAAGTTTTAAGCCAACTTTTTCCCTCTCCTCTTTCATTTTCATCAAGAGGTTCTATAGTTCTTCTTTGCTTTCTGCCATAAAGGTGGTGTCATCTGTGTGAAGAGCTCAACAAATTTCTATTGTTGTAAAAAAAAAAAAAAAACTCCAACAACTTTTTCATTTCTCTATTTACCTTCACAGCAAAACTCACAAATATTTTTTTTCTATATTCATCATCTCCAGTTACTCTCATCCCATTGTCTTGAACTCACTTCCATTAACCTTTCACCCTAAGAGCTCCAAGAAAACTGTGTACACAGGTCTGATGCTGAATCCAGTTCTCAGCGTGGGCAGAAGCATCTGCTCCATCACTCCTCTGCATTAGACCACAGCCTTCACCTGCTTCCAGGTGTCACGTGTTCTGGTCTGTTTCCTTCCTTCCTTACTGAACACCCTTTTTCTGATCCCTCCTCCCCGCTTTATTTCTAAAAGTGTGCCCCAGAGTTTAGTTCTCACATCCCTTCCCTCTTCTGCACATAGTTCCTCTATAAACAATATTACCCAGAGCCTGACTTGAAATACACGTGTGCTTAACTGATGGATTTCTATATTTCATCTGAACATCTCCTCTGAATTCCAGATTTATATCTCAGCTTTGTACTTAATGTCTCCCCTTGGAACATAAGCAGGCCTTAGGTCCAAACCTGCTACTCCTGAGTCTTTCTCACACTGATAGAGTGCTATGGGTTACATACTCTCGAGTCTTTCTCACATGGAAAGGGTGCTATGGTTTAAATTATGTCTCTCCCAAATTCCTGTGTTGAAGTACTAACCCCTGGGACTTCAGAATATGTGATTGTACTTGGAAATGGGCTCATAGCAGATTAGTTTAGTTGAAGTGAAGTTATACTGTAGTAGGTGGGCCCTTCATCCAACATAACTGGTCTCCTTTTAAGAAAAGGGGCATTTGGACACAGGCACACGGAGAGAAGACCATGTGAAGATGAAGGCAGAGACTGGCTGATGCAGCAGAAACCGAGGACACCAGTGCTTGTGGGTGACGGCAGAAGCCGGTGGGGAGAACTGGACAGAGAGTCTGTGGGGCCTTGTTACAGCAGCCAGAGGAAGCAAATGAGGACGGAAACTCCGTCCTTCCAGCTGCTCTGCGCCAGACCCCTCAGACTCGTCCTCTCGTCCACCCACATCCAACACACCACAAAGTGGGACCACTTCTCACCTTCAGCCCCGTGGCTTCTGCCCTGCACCACAGCCTGGGACCCAGCCAACACCTCTCACCCAGTTCATTAAACTGCTCCTCCAGTTTATTCTTCAGATGCCACCCGAACCATCGTTTTGAACTTTGCCAGGTGGCATCACTACAGTTCTCAAACGCAACTCACCCCTGCCGTGCCCTGCAGAATGGTCAAAATCTTTCTAACAGAGGACATGGGACCTCCTTTGGCCCATCCCACAGGTTTCACCCCGTCACCCTTGGGCTCAGACGCAGTTCCAGCTGCATCAGTCTCCTCTCTGCTCTGCCGGGAACATTTCCAAGGCGACTGCACATCAGGGCTTTGTACTTGCTCTTCCCTATGCCGAGAACTCTCTTTCCCATCTTCCAACCCCCATGATGAGCTTTGGCCCCAAATACCCGCATCACTGGCTGGCTCCCTTCCCCCAGGTTACTTGCCGTGTGTCCCTCCGGGTACACACACAGTGTCTCCCGCTGGCCTCCTGCTTTTGCCGTGGCCCTGTGTTCCTTGTACTCCCCTCCTTCCCTGAGCCACCACCTGCCACACAGCCCACTGGACCGAAGCACGTGCCCACCTGCCTCCCCACTGGAACCTAAGCTCCATGAGGGAAGGGTCCTTCCCTTCTTCACTGCTGCACTCAGTGAATGAATGGACAACCAGGGGCTGCTCAAAACCGTTTCCCTCTGCTTGCTCCAAGGTTTGCATGCTAGACATTAATCACCTCTGTCCAGGGGCCTCACACATGAGCACGCCCATCTCTTCAAACTGCTGTCATCCTAGCCTCCTAGGTACCATTTCTGAGAGTCTCTGAGGAGAAGTCAAAGAGTGAGGAGTCTTGAAACTGGGCTTTTCCCTGATTGTTTCCAGCCCAGGGCACAGCCCCCTGGAGAACTAAGTCTGCAGCTCACCTTTTAGACTGAATGATGATGCTTTATGGGCTGTAAAGGCAGCTTTTAAAAAGATGATCTATTAGATCGTTAACTATTCCGTAACAGTCCTCATCTGAAAGTCAGCTGAATTTTCAAAGCAATTTCTTTAATTACTT
This sequence comes from Redunca redunca, assembly GCA_006410935.1. NCBI lineage: Eukaryota > Metazoa > Chordata > Mammalia > Artiodactyla > Bovidae > Redunca > Redunca redunca. The sequence continues at coordinate 734,522 of SJYQ01002426.1, forward strand.
TCTCATGTTGGAGCCCAAATTGTAACATTTGGAATTTTGCAGTGATTTCAGTTATACTTATATTTCATTTGCTGAAACCCCATGGACAGAGGAGCCTGGCAGGCTACAGTCCATGGAGTCGCAAGAGCTGGACATGACTAAGCAACTGAACGACAGCAACAAAATATTACAAAAGAAGAATGGTCAACAATGGATTCTGCATATTTCGAAATAATTTTTAAAGACAATTCCATCACCACCCATTCTAGCAGAACTTTCACCATGGTATGACTTTCCAAGCCCACTTGGTTTTTCTTGTCTTATTAGATTCACCCCAGCATTTAATGATGTTCAGGTAGATAAGGCCAAAAAAATAGACCCTACCACCCCAATGTCTACTTTTTTCCCGTTGAATTGAGTGGGATCATTTGCACTGAAAATTAGCCATGATTTTTGCTGTTATTGTCTTTTCAATGTTGTGTGAGCAGTAAATGGAGCTTTTGTCTCATCATCCTTGGGAGATTTGGTGAGAAAGGGAATGGGACTTCTGCCTCAAAGTCTTCTTGAGCTGTCGTCATGGTGCAAAGGTGACAGCTTCTGCAGGCAGCCTATTCATCACTTCCTCTTTGGAGTGGATATGGGCACCCTCAGGGCAAGGGGATGCTCAGATGTTCTCCAGTGTCGGAGGTGGCTTGTGAGCACAGAAACACAGACAGACTGATTGAAAACCAGCTGCCTCCCATTACTGCTTCTTAACTACCTGGAAAGGGAGAGGCCCCCAGACCTGTTATTTTATAGCTGGAATGGCTCCTTGGGTCCCCCAGCTTCATACTGATTTATTAATTCGCTCCTTTTTTCCGACTATAAACGACTTTGGAGGCAAGCTCCAGTTTTTCATATTTTAAATAGCATAAGGCATCAGGGTGACATGTCAGCAGTGCAAAGGAAAACAGCTACAAAGTAGATTAATATGTATTATCTTTTTTTTTTTTATGTCACCACGACATCATTAAAGGCATTCATAACAAAGGCTAATTTGTCTTCACCGATACCTTTAAAAACAACAAGGGTAGGAACTGGAGCTGATACAGGTCTTAAATATTTACTCAACTTATTTCTGGCCAAGAATGCTTCAAATAAGGCTCTGATTAAATCCAATAAATTACATATGTAGTAATTATTAAAACATGCGTACCACCTCATCAGAATTAATACTTAATATTAAAATATGCAGGTGGCTATCTTGTCTTTAGACTTTTGGCAAGAGAGCTACGAATATCCCAGTCTAATTCCGTGGAAATATTTCTTTGGGCCTCCTTAAAATGCCAAATAGTAAATCCTAATTTAAAATAGGCATAAAGTTTTGATTTATAGCACAGAGTACCCCTAATGTAAAGTACACCATTTACAAGAGAAAAGTACAAGAGACATGTGGGGGCCAGGAGTTCTGAGCTACAGAAGGGATGCTACCCCAGTGCCTGGAGGAGGTACCATCTACAGAGAGAAGAGAAAAAACAGACCCTGCTGACTCGCCCCATCGCTTAAACCACTGAACCACTTTCCGCATCACGTTTAGTCCAGATCAGCAGAGAGAATTTCTTTCCTCAGGTTGTGGAGAAGAAATATCAATTAGGCCACTTCTCATTTGGCTCAGCCAGTAAAAATAAACACAAAAATAATCTCCTTGACTTGAGACTGGACAAACCTAGGATGGAGAGCTCATAGTCGGAGCTTCCAAGAGCCGTGTTGAAGTGTGACAGGAAGTGTCCACTAACAGCTTTATTATTTCCAAAATTTGAGCAAAAAAGCAAGATTTCCATCTATGAAAATCACAAGATTTTATTATTCTTTCCAGATACACAGATATCAATTTATACAGCAGATGAGACAAAGAGGAAAACAGGAGACCAAGGGGGAAAAGCAGGAAATAGATGTCTTCCCATTTCTTCCTAACTTACTGCACACATTCCAGAAGAGACGCCAAAGTTCAATGGACCAATAAATTGAAATGGATTTGAACGGGACACTGATTAATTTAATATTCTATGCTGTCAGAACTTTACTGATGCAAAATGTCTTGGTACAAGTGCCCTTATAACACGCACCTGCCTTTTCAGCTAAGAGAAGTTTAAGTTCTGAACATCAGTGGATCTTTTTCCATGAAAACCATTGCATTACTTAAGTTTCTTATTCTCTCTTATGGAAACATAGCAGTTGTCATCCAGGACCAGATATTTTGATAGTAAGGCATAAGAGATTGAAAATAGCATAAAACTCTTGCTCTCCCTACTTTTTATTACAGAATGAGGTAACTTTATTGTTAGTCACAGAGGATGATACATGTGCTTCTCAAAGCACCGGTCAAACACAAAAAGTATACTTAATAAAGTAAAAATTATTTGAAATTGTTCTCACCTGAGTTAACCAGTGCTAACAATGGTGTATATTCCCTGTACCCTTTCCTTGATAGTCTCTGCAGTCAGTATCAGTTTGATGATTTCAGTTTCCCAGGTCCAGATTATGTTTTTATGTTTTCTTGAGTGTACAATTTCATTGTTGTTGTTGTTATCTTTTGACCATGCTTCATGGCATGCGGTATCTCAGCTCTCAATTGAGGATTGAATCCTTGCATCAGCAGCTTGGAGTCTTAACCACTGGACCACCAGACAATTCTCCTCTGCTTTCTTAATAGCAGTACTCAGACTTTCAGTAATCAGCTTCTAGATGGAATTTGTCCTGAATCCACTCGGCCTGTGCGGACTTCTCTAGATCCTCACCCTGCGGGATGCTGGGTGTGCAGGCCCCTCTCCTGGCTGGTGTGTCTCCCCTGGGAGGCCCCCGGATGCCCATCATCATCTGTCACTTTTCTCCAGGTGGGAGTCGGGCACCAGCCCCGCTGTCCACACACTCTAGACATGTCAGGTTCTCCTGAGAACGATCTGGCTCATCCCTGGCTGGTCTGTGGCTTCTGCAGCTTGGCAGTTGTGCAGGTAAGGTGGGGTGGGGTGTGGAGATGAGCTTCACATCCTGGCTGGTAACCCCAATGTCAAGAGGTGGGGGTCCCAAAGCCCCCCACTTCTCTTGAAGAGAAAGGACCAGATACAAGGTAGCAATCTAAACTTAACACAAATTCCTTTAGAAAAATCACATCCCTGATCAATTTCAAGGAGTCTAATAAATATGCTAGAGGTGGAGACTAGGGGAGGGGGCAGTTTTGATCACCTGCCTGCAAGCCCTGTAGGGATGTGCCCAGCTTGTCTGCGTAGGCACTGTGATCTGGAATCTTCAGCCTGACATTCTCAGCTGGAATCCCAGAAGAATGGGAGATGTCTCATTTACTCTCTTAACATCTCTGGCTCTTTGATTTGGTTTTATCGTCATTCCTCCAGATAATGGATTCTACTGCCTGAAGGGACATCCTTGCTACTGTCATGATGCAAGTACAGAAGAAGGACTTTAAACCTAAAGGACTGAAGTGTTTACAGGACAGGATGCATTGCTCAACAGGTTTAGTGTTTTCAGAGCTGCTCACCTGAGTCAAGCCCTCATGGTCAATGGATGGTGGTGTCGTTTGGTTGCTAAGTTGTGTCCAACTCTTTGTGACCCCATGGACTGTAGCCCACCAGCCTCCTCCGTCCATGGGATTTCCCAGGCAAGAATACTGGAGTGGGTTGCCATTCCCTCCTCCAGGGGATCTTCCCAACCCAAATGTATGATCTCCACCCCCAGAGAAATGATGAGCAAGAAGCCACTGCCCTGTCCCCCCTTCCCACCCCCACCCCCAGGCCTTCATGGGGCTGGAAGAGGATGGAATCAGCAAGGAGAACATTGGTATTGCCCACCTAGGAGGAGGATGAGGGGTCTGGACCAGTAGACACATGGCCAGACAGGAAGGTATGTCGCCTGCGATCATTAACAAAATGCATTGCTTTTAGGATGCTTATAGTCTGCAGTCACGGAAGGACCCCTTGGTACTTTGATTTCTTTTTGAATATTCTTTTATCCTTTCAACATTTATGTTCCTTGTTTTCCATTTATTCCTTTTCCCCTTATATTTGAAGAATCAGAAGTTTTTCCTCATACCTTTACACTAGGACACTTTCTATAACTAGGGACACCCTAGAATCAGTAAGTTCATTGCACTGCCCTTGGGTATTTCTGAAATAAAACTATCTAGCGGTGGGCTTCCATGGTGGCTCAGTGGGTAAAGACTTTGCCTGCAACACAGGAGACATAGGAGATGCAGCTTCCATCTCTGGGTCAGAAAAATCCCCTGGAGAAGGAAATGGCAGCCCACTCCAGTATTCTTGCCTGGGAAATCCCATGGACAGAGGAGCCTGGCAGGCTACAGTCCATAGGGTTGCAAAGAGTTGGACACCACTGAGTGACTGAGGACTGTGGAGTCCACTACACATTCCAAAATATCCCAAGACTATAATCCTTTATGGATCTAGGGTTGGAACAAAGTTATTATTGGTATCATTCAAGTCCACTTTGGAACTGGAACAGAACTGCAAAAGAACTCAGAGCCTCCGGATGTTTCAATGTTTTCGATCCGAGAAACCAATCAATTAAAAGGTTTGGAAACTTTCCAGCTGTTGGACTGAGAGGCCCAGGAGCCCAGCCGGGCCAGCAGCTCCGAGGTGTCCAACCCCAGGCCTCATAAATCCACTGGGCTGAGCTTCCTGCTGCCATGTCTTCTGGTCCCTGGATCTTCCCACTAATGTCTTTTCAACATGGGCCTGGCGGAAACCACCTTCTAGGAGAAAGCACAGCTTCTCTGTTCCTTTTCCGCTACTTCTCAGGATTATCACCGTGTCTTACACATCCTCACCTTCCTAAAAATGTTCTTATTACAGTGGAGCCTGGCAGACATGGGTTTTCATTTGCATGTGTGTGATATCACACTGAAAAATTCACAGCTCCTCAGAAGTGGGGTTTAATGATATGCACTGTTGGCTTCTTTCCAGGACGGGGCTTAGTAACTCATGCCAAAGAGGGGTAGGATGGAGACAGAATGACAGCTTTTTTCTTTACATCTGAGCATGGGAACCATCATTTTTAATGAAAAGAATTCTCTTTGCAGCTTAGTGACCTCTGCTCAGTTCACAAAATCATTGCTGCAAACATCCCAAGGATCTGTGCCTTTTCTGTCCATTTTGGTCAATGGAACTTTGGTGGCAGATAAAGACGCTTTCTCCTTGGAAGGAAAGTTATGACCAACCTAGACAGCATATTAAAAAGCAGAGACATTACTTTGCCAACAAAGGTCCGTCTAGTCAAGGCTATGGTTTTTCCAGTAGTCATGTATGGATGTGAGGGTTGGACTGTGAAGAAGTCTGAGAGCCGAAGAATTGACGCTTTTGAACTGTGGTGTTGGAGAAGACTCTTTAGAGTCCCTTGGACTGCAAGGACATCCAACCAGTCCATGCTAAAGGAAATCAGCCCTGGGTGTTCATTGGTAGGACTGATGTTGAAGCTGAAACTCCAATATTTTGGCCACCTGATGTGAAGAATTAACTCATTTGCAAAGACCCTGATGCTGGGAAAGACTGAGGACAGGAAAAGGGGATAACAGAGGATGAGATGGTTGGATGGCATCATCGACTCAGTGGACATGAGTTTAGGTGAACTCTGGGAGTTGGTGATGGACAGGAAGGCCTGGCGTGCTGCATTTCATGGGGTCACAAAGAGTCGGACACGACTGAATGACTGAGCTGAAACAAAGTTTCTGTGATGAATGTCAGAGAAGCGATGCTGTTTCAAGGATCCCAACTGACTGGAACATGGGGCTTCCTCAAGGGCGTCATTAGGGAATTTTCATCTTTGGTGACCATTTCTGAGAAAACCTGTGTTTGGCAATTTCTCTCTGATTAACCATTATTATTATTATTAGGGTGCAGCAGCAGCAGTGGGATGTTTCACAAACTTGAGATGCACTACTGGAGAAAGGATTTTCCAAATCATTTTGGAAAAAACCCAGAGTGATGTACTGCGTGCTGACACACGGTTGGCCCACAAGCTAACACCAGTTTCATAATGAACATGCCATGTACTCCCGTATGAGCACAAAATAGGGTTATTAACAGCACACTAATAAATTCAGCGAGCCCTCACCTCCCTGGCGAGCTCTGTGGATGAGTCCCTAGCCCCCGTTCGCAGAACCACAGGCTCAGAGGCAACTCTGTTACAAGCTACTGTGGACTTTGGACTTCGCGTTTTCTGATATCTGATTCCAGCTCTCTGGCTTGGTTTCATCAGAGGGAACTCTCCATCCAACTGCTACCAGCTAGCAGGTAACGCCTCGGCCGTCTGGGATCACTGCATCCGTGGGCAGAGCCTCAGATGCCGAGTGATGCTGAGTCTTCCTGATGCCGCACGGCCAGCCCTGCCCTTCCTCCCTACCCACTTGCCTCAGCCCACGCCCCATGATGACCACTTTGCACTGCTGGTTCCCTTTACCCCAAGCAAGATGTGGATACACACACTTGCCTCTTAGCAAATCAGACTTCAGATCCAGTTTTGAGGAACGTCGTCTTAAGTGGTATGATGGTCCATGGGTAGATTATCCAGAGTGGCCAGGCTCCTTCAAGACGGAACAGACTGCTCCGCTTTGCCACTGTGGTTGGCTGGTTGATTTGCAGCCTGGGGTTCGGGTGCTGGTTAAGGTTAGTTTGAGAGCAGGTATCAGCAAATAGGATATATTGAATGGCTTTCCTTGGAACGAGTCCTATTACCTATTTACCTAGAAGGCAGTGGCACCCCACTCCAGTACTCTTGCCTGGAAAATCCCATGAACGGAGGAGCCTGGTAAGCTGCAGTCCATGGGGTCGCTAAGAGTCGGACACAACTGAGCAACTTCGCTTTCACTTTTCACTTTCATGCATTGGAGAAGGGATGGCAACCCACTCCAGTGTTCTTGCCTGGAGAATCCCAGGGATGGGGGATCCTGGTGGGCTGCCATCTATGGGGTCGCACAGAGTTGGATACAACTGAAGCGACTTAGCAGCAAGCATCTCTTTGGGTGATCTGGGTAGAAAAGACAAGAATAGGTGATATCAAATTAAGTAGGGGCTCTTAATTGTGTAATGTTGTCCTATCCAATACAGAAGTCACTGACTACATGTATGATTGTTTAAACTTATATCAAATTAGATTAAAATTGCATTCCTCCATGACACCAGCATTTCAAGTGGTCAACAGTCACACATTCAACAGCCACATCGGACGCTATTTAAACAAAGTACTCCAGAAGCCATGCCAGAAATTCATATAAGAAAGTCCTTACTAGAGAATAACAATAATTTTATTATTATTATTATGCATGCTTTAATCTAACCCCAATAATAAACTGTTTAGCTGATAAAAATAAGGGCTATTTATAATTTGTTTTCTAAACATCTTAACAAGACTAGACTCTTTGCTCAGTTGTGTCCGACTCTTTGTGACCCCGTGGACTATAGCCCACCAGGCTCCTCCGTCCATGGGTTTCTCCAGGCAAGAATATTGGGGTGGGTTGCCATTTCCTTCTCCATAAACATCTTAACACAGTGCCTAAAACCTAGTTGGCATAAAAATTATTATGTGTATATTTATATTTGTAATATGTGAGAACAGCCAATTTTATTTAGCACTTTACTGTTGGCTGTTGTGTCAAAGATGCTACTCCCAAGCTGCCATTTCACATTTCTCACAGATAACATCTGCTTTGACCCAATTGCTACTGCCCCCAAAAGCCATGTTTCAAATGCCAAAGGTCTGGCTAGACTGGTGGGGGAGGCAGGACCCCAAGACTCACCTGTGTCCCAAGGTCTAACTTAAAAAGAAAAACAGGAAAAGCAGTCCTTAGGAACTTGATGTAAAGAAAAGAGCAACATTATCTGTTGCTGGTTGGGTATTGCAGCCCAAAGTTCACGTGAAGTCAAAACTTGAAAGGAATGGCTTCCACGTGCTCATTTAATTACAGCGGAAAAGGAATGATGAGTGAGTAAGGGCAAGCCTGGTAGAAATAGGATGAAAGAGCACATGTGCAGAAAGAAACTGATATGACATAAAAGAAGGCCCCGTTGCCCCCTAATTCAGGGTCAGTTCCAAGTTGCCCAAGGCTTGGGTGCTGTGGCTCCAGCCCTCCACATCTGTGCCATCGTCTCGACCTCCCTGGACTACCTTGACTGCGTCTTTGTAACCTGGAGCCACGGAGTCCTAACCAGAGCACGTCTGGTGGTAGCAGGTGGCATAAATCCTAGGCACAGGACAACAGCTGCCCGCTTTGGCTCCAGCCAGCTGCTTTTGTCACTGAGTCAAATACCTTAAAGATAAAAGAGAAGCTACTGGTAAATGGGGGCTTCCCTGTTGGTTCAGTGGTAAAATCCTTCTATCAATGCAGGAGACACGAGTTCAAGACCTGGGTCAGGAAGATCCCTTAGAGAAGGAGACGGCAACCTACCCCAGTGTTCTTGCCTGGAAAATCCCATGCACAGAGGAATCTGTCCACGGGTCACAGAAGATTTGTACATGAATGAGTGACTAAACAACAGCAACCGGCAAATGGATGGATCCTCTGCAGTTTTAAAAGACTTTGGTCCTGAATCAGTACTGAAAACTCCATACACTTGGATTGGCCTGGAATAGAATACATGTGAAACCAGGAAGTTAGTTCTGTCCCTGTCAGTTCAATTCAGTTCAGTTCAGTTACTCAGTCACGTCCGATTCTTTGCGACCCCATGAATCTCAGCACACCAGGCCTCCCTGTCCATCACCAACTCCCAGAGTTCACCCAAACTCATGTCCATCGAGTCAGTGATGCCATCCAGCCATCTCATCCTCTGTCGTCCCCTTCTCCTCCTGCCCCCAATCCCTCCCAGCATCAGAGTTTTTTCCAATGAGTCAACTCTTCACATGAGGTGGCCAAAGTACTGGAGTTTCATCTTTAGCTTCAGTCCTTCCAGAGAACACCCAGGACCGATCTCCTTTAGAATGGAAGGGTTGGATGTCCTTGTGGTCCAAGGGACTCTCAAGAGTCTTCTCCAATATCACAGTTCAAAAGCATCTATTCTTCGGTGCTCAGCTTTCTTCACAGTGCAACCCTCACCTCCATACATGACCACAGGAAAAACCATAGCCTTGACTAGATGGACCTCCAGCTCAGGACAAAGACTGGAAATTAGCTGGGCTAGGCCAATAGCCCAAAATGTACAAAGATGAAAATTAAAGTTTATCTCTCATCCATGTAGTCACCAAATGTGGATATTCCTGGTTGAGGTGGGTCTTTTCCTTGAGGGGACTCAGAGACCCAAGCTTCTTTCATGTTAAGGATGTCACTGTCACCTATATCTAGGTGGTGAGGAAGGAAGGAAGGAAGCCTGGAAGAGGCTCAAGGGCTTCCAGAAACCTTGGCCACTTTCAGTGGTCCCTTGTATATGAGTTCAATCCCACTGGGGGACACTTGCCAAATGGGAAAGTTGCAAGTCAGGCTGAGAAAAGTAAATGCTAGGTGTTGTTCAGTTGATAAGTCATGTCCAACTCTTTGCAACCCCATAGACTGCCACAAGACAGAGTTCCCTGTGCTTCACTCTCTCCTGGAGTTTTCTCAGATTTATGTCCACTGAGTTGGTGATGTTATCTAACCATCTCATCCTCTGTTGCACCCTTCTCTTTTTGCCTTCAATCTTTCCCAGCATCAGGGTCTTTTCCAATGAGTCAACTCTTTGCATCAGGTGGCCAAAGTATTGGAGTTTCAGTTTTAGCATCAGTCCTTCCAATGAATATTCAGGGTTGATTGCCTTTAGGACTGAATGGTTGGATCTCCTTACAGTCCAAGGGACTCTCAAGAGACCCTGGTTGGACATCTATTATGAAAAAGGATGATTAGTACAGGGGATCTACTGGCCAGATGCACTGTGGTACCTCTTCCATCGTTCTCTCTCTTGAACCTAGCCCTGGTACCCATTCTGCTTTTCAGTTCTCCCCATTCTTCAAGCAAAATAAATCCCAGAGAAGCAAGAACAAAGGAAAACTTTCACAAGAGAGAGGAGCAACCTACCACATGGATTTCCAGTACAAGGTATACTTGAAACCCCTTTACCTTCCACACCACAAATTCCATCTTTAGGAACACACCATATCCCCCCAGGACTGAAATACATCTCAGACAGCACCCTTTTGCCGTGATGGGTGGGGAAAGTGAGAGCTTAAACTCCTTGCTGAGATCTGGAGACACCACTAGCTTTTATCACTTACAAAGAATTTCCATATATACTGACATATTAGATCCTCACAAAGACATTAAGAAATAGGTATGATCATCACCAATTAATAAAAATCTAAATGACATCTCTAAGAGATGATTGCTGGATTTCACATCTCTGGGTGAAATGGGAATTCAGACCTTGGTCTTTTTACTCTAAACTGTGTGCCCTTTCTACTAACCATAAACATCTAACTTTGGCCACATGGCATTCATGTTTTCCAGAAAGCTGCACAGAGCAGGGTAGCAGAAATCTGGATGTGAAGGTGCCCAGTGGGCAGGATGGTAAGACAACAGGTTTCCAGGGCCCCTTCTCATCTGAGGTCTGTTGGCTGGAGGAAGACTCCTAACGCAAGGATCATGTGTGTGTCTTTAGTTGTTTCAGTCGTGTCTGACTGTTTGTGACCCTTTGGACTGTAGCCCACTAGGCTCCTCTGTCCGTGTGATTTTCCAGGCAAGAATATTGGAGTAAGTTGCCATTTCCTCCTCCAGGGGATCTTCACAACCCGGGGACTGAACACACATCTCCGTGTCTCCTGCATTGCGGGTGGATTCTTTACCCACTGAGCCATAAGGCTTCCCTGGCAAAGGTCAAACCTCAGGGTAGTTGGGAAGTTCCTGAAAGATGTACGTGGGGAAGTTTCACCATCTGATAGTAAGCACAGATCCCACCTTTGAGATTCTGCTTGTTTGTTGTTTCAACCTAGTGGATGGATTATTATCAATTATTCTGAATGAACCAGACATTGGATTAAAAGGATTTTGGGAGCCCTTGTTTGTGGGCTTCATAAAAAGAACACTTTTCATTGCTTTCTCCCTTCAAAGCACTTACAACTTGTTTGGAACTGGGACAACAATACATAACCCCTGGAGAATAAGAAAGGAACTCCTCCATTTCACAGACATGACCTATGTTCTCAGTGCTAAGATTTTGCTAGAAACAGGAAGAATCCCTTTTGGTCCTTCCCTTTGGAGACCAACATTTCATATTATCACTGTCTATACCTTATTAAAATTTTCAAAATTCCTGAATTGTTACAATTTGGAAATAGCCAAAATCTGAAAGTCTGAGGATTTATGGCATGCAGCCATCTTACCTCAAAACTGGACAAACACCAACCCAAACAGCATCTTTGCTATTCAAGTGAAAAAGATGCTGCTGCCTCCCACAGGTTAGGATGAGCTAGCCAGTCCTACTCATTCTGTGGGTCCAGGGTCTTCTCCTTCATCTTGACCTTTCCCCTTCTCCCTGGCTGGTTCTTGAACATGTTCTTCCTGGCTTCTTTGATTCTGTCCACTCCTGGTTCTTACACTGACTTTTAGCTACTCCATCTTGGGCTTGGTTTTCTCCTCTGCCAAAACGTTCCATTCTGAAATATATTCTGGAGTCGCACTTTTGCTCTTCCTCTTTCTCCAAACACACTCCTCCTGGGGGGTTGTTGTGTACTCAGCTGACTTCAGTTACCATGCCTGAGCCAACAGCCCCCTATTCCATCTCTCCTAAGACTTTGGGTCCTATATTGGCTCTGTGACTAGGCAGGCCCACACTGAAAGTTTCCCAAAGACACTTCAAATCCCATAGATTCCAAACAGAAAGTTGTCTTTCCTCCTCACAATACCTAGTCCTCTTTCTGTGCTTCCATCTCAGAGGAGAGCTACAAGACACAGTGTGGTCTTTAACAAGTCAAAGAAACACCAGATGCAGCACGGTCCTTACCGAGTGTGAATCACTGCACTTTACTGGCTGCACAGAGCAGACCTTGAGAGAATGAGGAAGCTGGGCTTCAGGCTCTCTTCTGCAGAATCCCAGGTTTTCATGAGTCATGTTTGCCAGAGTGCTTTCTCTTTAATCACTTTTATGTTGGGAGGAAAACTGATCTTAAAAAGATTTTATGTCAGTCTATGTGGTTTTCAATCTCTTACTCTATTTTGAAAATATGAGTTTGAAAACTTATAACAATAATCAAACAAGAAAATATAAGCTCAACCCTGATCACTTATAGACATGAAAACATCCTGTCTAGATGAATGGATAAAAAAGCTGCAGTGCATATATGCAATGGAATACTACTCAGCCATATAAAAGAACACATTTGACTCAGTTCTGATGAGACGGATGGACTTAGGGCCTATTATACAGAGTAGAGTAAGTCAGGAAGAGATAAACAAATATCATCTATTAACACATATATGTGGGATCTAGAAAGACGGAACTGATGAACCTATTTGTAGGGCAGCAGTGGAGACCCAGACATAGAGTACAGACTTCTGGACGTGGGGAGTAGGAGGGAGAGGATGGGACTAATGGAGAAAGTAGCATGGAGACATGTACACTACCATATGTAAAACAGAGACCCAGTGGAAATTTGCTGTATGACTCAGAACTTAAACTGGGGCTCTATAACAACCTAGAGGGGTGGGAAAGGGTGAAAGGTAAGAGGCAGGTTCAAGAGGGAGGGGACATATGTACACCTATGGCTAATTCATGTTGATGTATGGCAGAATTCAAACCAATATTGTAAAGCAATTATCTTTCAATTAAAAAAATAAATTTAAAATAAGAACAACAACAAAAAGCATCCTTTCCATCACCTGCTTCTCCTTTCCTCTGTCTTCACATATTCTGCAAATTAAGGTCATGTTTCAGATAACTACATCTTCTGGCTTTCAGAAGGTAGAAGGTATAGCAACCGCTTCAACAATAAGCTTCATGTTTCAGGGGGGAAAAAAAAGGGCCATCGTCCCAAGTCCCTTGTAAATGGTTTCCGTTAATGAGGAAGCAGCAATAGGGATGTGCAAGGTGGACCAGGAGGGGAGCACAGTGTGGAGAAGGACTCTCTCCCACAGGGTCTGGCAGAACTTCCATCCTCTCTGACCGTGGCCCAACCCCATTTGCACACAGCCCTGATGTGAGGGTTCACTGCGAGTTCCCTAATGGCGGGGCCTTTTAATGAACTGTGTACTCCTCAGGAAGCATATTCAATTACATTTCATTCCAGTTCTTTCAAAGTTTCACCGTAATTCGCTTGATTTTTTTTTTCCCAGGGCTTTGAAAATAAGGTATCACATGAGTAGTTTTCAGGAAATGACCGGACCAAATAGGGCATTAAATAAAATGCATTATTGAAGGTTAGTCTACTTGTTCACATATATCCTCGCTAAATGTGCATTCACGTAGAAAACCGGAGTGGGGAGAAAAACCAAGCCATAAAAAGCCATCCAGATGCATTCTGAGTTCTGAAACTCAGAGATGTGCAGAGAAAGTTCAGCTTTTAATATTTCAGAATGGAGCACCACCTCTCCGGGGTGATTTCATCTCAGGATTTACTATTTGTGCAGCTTGGGCCTTATAGACGGCAACATGCCTTTCTTTAAAATGTGTGTTTTTCTCCAGGTCACAACACCACGTGGTTAGGACCTGATCCTAGTAGATTCCATTAGTGCGTGAGCATTTTAATCGGATTCAGCCACAGTTCAGCTCAGTCACCCACGATCCACCACCAAAAGAGCCTTCACATTTATAAGATGGAATCTCCATCATTTGCCATTTTTTTCCATTTACTGAGACAGTGAGGTCTGCGTTGTTTTCAGCTGCCATTAAATTTTAACAGAACTTCAAATCAAAGAAGTTTTTTTTTTTTTTTTTACTTATTTTTCACTTACTTAAAAAGTAAAAGTTTTTCTTGGTCTGGATACACTCTGCCTATTGTTTTGTTTTGGTTTTCCTCTTAAGGCTGGTACAGACCTATCTGGGTTTTTTTCTGCCCTCAAATGGGCTCTTTTACCAGACACTAGTGGCACCCTGGCTTCTGCTCCTAGAAGGTGTGGGCAAGGCTGATGCTTGGGTGATTAATTGGAGTTTCAGGAAGGGTCTTGGAACATGCAAATTCTTCACAGGAAATGGGATTAAAATGTGACATGTCTACAATCTTCCCTCTCTGTAGTACACATTTCATTTTTTCATCTGTTGGCCAAATAATTCCATGCACAACTCACCCCAAATTAATCTTGAATTAATTTCTAAATCTCCTGTCTTCTAATATATAATTTGTTGTAAGAGAACACAGAGCGGTCAGTCTTTCATTAGACATGGCCGAGAGAGGTCAGCAGCCTCCCCCACCGTACTAGGGAGTCACCCATGAGGGCTGTGGGTCAGAGTCTGGAATCTGGATGCCCTCCCTTCCTGCCAAGGTCCTGCAGATCAGGTGGTCTCAGAGAGAAAGCGGGGCTGACCCCTGACCCCTGACCCATTGACCGAGAGCCGGGAACAGCTGCTTGTGCTTGGAGCTGGTTTGCCAGCCAACATTGTGTACCCGGGGCTGTCACAGGACGTCTAGTATGGAGCTGAGCCACTACATGTTTCACAAGCCCATTTTCTGCAGACGGCAAGCCACGCCCACAGGTACTGGAGCGCCCTGATCCGGGGAATAGGACACACTCTGTCCGTGCAGGCAGCTGCCTGTCCTGCTGCGGCCTCTTGAATTCTAAAGGAGACACACACATCCACCACCCACTACTCCCAGCCCCACTGGGGATGGACTCCCAGAACCCCAGACTCTTTTTCTTCCAAGTCTAGGCACAGCCCCACCCACTTCTTTCTCTAAGTTCTGCCTAAAGTTGAAAATTTCATACAACCCCAAGGTCACCCAAATGGCAACAGAAGAGAGTGTGGGAGTCAACTTTGGGTGCAAGGAGGGTCCTGGCCTCTTCCGTTTTCGAAACTTGGCAGAACACAAGATAGAATTGCCTTTAGTTCTTCCTGATTGGTTAGTTCAAGTGGTTAAACTCTGGTGGTAACAGAGGCAAGGTCACAAGTTCAATTCCTAAAGAGGCTAGTTCACTGCCAGCTGAGAAAAGCTACTCGAAAGCTAGGGCCATCTCCTGACCCCTGTCCCTGACCACAGAAGAAATCGAGTCAAAACAATCAGCCATCCCAAGGCAAAGCCATCAGATAAAGGGCTCAGAGGGCTGACCCGAGGTGGTGACCGAAACAGGAGACACCATTTATAAACTGGTTTTATAGGCAGTTCTCAAAATTCCCTTGTTCACAGAGGTTGGGTCCCCAGGACCAGATCACAGGCTCCAGGTGATGTGGGTGCTCTGCTTAGGGGAGTGCTCCAGTGCCCTTGGGCTGCTCGCAAAAAGTCAAGTTCTTTCACGGAAGAAGACCTGAGATCCTGGTGGCAAGATCTGGGGACTTCCCCAGTGACTCAGCGGTAAAGAATCCTCCTGTCAATGCAGGAGACATGGGTTTGATCTCTGGGTCAGGATGATCCCCTGGAAAAGGAAATGACAACCCACTCCAGGAATCATGCCTGGGAAACCCCATGTACAGAGGAGCCTGGAGGGCTACAATTCATAGAGTCTCAAAGATTTGGACATGACTGAGGGATTGAACACACAGGCAAAGCAAGGTTTGGGTCAGGGCTGTGGGTCTCCCAGTGCACAGGCTCTGCAGGGGAGAGACTGTTGAACTTCACAGGCTGCCAGGAAACAGGCGGGAGGGGGCACAGACTGCAGGGGGGTGCCAGTGTGTTTATGCAAGCTCTCCTCCAGCCCCAGGGGAGTCTTCTGCTTGTGTTTATGTTTCAGATGGTGATGGAAGAGTTGTCCCTGGACTAAAGGATTACTCATCCAGTTACTGGTGTGTGTGCTTCCTTGTTCAGTTTGCTTTCCAAAGACAACCTCCAAGTGACGGAACGCTGCTCGCAAACTTTAAAACTGGCTGATGAACAAAATACCTAACATGGCCCAGGAGGGCAGCCAACTACAGTGAACGGGGAAGACGGATTTGTGACTCCTCACTACTTTTCTGGGCGAATCAAGGCATGGATCCTTAGCCCTCACCGTGTACTCATCACTTTACACATTTTCTCATTTATTCCTTAAAGTAACCTAAGAGAACCTTTTATATTGCCATTTTGTAGGAGTGATGTGATATATGATAGAGATGAGATTCTTACATCTTTTTTTGAAATAAATCAAGATTCTTGCCTCAATAAAACTGGAAGTTCCCCACCCCCCACCACTTTTGTTTGTTTTACGCTTTTTTCCCTTTATTTGTGTGTTTTGCCTTAAAAAATAAAAGCAATATAAATATCCTGAGTGAGACCTCAATTGCGAATTCATTAATACAGATATCAGAACAAAGTTAGCGAAGGTGATAGAATTCCAGTTGTGCTATTTCAAATCCTAAAAGATGATGCTATTACAGTGCTATACTCAGTTCAGTTCAATTCAGTTCAGTCGCTCAGTCATGTCCGACTCCTTGCGACCCCATGAACTGCAGCACGCCAGGCCTCCCTGTCCATCACCAACTTCCGGAGTTCACTCAGACTCACGTCCATTGAGTCAGTGATGCCATCCAGACATCTCATCCTCTGTCGTCCCCTTCTCCTCCTGCTCCCAATCCCTCCCAGCATCAGAGTCTTTTCCAACAAGTCAACTCTTCTCATGAGGTAGCCAAAGTACTGGAGTTTCAGCTTTAGCATCATTCCTTCCAAAGAAATCCCAGGGTTGATCTCCTTCAGAATGGACTGGTTGGATCTCCTTGCAGTCCAAGGGACTCTCAAGACTCTTCTCCAACACCACAGTTCAAAAGCATCACTTCTTTGGCACTCAGCCTTCTTCACAGCCCAACTCTCACATCCATACATGACCACTGGAAAAACCATAGCCTTGACTAGATGGACTTTAGTCAGCAAAGTAATGTCTCTGCTTTTGAATATGCTCTCTAGGTTGGTCATAACTTTTCTTCCAAGGAGTAAGCGTCTTTTAATTTCATGGCTGCAATCACCATCTGCAGTGATTTTGGAGCCCCCCAAATAAAGTCTGATACTGTTTCCACTGTTTCCCCATCTATTTCCCATGAAGTGATGGGACCGGATGCCATGATCTTCGTTTTCTGAATGTTGAGCTTTAAGCCAACTTTTTCACTCTCCTCTTTCACTTTCATCAAGAGGCTCTTTAGTTCTTCTTCACTTTCTGCCACAAGGGTGGTGTCATCTGCATATCTGAGTTTATTCCAAGCAATCTTGATTTCAGCTTGAGCTTCCTCCAGCCCAGCATTTCTCATGATGTACTCTGCATATAATTTAAATAAACAGGGTGACAATATACAGCCTTGACATACTCCTTTCCTGATTTCCAGTCTGTTGTTCCATATCCGATTCTAACTGTTGCTTCTTGACCTGAATACAGATTTCTCAGGAGGTAGGTCAGGTGGTCTGGTGTTTCCATCTCTTTCAGAATTTTCCACAGTTTATTGTGATCCGCACAGTCAAAGGCTTTGGCATAGTCAATAAAGCAGAAATAGATGTTTTTCTGGAACTCTCTTGCTTTTTCAATAATCCAGCAGATGTTGGCATTTTGATCTCTGGTTCCTCTGCCTTTTCTAAAAATTTGGCCTTGGAATACAGAACGAAGGAGGGCAAAGGCTAATAGAGTTTTGCCAAGAGAATGCACTGGTCATAGCAAACACTGTCTTCCAATAACACAAGAGAAGACTCTACACATGGACATCACCAGATGGTCAACACCAAAATCAGATTGATTATATTCTTTGCAGCCAAAGATGGAGAATCTCTATACAGTCAGCAAAAACAAGACTGGGAGCTGACTGTGGCTCAGATCATGAACTCCTTATTTCCAAATTCAGATTTAAATTGAAGAAAGTAAAGAAAAAGACTTCCCTGGTGGCTCAGAGGTTAAAGTGTCTGCCTGGAATGCAGGAGACCCAGGTTCGATCCCTGGGTTGGGAAGATCTCCTGGAGAAGGAAATGGCAACCCACTCCAGTACTCTTGCCTGGAGAAGCCCATGGAGGGAGGAGCCTCATAGGCTAGAGTCCATGGGGTCGCAAAGAGTCGAACACGACTGAGCGACTACACTTTCACTTTCAAGGCAAAGCACTAGACCATTCAGGTATGACCTAACTCTAATCCCTTATGATTATACATTAGAAATGAGAAATAGATTTAAGGGACTAGATGTGCTTGATGTGCAAGACAGAGTGCTTGATGAACTATGGATGGAGGTTTGTGACGTTGTACAGGAGACAGGGAGCAAGACCATCTTGCTCCCTGTCTTCTTTCTTTTTTCCCCAAGAAAAAGAAATGCAAAAAGCCAAAATGACTGTCTCAGGAGGCCTTACAAATAGCTGTGAAAAGAAGAGAAGCAAAAGGCAGTTCAGTTCAGTTCAGTTCAGTTCAGTCGCTTTGTGTCCGACTCTGGGACCCCATGAATCGCAGCACGCCAGGCCTCCCTGTCCATCACCAACTCCCGGAGTTCACTCAGATTCACGTCCATCGAGTCAGTGATGCCATCCAGCCATCTCATCCTCTATCATCCCCTTCTCCTCCTGCCCCCAATCCCTCCCAGCATCAAAGTCTTTTCCAATGAGGAAGAAAAGTAAATATACACCCATTTGAATGCAGAGTTCCAAAGAACAGCAAGGAGAGATGAGAAAGCCTTCCTCAGTGATCAATGTGAAGAAATAGAGGAAAACAATAAAATGGGAAAGATCCCACATGTGCAATTAAGTCACACTCTCTAAGGCAATGAAATAGATAAATAATTTTTTAAACTCACTGAAAACACAATATCAGGGAAATGCAAAAACATGAAGTGCAATGAAACAAGGTCTTCCTGTGTCAAAAAGTGAGCCTCTCATTAGCTGGATAACTCCAGTGATTTATCAAGATTTTAATAGATATCATAAGTAGTTTCCACACATTCTATACTTTAACTTTTTTTAATCCAAAGTTTCTGGACTTTGTTCAAGTCTATAAAATAGTCACTTATTCACCAACACATCATAGCAGCTTTACAGTTTGAAAGGTTTGCACTGAAGAAAGAAGAAGGTCATAGAGGGCCCAGCACTGGGCTATGAGATGCAAGATGAAACTTGGGCTCTAGACTCACCCCCATCATCCTGAGACAGTCACTTAACCATCTAGACATCAGCAACATCACCTGTAAACATGGAACAGCCAGGCTACGGCATAGACTAAGATTCCAGAAAGTCTCCAAAACTCTACTATCCTAGGAGTGTAGGGGTTACTAGTCAGCACTCTCACTGATACCATTAACAGTAAAACCAGGCTCATTATTCAAAAATTCAATAATACCTGAATACTACCCTTATTACAGACTGAATACCCAAACTCATATATTGAAGCCCTAACTCCCTATGTGATGGGATCTTTAGGAGATGAGCTGGTTTAGATAAGGTCATGAGGGTGGGGCCCTCACGATCAACTTAGTGCCCTTATAAGCAGAGACACCAGAAAGGTCTCTTTCAGTCTCTCCTGCCCCACCACGTGAAGCCACAGTGAGAGAGCAGCCGCCTGCAATCCAGGAAGAGTGTCCTCCCCAGGAACTATGCCTCCAGCATGGTGATCTTACTCTTCCTTTCTCCAGAACTCTCAGAGAAGTGAGAAGAGAAATCAGGTCTGCTGTCTAGCCCACCCAGTCTGTGTATCCTGCTATGGCAGCCTGTGCAGACTAAGGCTACCACGCATCTTGCCATGAGCAGGGCACCGTAGGGGCACCTGATAAGGCACAGTTGTCCTTATCTCGAAAAGGTTAGAACTCAGCAAGAAATTATGTTCCCAGGACTCTTTACAACCCCATGAACTGTAGCCCTCCAGGTTTCTTTGTCTATGGGATTCTCCAGGCAGGAATACTGGAGTGGATTCCCATTCCCTTCTCCAGAGGATCTTCCTGACCCAGGGATCAAACCCAGGGCTTCTGCAAAGCAAGCCAATTCTTTACCATTTGAGCAACAGGGAAGTCCAACTATAAAGCTTTACTAAAGTCCTAAATTCAAAACATCAAAACTCAGAAGGAGAAGAGATATCTTCCCAGTACTATGGTCCCAAAGTACTTGAGGGAAAAGATGATATTTTAGCAGAACTGAAAGGTTTATTTTGGCTTTAAACTGAGAAGGATGAAGTAGAGTGTTAGAGTGAGAATGAAAAAATGAGGTCATGTCTAAAAATGATATATAAAGATGACTACTAAAGTTGGGAGATTCCACAAAAATTTGAAGACTGTTTAAGTCCTCCAAACTGGTTTTAATTTTAATCATACAACCTTTGTGGTTTTTCAGTCGCTCAGTCATGTCCTACTCTTTGCAACCGCATGGACTGCAGCAAGAGAGGTTTCTCTAAGATCCCCAAAATTGGTTTTAATTCTGACCGTACAATCTGTATTTCCTTAATTTGCTATGAGGGGTATTTACTTTTTAAAAAATTGCCCTACTTCATACACCAAGAGAGACACACACACACTGAAAAACTAAATGTAAGCAGGTTTAATGCTCAGAATAAAACAACATATATTGTTACCTGATAAAATTAAGAAGAAAACAGTCCATTAGAAGTAGATTGACATTACTCACAGGCATGACTCAGAACCCTGACTAACCCCCACAGAAAGGGCAGCTCCCTCCCCACTGCCACAGTGTGAATCTGCCAGAGACAAAGGTGTATTCTGCAGTCCACCTCTGATTTCAGCCAGCTGATTTACTCAGCACTGACCAGTGACTGGTTTTGCACAGTCATCGCAGCACTGGAGTGCAAAAGAGCAAAGTTGAGCTCCAGTTCTCCACGTCATTAAATCTTCCCGGGCTTCAGTTCCCTTGGGGATTTAAAAAAAATACAAAGGGAGTTGAGATAGATTTGCATTTGCAAGGGGTATTTCTTAAAACGTGGATGGGTGTGGTGGCCAGGCATTTGAGGTCCTCCATTCCCCACAGTCATCAAGGGAGCTCCTGACTCGGCAGCAACCTGCAGAGAAGAGTTTGCTGTTAGCCAGCATATTTGCCCACAAGGTTTCATTTATAATAAGATCCCTGAAGTTCAGAAGGAAGTTAACTTGAAGAATCCTGAACTGGCTAATCCTGAAGTTAGTTTTGAACTTAACTGGGTATGTCTCTAGATCTCAACTTCAAACCATTGAAGTACCCATTTCAATTTACATTAAAAGGTTCAATCACATGTTAAGTTTCCCTTTCAGTGGATACTAGCTTCTCAGGATCCAAACCAGCTGCCCACTGGACCTAGAACAGTGCCCAGGGGTGTGAACTGGAGAGACCATATAGCTTGAAATTTGCTGCTCCTCAGTGGGGTGGATTTTTTGCATGAGCTTGGTATGAATGTGGGCTCTGGGTTGCTTGGTCTAATTTTGAGGAGAAGGCTGTGATTTGGAGAGTCATATAAAACCTATCCACTTTAAAAATGTTGCAAATTATTAATGGAAATAATCCTTCGAAGGCCCTGGACTCATCACCACCATGAGATGTGGCTGCTGTCTCTCTCGCCGGCTGTGCCGACAAAGCACAGGTGTCCTACGTGCCTCACTTTTGCCATCTGCTCACCCCGAGTTTAGCTGTCAGCATCTTACCATCATCCTGCATCTGCCCAGTGCTTTGTGATCTGTGACATGACTTCTTGATCCTTTGAAGAGACTCTTTAAAGTGCCAGTTTGTGGGTCCTATCACAGATTGATGGAGAAGTCAGAATTTCTTGGAAAGGGACTCAGGAGCTGCATATTTCACGAACTCTCCAGGCTGACCACGTGCAGAATCACCACTTGGCATAGCTCTTCTACACCTGCAGCAAAGTACAGGATTATAGGCTCCATGATGGATTTTATCAATCATCAATCCCAGTGCTTTTTGCTTTAAATATGGAGAGACAAAAGCCTGTTTCTAGCAAACTGGAAATTTGCTAGAGATGTACACAGTAGTTAGTGGATCAGCCCAGCTAAGACTTACCCACATGACTGATCCTCCTCCGTTATCTTCTATTCTATTCCATAAAGAGCTCAAAGCAGACTGGCCATTCCCTTTACCACAGACTCACCAGGCAGGGGGCGGGGTGGGCACAGCACAAGTGGCGGGGAATGGTACCTGCTTTCCAGTTGTGCCCCCCCATAGGAAGACGCTTTTAAACTAGAACATCTTCCTCCAGCATGCAAAATTTTTAAAAATCACTAGGAAAGTCAAAGTACTTTATGAATAACAATACTCCCTGTTTCAGGATGGTCCTGTGCTTGGCTCCCCATCACCTTTGATCAAAGCACCATCTGGGAACCAGAATGTGGCATTTGGGGGAAATCAGAGATGACAGAGTCAGAATCACCTCCTATTCCTCCCTTAGCATGGACTTCTCTGGTGGCTTAGCTGATACAGAATCTGTCTACAGTACTCGAGACCAGGTTCAATCCCTGGGTCAGAAAGATTCCCTGGGGAAGGAAATGGCTACACACTCCAGTATCCTTGCATGCATTCCACGCCCCAGTTTGGGGTGGTGCTTGGACTTCGGCCAATCCAGAAGACCCTGTTTAATCTTCAGGTGACCTGAGGTTCCTACGTCCCCTTAATCCAGGTGACCAAAAGCCTAGATCAGCCTCCGTACTGTGGTCACCAACTCCATTCAGAAGCACGGATGCCAGACCAGTCCCACAGAAGGTCGTGCTGTTACACCAATGAGCATTCTACCCCAGATCTTTCTGATCATCTTATACAACATCTTACACAACAACAGCATGTTGTATAAGTATAAATTGAACAGCCCAAGCTCACCTGCCCAGTTAGTGGGTCAATCAACAGTGCACCAGATTCACACCTCCATACAGCACCCCAAGGCCTTGCTGAGGTTCATTAAAATTAAAAGGATTCCCAGAGAGTTTGGCAACTAACTTTTCTCTTTTAGGTAAATAAAAATAATATATGAAAATATATAATCATATCTTTTAAGTGAATGGAATTTCTTGTGATTCTAACAGAACTGTTTGAGTAAAAAATAAAGGTTAAAAAAATTAAATAAATTAGAGTGGACCTGTTTCTTCATGGATTGATTCATTTTAAAACAGGCAATTCTCAAACATAATGCAGAGCTCAGCTTCTTTGCAATTCATAAGATCCTGGGCTATGCTGTGGCAGAGTCAGAAATGACCTAAATCATCTAAAAACTCCCCTCCCTCAGCTATCAATCCAGAAGCTCCCAAGTGAAAATGAATTGCAAACTGAAAATATTCTGCAAAAATGGCATGCATTTCTTGCCAGAAAAGAAAGCTCTAGGCTCACAAATGATATTTACAAAAGTACTTGCTTGGGGCTTGGGCCATGTACATGTGATTTCCTTAGGATTGCTAAAGAGTATTTTCTAAATATTTGGGTGTAAATCACTCTAGTTATTACCCATATTTAACATTCAAATGGCCGGAACCAGTGGCAGTCTGGAAGATTTTATTTTCTGCAGCAGATATTAGCATAGGCGTGCCCGGTGAAGCCAGTGAAGCCAGCTAGCTCTTGTACAGTTCACAGTTGCTGCATCCAATTACAACCAGCCCCAAACACTCTGGTCTCAGTGTGGGTGGAATCTGTGTTCGGGAGGGTGATCGGACCACACCAAGAGGCGGCTGATCATAAACATTCTAACTAGCTTTCAAGTCGGTTTACTTTACCCAGACAACACTTCCTATCTCTTGATTTCTCACCTTCTTACAGAGAGACCTTTTGAAAACCCATTCTTAATTAATTTACTTTAAAATATGTTCTCTGAAGCTATTCGGACAAAAGGAATGTGATCCTTGGCTTGTTTAAACAGTATTCAACTCATGTGAAACAAATTATTCACATAAAGCCAGGGATTAGAGGCAAAACTTTTACAGTCAGGAGAAAAAAAAAAAAAGCATGAGTTGACCTGGATTTCTTTTCTCTCCATAAATTTAATGCAAGGAACAAGAGACTCCCTGTGTACAGAGTGCCAGGCTTGGGGCTGAGGACCTGTCCTCGGAAGCCTCACAGGTCAGAAAAAACCCAGCTTCTCTCATTTCATGGAAGATTCGTAAGATCGCGATTGCTCATCCTCATCCTTTTGCCAAACCATGACTTGGTTTCTTTGACATTCTCTATTGAATGGGTCGTATTCTCTGCTGAATTCATCTGTAATTATTTTCTATTTATTTTAACCAGCTCTACTGTTGGCATCAATATAAACCACCATAAACTCTTACGGAGATAAGAAAGATGTGGCTATTTGTGTTAGTTCCTTCCATCACAGTAATTAATGAGAGTAATTGAGGACAGAAAGGGTCATTAATGTCACCTACTCTGAAAGCATCCTTTTACAGAATTCCAGAAATAAAGGCAGAGTCCAGGACTCAGCTCCTCGGACCCCTCACCCAAAGGTATTTCCTCCAAGGCGGAAGAATCTTTAGTGTGTATTAGGGTCTATGGTAGGGTTTGGTCACAATTCGGATGTCTGAATTCCGACCCAGACATTCCTATTTTTCAGCCTTTTGTACATATAGTAGTACACAGCTTAAACAAGACAACTCAGATGGCCTTTGACACACATCAAAGCCTGGACACATTACTTTTCAATGAATTATAGCTCTTTTTCAATAAATATTTTTTGTTCTTATAATTAACCCAGGAAATAATAGGAATTTCCTAAGATCTTTTTAAAATCATTTTTTTTCTTGTGGAAAAGTTGATATAGATACAGATCATAAAATCTGTTTGGGTTACCATTTTTAAGTGTACAATTTATTGGCATTAATCTCATTCACAGTGTTGTACAATCATCATCATTATTCATTTTCAATCCTTTCTCATCCTCCACAAACAGAAACTTTGGACTCATTAACCAATAACTTCCTATCTCCCCTCCACCCTTGTAAATTCTAATCTATGTTCTGTCTCTGTGAATTTGCTTGTCCAAGAGATTTTGTATAAGTGGCACAATTCAAGATTTGCCCTTCTTCATCTGGATATTTTTCACTAAACGTAATGCTTTCCTTATGTTGTAACATGTAAGAACTTCCTTCTTTTTATGGCTGAATAATATTCCAGTGTATGAGTAGACCACATTGTGTTCAACCATCCATAGATGGGCACTTAGTTCCTTTCCATCTTTTGGCTACTGTGAATAGTGCTGCTGTGAATATCTGCTTATGAGTATGTGTTTGAGTCCCTGTTTTCAATTCTTCCTTTGTGTACACACTTAGGAACAAAATTGTTGGGTCATCAGTTCTGTTCAGTAAGTCACTCAGTCGTGTCCGACTCTTTGAGACCCCATGGACTGCAGCACGCCAGGCTTCCCTGTCCATTACCAACTTCTGGAGCTTACTCAAACTCATGTCCATTGAGCTGGTGATGCCATCCAACCTTCTCATCCTCTGTCATCCCCTTCTCCTCCTGCCCTTAAGCTTTCCCAGCATCAGAGTCTATTCCAATGAGTAACTCTGTTTCACTTTTTGAGGAACTGCCAAACTGCTTTCCCCTGAGTATTTTGTTTTACAGACCTAACAGAGCGTGCATCTGGTGATGGTACAACACATATTAATTACATATATGAACATATGATCATTACTCTTCATTTTATTGATTAACATCTGAACTCATTCTTTGAAGACCTGAACTATCTTTCAGGAACATGTAAAATACATACATAAAAATACGTATCTCTTGCATGATGGAAAGGCCAGAAGATAAAATTTATAAATGTAAGCCACAGGAGTCTATGCAATTTGATTCTGAGTTTCCTGGCAACCATTGTATAAAGGGAAATAGAATTGTATTAGAGGTTCTCTAGAAAGCTATTGAACTCTTTTATTCAACTTGTAAGTTACAAGTGGTATGAACCCTAATCCAGAACTGTTTTGCTTGAAATGTCTGTAATGCGCCTGGACTACGTAGACCACATGCTCTTGAACAACCACAGCCCCTGAAATAAATCCACAGCAAAAAAAAAAAAAAAGGGGGGGGGTCCCTGGTTGGGAGAAAAGTGAGCTATCAATGCCTCACTGTCCATAAAGCTGAAACTTCTCATCATTTAGGAACAAAAGGAACATCTCAAGTCTGGCTCTGGGTCCCGAAGGGCTGGGGTGGCAGTGCCTGTGCCACAGACAGGCTCCACACCAACACCTCAAAGGTCATGTTATCACTGGCTTTCCAGGGCTCTTTTGTAAGACCTTCAGTTTAAACCCCACCATCCTGACCATCCCCACAATCCTCATTTCCCCCCTCCATTCACAGCATTTCTACCATCTTCACCATGCCCACCATCTTCACCATGCCCACCATTTTCACCATGCCCACCATCTTCACCATCCCCTCCATCTTCACCAGCCCCACCATCTTCACCATGCCCACCATCTTCACCATGCCCACCATCTTCACCGTCCCCTCCATATTCACCATCCCCACCATCTTCACCATGCCCACCATCTTCACCATCCCCTCCATCTTCACCATGCCCACCATCTTCACCATGCCCACCATCTTCACCATCCCCACCATCTTCACCATCCCCTCCATCTTCACCAGCCCCACCATCTTCACCATGCCCACCATCTTCACCATCCCCACCATCTTCACCATGCCCACCATTTTCACCATCCCCTCCATCTTCACCAGCCCCACCATCTTCGCCATGCCCACCATCTTCACCATCCCTTCCATCTTCACTAACCCCACCATCTTCACCATGCCCACCATCCTCACCATCCCCTCCATCTTCACCATCCCCTCCACCCCCAGCATCCCACCATTCTCATTATCTTCATTGTCACCATCCCCTCCATCCCCACACTCTCTCTCCCTGTTTCTGGCTTGTGGGTTCTCTGGTCACTAAACAAAGAGGTGTGTCTAGAGGAAAAACATATTTCTCTAAGTAAAGCCCATTTTTATATGTTCATTATCCACTCACTCCTCTAAGGCAAGTGAAGACTCAGGACAGGAGAGGACTGAGTCGCTCATCTGAATCTCTGTGCATGAGCCCAGCAGCTGAGACCCCAGGAGGAAGCCATCGCCAAGGCAGCCACCTGGCCAGCTGCCATGGCTGCAGCCCACAGAGACGAGGCAGAAGAGGAGAGGACACGTAGAGGCAATGAGCAAGACTGAAAACCCACCACTTACACATCTGAGGAGGTGGTGACAGGTTGTGGGGTCACCCAAGACGTTCTCTTGGCCTAGAGAAGTTCACACAGAAACAGAGGGAGCTAATAAAGCAACACAACCCAGAACCTGCTCTGTAACTCACCAATAGTGCTTATCACTCAGTTGTGCCAGACTCTTTGTGACCCCATAGACTGAGGAACCACCGGGCTCCTCTGTCCTTGGGATTCTCCAGGCAAGAATACTGGAGTAGGTTGCCATTCCCTCCTTTGGGGAATCTTCCTTACCCAGGGACTGAACCCAGGTCTCCCACATTGCAGGCAGATTCTTTATGGTCTGAGCCACCAGGAAACCCCAGTTCAGTTCAGTTAAGTCGCTCAGTCATGTCCAGTGTTTTGCAACCCCATGGACTGCAGCACATCAGGCCTCCCTGTCCATCACCAACTCCCAGAGTTTATTCAAAGTCATACCCATCGAGTCAATGATGCCATCCAACCATCTCATCCTCTGTCATCCCCTTCTCCTCCTGCCTTCAATCTTTCCCAGCATCAGGATCTTTTCAAATGAGTCAGCTCTTTGCATCAGGTGGCCAAAGTATTGGAGTTTCAGCTTCAACATCAGTCCTTCCAATGAATATTCAGGCCTGGTTTCCTTTAGGATGGACTGGTTGGATCTCCTTGCAGTCCAAGGGACTCTTAAGAGTCTTCTCCAACACCACAGTTCAAAAGTATCAATTCTTCAGAGCTCAGCTTTCTTTATAGTCCAACTCTCACATCCATACATGACTACTGGAAAAACCATAGCCTTGACTAGACGGACCTTCGTTGGCAAAATAATGTCTTTGCTGTTTAATATGCTATCTAGATCTAGGGAAGCTCAACTCACCAATAATTCAAGCGTTTTGGTGGAGCACCAGGGCTTGCATACATACACACACAGAGCAGGAAGGTGCAGAGCAGGACAGGAATGTGCTGACAACACTCAGCCTGTGTGCTCAATGAAGGCAGGACCACGCCTCACACTTTAAAATCCCAGCCAAGGACATGCATGGCCCACTAAGCATTTGTGGAGCTGAACTAAATCATGAGCATGGAAACTGTTCGTACAATTCAATATGAGTGTGAATATCCCATAATGTCAAAGGAAAAATTAAACAGAAGGAAGTGGGTTTTGAAAAGCCACAGGATCACGCAGTAGCAATGAGGATGGCAGCAACTCAGAAAAGTGGCCTCTTTCCTGAGTCATGTTGGTGCTAGTGGAGATTGAATCTGAGCCGAGGTCAGTGTGACTACAAATTTGTGTTCTTAACCCTGTAATAAACTATCCCCTTGGTTTTCTACTCAAGAATTCCTTTATAATAAAACATAGCCATTTTTCAGATAGTTACTGAGGCCAGAACTTGAACTTCTGCCAGCAAAGTGGGGTGACAAGGAAAAACAGTTAGCAGTGAAATTAACAGTTTGTCAAAATAAAAGCATTTCACCAGGAGCTCCATGAGGTCAGGGCACACTCACTCAGCAGATTAACACATGTGCCCCTGCGAAGGATGGGGCAAGGACGCCATGCAAGCATCACCAAGTGCTGGGAAATGTCTAGGCAGACCTCAGACTGTGCCCCAGCTACTGAAATAGTCCACCCAAAATCTTAGAGAAAGATACTATCCTACAAACCTTCTATTAATTGTGGAGAATCTTGCTTCATGTGACTATTATTGTGTGTGTGCATAGATATTTTATCTTTATCGTTCAAGCATTGTGTTTATCCTTTTCCAAAAACCTCACCAATATTCTTAAATTTACGAATTTAGAATTTTAAGAATTAACTTTGGAGACAGGTTTCTATTAAAAGTACAAGTAGACAGGGTCCCAGGGAAACCGTACTGTCCGCCGGAATGCTCCCGCCCTGCATAACCTGGTGAGGGGGAGGTGGGGGCCACAGAAGCAAGCCAACAGCCGGCTTCATTCACCCCTCCCTACAGTGCCTGATGAATTGAGAATTTCACAGAAGGAGAGTCACTTCGGAAGATCTAAAACCACTAGAAAGATGTACCCTTGCTTTCTGAGAGGAAGATGCATTTGGACACCAGCAGTGACTATAAGTGGTCTCAGGCCCTCAGAAGAACCCAGCCAAGAATGTACCTGCAGAGAGAGGCCTGGGGCAGCCCAACCAGCCCAGGGACTCAGCCCAGTGCAGGGACATTGGGGCAAAAGCGGGCCTGACCTCCTGGACATCTGCAACAAAAGACTGTCCACAGGCTTTGCCCTCTCATGCACCCTCAACTTTTCTTTTAGCTCCAGAAAAACGTGAAAAAGAGAAAAGGCATGATATTTTCTGAGCTGTCTTTGTGCAAAGTAGATTCATCCATGTAGGAGTGGAGCAGAGCTTGTGGAACCAGGAGGTACCTTGGAAGCGAAGCACCCAGGTCACCCCACTTGTGTAGCCAACTAGGAAGCCAGTAGCCCTGAGAAGCCGACTGAGCCGTCTGAGGGTCCATGGCTAAATCAGTAGCAGCTCCTGCCAGTACCCGCTTGCAGCCCTCCACCTGGGGGCCCTCAGAGAAACCCTCACCTTTGAAACGTTCCATTTCCTGACTTGCCCATCAACCCAAAGACAGTTTTCCAGTTGTGGGTGACTTACTTGCTAAATTGGGTCTGACTCTGCAATCCCAAGCCTGCCAGGCTCTTCTGTCCGAGAGATTTCCCAGGCAAGAACATTGGAGTGGGTTGCCATTTCCCCCATCAGCTCAAGAAACAGTTTCCCAGCTGGTCTATTGTTAACACACAGTTCCTACCTTTAAGCTCCAGCTTTCAGAGCGGGTCCTGGGCTGGTTTCCTCAGGGAAGCCTTGGCCCCTGGTCACCTTGCATTCAGGCCACACGGCCACAGTAGACAGGATGGGGACGGATGTGCACTGACGGCTTTCAGGAAAAGAAGCCGAAGCCGAAGCCAGTGTAGGGAGAAGACCGCGCAGGAAGGGGAGGGACCACAGCAAGCCTGCCCAGGAGAGGGACACAGCGACCACAAAGCGGCCATTTTTCAAGATTATCAGTATTGCTACATATGTATGTATTTATTTTTACTGCGTTCTCTAACTGCACTCACTCNTCTCTAACTCTGCACTCACTCTCAGGCTGGAATTGTGGAAAACAACTCCACCAACCACCTGGCACATCATTCAAGAGCAAAGTCCTTAAAGAACAAAGTAAAACAAAGAAAAGAAATCTGAACATGTATTTGCATGTGTGGAAATGCAAATGCAATTCACTTTACTCCTTATCTTGGACCAACACACCAGCCTACTAGAGTTTTTATTTTTACACTTTAAGATTTAGCTGTGTGTGTGTATGTATACATATACACATGATGCTTTAAATGGAGAGACAAAAAAATCTTTAAAAATGTTGAAATCAGTTTGGCATGTGCATACCCATTCTTAGAGTTAGACACATATCACTGTGTCCACAGACTGAACCAGAGCAATGTGCTTAAAGATGAATGTCAAATCCCTGTCAGAGGTCACTGATTAAAATAGACTTAGCTCAGTGAT
Organism: Redunca redunca; assembly: GCA_006410935.1. Lineage (NCBI taxonomy): Eukaryota > Metazoa > Chordata > Mammalia > Artiodactyla > Bovidae > Redunca > Redunca redunca. The sequence continues at coordinate 765,203 of SJYQ01002426.1, forward strand.
TTAAGGCTCTTAAGGCTTTGTGGTAACAGACCTCCGCATTTTAACTGTAAGTTAATAAAGATGGACTATATAAAACAAAAAGTAGTTTATTGTGAGGGCTTAAGTTTGAAACCTGGGAAATGTGTAATGTTCACAATGAAAAGTAAATAACTGAATTCACCAAACTTTAAAAAGTGTGTGTGTGTATGTGAGTGTCTGTGTGTGTGCATAGAGAGTCTGATTCAAATTTAACTTTTCTGTCCTGCCCTCTAGGCATATGTTTAAATAAAAGAAAATGTATTAAATCTAAAGCCTTTGTGTTTCAATATTAAAGAATGTGTACACTTAAGGTACTTAGCAAAACAAGTTAAAGGAGAAAGTTAGGAGTTAAAAAAACAAGCAAACAAAAAGAGCAGAATCTGCTTAGCGACAATACTTGATAGATTTTACTCCAACACCTCACATTTCAAAGGCAAGTAAAGTGTATCTGCCTTTTAGGAGAGTGTGACATCAAACTAGCAAGTGAACTACAACCATTTACCTGCAAATACCTGTGATGAAGACTGAATTCAAGACAGCTTACAAGCTGACCTTCACTTTCTATACACAGATGAAAATGAAGGGATCAAGAATTCACTTCAAGGATGAGAGAAATCTGCTCTTCCTCCCTGTTAAATAAATCAGGGTTATAAGTGCCTGTCAAAATAGTTTGTAAATAACTGTGGACCTTCTGCAAGCACAGTCCACATCTTTATTTCATTAGAGACTGGTCATTGGAAGTAGACGCTATCTATGGAAAATGGGGCAGAATGTTTATATTTTACTTTCTGTATTGCAAAATTGGCCCTTTCAGCTGGTGATAGCATAAAGCCAAGAAAATTATGAAAATGCAAGGTTTCTGCTTATCTCTGAGTGGTCTCAAATCTCAAAATAAAGAACTTTACATTACTTAAGAATAGAAGATTAGCACAAAATAGAACAACAAAAATATACTGACAAACTCCCCTTCAAACAACACTTTTTTGTTGGACTTTGAGTTGAAATTCGAGATGTAAAACCAAAACACTTACGTATGAATTGTTTTTTAAAAAAAAAACAGCCTGATGTATCTCTGGATTTCTCAAATGATGATATCAGTTTGCACAAAAACTTGGCTCTCAATTATACCAGTTGCAGAAGATGTGTAACTATATTTGCAGCTTTGTTTTTGAAAGTTAGTCTTAGATCCCATGAAAACTTTGATACGCACAAATGGAAACCCCTTGATAAATGCACTATGCTAACATAGGAGTTGGGTGCTTGCTAAGTCACTTCAGTTGTGTCTGACTCTTTATGACCCCATGGACTATAGACCACTGGTCTCCTCTGTCCCTGGGATTCTCCAGGCAAGAATACTGGAGTGGGTTGCCATTTCCTTCTCCAAGGATCTTCCCGACCCAGGGATCAAACCCGTGTCTCCTGCTTGGCAGGCAGATTCTTTACCACTGAGCCACAAGAGAAGTCCAACAGAGTGGTTACAGTTACTGTATTTTGCAAACTTCAGCTAGATTGATTGTTTTAAAACCTGGGACTTAGCTTCTGGTCCACTTCTGCTCATTATGGTGGTGACATCTTAGTGAAAAATTTAAGTACAACAATTACGTCTCAACTGTAATGTTAATGTGATCAATTCTACACAAAGTTGTCACTTAGAAAAGTGAGAAAACATCTAGACGGCTTAAAACAACAGAACCAGACTCCCCAGCTGTTCTGGGGGTAGTTGTGAACAGCGTGCTGGCTTTTTAGGGGCAGTCATGAGGAGAACGCAGTCTCCAGGAAGACTCACGAACACCTCTGCACAACTCCAGACCTCGCAAGGCTTCCAGCCCAGCCCTTGTTTCTGAACAGAGAATTATTCCACAACTCTAGCTTAATGGCAATCCCTTCTGCATCTTAGCTAAGCAGGTGATTGCTTAGTAAGTTTGCTAAGTAAGTTTGCTCAAAATCTGTGCTGGCCACGTGGTGTTATCTTTGGATGGGGCCTACAATCCCCAGGGCTTAGTGTGCATGACTCTGGCAGAAGGGGACAAGGTTAGTTGGACATGCTCTAAAAATAATCACTCATATGTCTCCTGCAGACCAGATGATAAATAATAAACCACTTAGTAGGTAAGTAGATAAATAACTGGAGGAGAGATGGCAGGTGAACAACAGGTAAGGGGCCACCTGGGGGAAACAGATGGTATTCAGCGTCACCAGTGAAAACAGGCAGAATGTGGAAGCAAAGCCCCCAGTCAACTGCGCTTTGCTGTCATCACTGTTCTAGGGGGGCCCCTTTCGGTAGGTAATTGACCTTTTTCACATGTATGTGTATGATTATATGTATCTGCATATATGTATAGATTTCTAAGGGTCTCCCAGACAGTGCAGTGGTAAAGAAGCTGCCAACGCAGGAGACGCAGGTTCAGTCCCTGGGTTGGGAAGATTCCCTGGAGGAGGAAATGACAACCCACTCCAGCATTCTTGCCTGGGAAATCCCATGGCCAGAGGAGCCTGGTGGACTACAGTTCATGGGGTCACAAAGACTTGGACATGACTTAGCAACTAAACAACCACAACAATAGATTTCTAAACTAAGTAACTATATAGCTATCTATCTATATCAATAGCTATATGCACACACATAATATCTTCATTTCAGGGAAATATCTTACTTGGTACCAAAGTTCATAATTTGTCAACTATTGCTGACATAAATACACCTAGCAAAATTTGACTACTTATGTTAATATCAGGAAGAACCAACCATCTGGTAAGTTTTGCCCTGCAGTAAACTGATGAGATCAAGAGAAAACCACGTGCAGATTTCATTACCAAGTGCAATGTTTTTATTGCCCTTGGACAAGTGAAATTTCACATAAGTTACTTAGGACCATTCATTGCATACTTGTGAGCATACCAAATATCTCTTTTTGAGTATTATAGCACTTCAGAAATATAAAGCCTGTCCATACCATCTGTCTTGAAAAAATTGTTTAATGGAAAACGGGGATAATCACCTCTAATGTAACTCCACAAATTTAAAAGTAGGTTTGGGGGCAAATTCCACTGCAGTACCTAAAATAATCTGCCTCTTATTATGATTTGAGCAATCTCACAGGCCTGCTCACATGATGAGATTTCAAGTCAAGGTAATCATCCTCACCATGAAAAACAGACCACAGAGGGTCCTTGTTCACTGGGGGAGGCTGGCTTAGCTCTCAGAGGCCATCAGCCATGACAGGTGGGCAAACTGCCCCTTTTCAGGGTATCTTCCCAATTCTAGAATGTGTTCCCAGGGAGATTTTCCTTTACATCTGAAGTCAGAGAGAGCAGAATGTTGGTAAGGGCTAATGGCCGTGTTCTCACTTTAGCCATGGCAAAAGTCTGTTTTCGGGGGAGGAGATTGGGCTGCAAATCAGAAGAAAATACTACACAAGGGTGGTGGGAGGCACCAGGCATCCAGGTGGGAGGAAGCACTGTGTGTTCAGTTGAGCCCAAAAGTCAGCGAGCGGCTCTGTCATTCTATCTACAAGGTGTGGCCTCAGATTCCGTGTCTATAGCAACCCTTCCGCAGGCAGCCACCTGCTGCAGTAGCTGATTTTTCCCAGCTGGCAGTGCCCAGAACTTCTTGAACAAGCCCTGCATAGTGAGCTTACATGTGATGTGTGTGCTCCTGAGTGTGTGTGTCATGTGCGATGAGTATAATGTGTGTATGCCTCTGTGTCTGTGTGTGTGCGTGTGTGCATAGAGAGAGAGAGAGGGCATGATGGTGACCTTACTCAAGATCTTCCTGGACACCAAGTGTCCCATCTAGGGAGAGGCCAGTCCCGTACGTTTCTCCTTGGAGGAACAGCCTCATCATTGTTAAGACTCTTGCCAAACTGTAGTGGGAAACGTTCTCAAGAAAGAATTCAAATCTCCTCCTGAGTCAAAGGGAAGAAGGCTGAGCCTAATAACAGGTACAGAGTGTCCAATCCCAGTGGGCAGCAAAGTCAGGAGCAGAGATGCTGGGCAGCTGGCTGGGTGGGAGATGCTCCTGGTATGAGGAGTGGATGGTAGGACCTGCCAGGGAACATCCTGACACAGATATGGTGCTGGGGGTCCCAATGCTCTGGGCCATCAGTGTCCTCTGTCCCATGGTCCTCAGGACTCCTGCAAAAGCCCTGCCAACTAAGAGCTAGACAATAGTAGCATATAATGGCAGTCTTTCCTACATTTTTGGACTTCGCTGAGAGCTGAGTTGGTAAAGAATCTGCCTGCAATACAGGAGAGAAAGGGAAAGTCGCTCAGTTGTATCCGACTCTTGGCGACCCCAAGGACTGTAGCCTACCAGGCTTCTCAGTCCATGGGATTTTCCAGGCAAGAGTACTGGAGTGGGTTGCCATTTCCTTCTCCAGGGGATCTTCCCAACCCAGGGATCGAACCCGGGTCTTCCGCATTGTAGGCAGACGGTTTACCCACTGAGCCACCAGAGCAATACAGGAGACCCTGGTTTAATTCCTGGGTGGGAAAGATCTGCTGTTAAAGGGATAGACTACCCACTCCAGTGTTCTTGGACTTTCCTTGTGGCTCAACTCTTAAAGAATTCGCCTGCAATGCGGGAGATCTGGGTTCGATCCCTGGATTGGAAAGATCCCCTGGAGAAGGGAAAGGCTACCCATTCCAGTATTCTGGCCTGGAGAATTCCACGGACTATGGTCACAAAGAATTGGACACAACTGAGCAACTTTCACTTTCATTCACTTTTCCTACATTCTCAGGAAAAGTTTTGTTTTTGTTTTTTTTGATAAAGAGTTGAAAACTTTTCTGCTTCCACAGGAACAGCACTGCTTTCACTGCATGGGGTGTATCCGATTTCCTGTGGAAGACAGATCCAGCCATAATAAATCAAACTCCCAGGGCTGAGAGGGGTGCCCCGGGGAGGGGGCGCCGGCAGGGTCTCCGGGGTGTGGAGTCTGATCTTTGTGAAAGCTCGCTGGTATGTCGATGGGTATGTGCGATGTATGTTCTACTGAATTAAAAGGTGCCCAACTCTGCTGCTGCGTAAACCCCAACATTCACCCAGGTATGCTGCCACATGGACAATGCAAACACAGCCCTTGATCCTGACTTCTCAGCGAAACTCTGTAACAAAAGACGATCTACTATGGTTTATCACAGGATACTGAATATAGTTACCCATGCTGTACAGTAGGACCTTATAGTTTACTTATTCTATGTGCAATTATATATGTATAATCGAGTCATGCTGTAAGCAGAAATTAACCAAACTATAAATTAACTATACTTCAATAAAAAATAATATCAGAAATTTATTTTTTGATCTGATTTGTTATGAGTTGACATAATTTGGAATAAAGACAATTTAAGTTTAAAAACATTAAATTAATTTTAAAAG